>SMGT01007381.1:11675-38600 GCA_004794575.1 Lanistes nyassanus
GTATTGCTAAAGAAACACAAATTTAGATAAGAAATTTGCATTTCAATGTTTAAATATTGCAGAGATCCAGAGAGCACCACTGGAACAGCTGATGTTGCGAATCAAGATGCTGGATATGTTTTCATCACGTGAAGCCACAGTAAGTGCAGAGGCATTTAAATCTACTGGTTTCTGTTTCCTTAGAAAGAAATACATGTATACCAATGTGCAGATATATGGTGAATATCAAAGTGTACAGTGGGGTTAGTTAATATTCACAATGAATCTTTGCCGTTGAATTTAGAGTAGAGGTAAAGTGTGTTTATGTAATTCAGACGCTGTCATGAACACCAATACAAAATCAGAAGGAACCAGGGTAAGGTTAAGTTCTCCACTCAGCAGTGCTGAAAGCGTAATTGTCCAAAGCTTGAGATATTTTAAAGTAACCCCAACAGTGGTATTGTGTGTAGGCAACATTTTTTGCTCCTTAATGCAAAAGAAAAAAAGGCCATATGCTTGCTTCCAGGAGGTGCTTTCCAATGTGTTGGAGCCGCCATCTAAAGAGGCTATGGAGAATGCCATTCATCGTCTACGAGATGTCGGTGCACTGGATGAAAAAGGGGTTCGTAAAATACTGACAGCTTTATTCTCGAACTCAGTGAGTGAGTGTGAGAGAGAGAGAATGAGAATGTGTGTGTGGTATCGCTGTATACAGATGTATGATATGTGCAGGGGTGTGTGTGTGTAAACTTGTGTGCATGTGTGTGCCTGCATAATGCTGAATGTGCATTCCTCTAGTCTATCAGTCCCGTGTGAATTCTAAATACTTGTTGCTGAATCTTTGTGTCAGACTTTAACAGCCCTGGGGTATCATCTGGGATCTCTGCCAGTTGATGTCAGGTGAGCTGTTTCTGAACTCTTGATGTTTTCATGCTCAGAACACAAGCTAGCAGCTTAACAGGAATTGTGCCAGTGGTTTTCTTTCTTGTTGATGAATGACATCAAGAAATCATATTGTGTATTGACTGAACAGACTGCTGGGAGGCAGATGCTTTGTTAGAGTCAGAAGTGAAGCGACTGAAAGACTTTTTTTTTTCTATTTGCTTTGTGAACAGACTAGGAAAGTTGATGATCTTTGGCTCGATCTTCCGATGTCTGGATGCTGCACTCACTATTGCTGCTGCCCTGAGCTTCAAATCACCCTTTGTAAGTGACGGAGAATTATTCGTGCCTGGAATGTCAGTGATCTAGTGCTTTCCATGCCTGGGATATGCTAGCTGTTATACGGATAAACCTCTCTCATAAGACCTTCCCATATACGACCTCCTCCAGCATACGATGCAAGATTTTTTTGACAGAGATCATTTACTGTATAAACGAACTCCTTAACCCGAACAATCACCTACGACCTACGAAAGTGACCTATGACTTTCCCTGGTTGAGTGGAAAAGGGTTAACAGACTTCTTTTTGCAAAGATGTTCACTGAGAAACGCTAAATGTCAACCCCAAAGAAAAGACATTGAAAGTGCTCCTAATAAAGTACAAACAAAGAGAAGTCAGCAATAAATATTCGGACATCCATTTACAACTTCACCCCTAATGGACTGAACGAAGTGACAGTTTTGGACAATAAACGACTTTCCAACATTTTACAGAAGGACAAATAGATTATATCACAGTTTTTGTTGTGATTCATTCCTGAAATTTTTATTTCATATTCTGTGTTTAAGCGTTTGTTTCGGCCAATTCACCAGTCAGTTCCTGAAATGTTTAATCCAATGTAAACTGTGCAAGATTCGAGGGTTAGGTAGTGGGTAGAGAGCTGCATCATGCTATGTGTGATCTCAGTAAGTGAGATGCGAAAAAAAACCAACTTGTAACTTGTAGTTCAGCAGTAAATTAAAAAAACAATTTCAAAACACGTTGCAGTTGGCTGCAATGATAACATACAGGCAAATGTGTTTATTTCTCACCCCATCATACACATAATAATGGCTTAGTGCAGCTAGTCCTCTCTTATAAGCCCCCTCAATTATATGACCGGATTTTGGCTATTTTTTCGAAGTGGTATATTCAACATTTTACTGTAATTTCCAACGAACCACCGGCAGCTGCAGGTTTAGCCTCTCGGGAAGTTCAAGATCACTATAATTTATGTTGTTTCCTGAACATGGAAGCTAATGGGAACTCTTACTTTATAGGTATCCCCATTTGACAAGAAGGCAGAAGCAGATGCAAAGAAAAAGGAGTTTGCAGTTGGGAACTCAGACTACCTTACTATTTGGAATGCTTACAATGTAAGGATCTACTCAGCATTGCTCAGCAATACATCTTTCTGAGTATAAGGGCGAAAAAAACCCCAACAACAACAAAATGCTTACAAACTTACCAGTCACAAATCTGTGTCCATTGTCGAATGCATGCAGTGTAAGGGGGCATACCCATGGTGTATCTTTGTGTATTCTGATGACTGATCACAGCCTAGATGGACATAAAGCTTTTTCTTTGGGTATGTTTCAGCAATGGCTGGGTTTTAAAAAGCGAGGAAAGCAGGAGGAGCGTTTATTCTGTCAGGAGAACTTTATGTCGCAAAAAACACTGCAGGCAAGTTCACTGTGTCATGAGTCACTGTTGTAGTTTCAGGGGATTGCCAACCTACCGAACCAACTTAGCAATGAACTGGTATGAACAAACTGAGTTTGAAAGATGGGTGTGACTGGTTGCAGATGCTCGCCAGCTTGAAGCAGCAATATGTGGAGCTCTTGTCCGACATTGGCTTCACTGAAACAGGCATCCGGTTGAGATATATCCAACGGGTAGCTCGAGATACTGGTGGTGACGGTGTCCTTGATGTGACAGGCCGAGAAGTGAGTTGTTCATCACTTAACAAGTCGTTGTCCAAGTGCCTATTTAATGTGTCAGTAGTGATGCTTGCATAGAGGAAAAAGAAATTTGCTATCTTTCACAATAAGGATACTTTTAAAAATCTTGGGTTCAAGTTACTGACATTTAGTATTCATAAAGTTTTCATTGTAAAGGACAAGCACATAGGAATCATCAGTTATCCTTTGATGTTCATTATCATCATGTAAAACGGTGGATTTTATTTTTGTTCTTCTTAAAGGCAAACATGAACACAAAGAACTGGACATTAATCTCTGCAGTCCTGGTTGCGGCTCTCTATCCAAATGTTGTTCAGATCGTGGGTCCAGAATCAAGATACAAACAGAACCCTCAAGGTTTATATATTTATTTCACTGAAAAATGTGCAGTTTTAGTGCCATTTTGGTGGTCGGTACTGTGTATGTAAATGTAAACTGGCAGTTTTCCTGGGTGTATGTGATAGTTAAAGTGCTTCATATTCGTTTCAGGAACAGATCTCAAATTCCAGACAAAGATGGATGGACAAGTAAGTGTGCCTGTTATCAGATCATAAAATCTGGGTTCAGAAATATGGATCTTAAGGACTGAATGACTGCTGGGAGCATCTAGTAGTGAGCCATGAGGAATATAACAAGAAATGGCTGGCTGTGTGTACTACTGCATCAAGCAAAAATGAGGGCATTGAAACCCACAAACTTCACGATTCTGAGATTCAACATGAGGCTGTTATTTACCACACCACTGCATCCTTAAACCCTCCAGCATGCATCACATGTCATTCATTCCCATTTCTCTCAGGGGTTATTGGTAGCATTCTCGGAGTAAAACCAGATGTGTTTATTTTAGACCATAGATCTGTTCTGCTTTGCAGGTGCATATCCATCCTGCTTCTGTCAACTTTCAAGAGCGGGCGTTTGAAAGCCCATACCTTGTGTACCATGAAAAGGTCAAAACAACCAAGGTAGGTAGCACCCTTGCATTAACAGCAATAGATCTTTATGCAGATAACTTTGTGTTGTGCCACACATACTTGTGTACAGATACTATACATTTTTATTTCAGGTGTACATCCGTGACTGCACCATGGTGTCCATCTATTCATTGCTGCTGTTGGGGGGTGGGCGAATCTCCACCAGCCTCTACCACGGCAACTTTGTTTTGTCAATGGATGAAGGATGGATTCGCTTTGTGGCGTCTTCTAGTCAGGTCTGTGCATATCGGCTGTTTGTTTTCACAAATTTACGATGTATAGCAGAATCTAGCAGCCATTATGCTTGCAGCAAAGTCCCTACCATTCACTCTCAACCAGTTCTTAGGTGCTTGCCTCAAGTAAGGTTTGGGTGATTCTGGCAAGGGGTGTTGGCTTTGTTGAAAAATATGCTCTCAAATCTGCGATGGTCCCAGAGCACAGAGGGAACACCACGCTTCTCGCTGATGCAGACAAGTCAGATCCACTGTCATGCATGCGTACTTCATCAGCATGTGGCGCCAGTTAGCAGGGTGGGACATCTTCCCATGACACTCTTCCTCGTCATCTCCTTTCTTTCTTTCTTTCTTTCCATCATGACATAAGTAAAACAACATTAGTTTTATTCTCGTTTCAGGTCGCCCAGCTGCTCCAGCAGCTACGTGCAGAACTTGATCAGCTACTTCAGGATAAGATTCGTGACCCGACCATGAATCTAAGCACCTGCCCACGCGGCTCAAAAATAATCGAAACCATCGTCAAGCTGTTGATCACCCAATAAAACAATGCAAAATGAGCTCAAGTCTTATGTGCTTTGTCCATCAGCAGACTTGCAGGATGGAAGTATATTTAAAAAAAACGTTGGGACACAACCAGTTTCTCACATTGTTACACAAAGACCTCTCCTCTTTGATTTCCTCTTACTTGACTGTTAATGCTTCACCAAGTGAGTTCCAGATTTTGTAATCAACCGACTTGTATTCACGGCTTGTTGTCAGCTTGAACTTTGTGGATGGTGAAACCTGCACTGACCTTGAGTCAATCGTGCAACCAGTGTGAGTGAAATCTAGTACCTGGAAATACACCTGGAACACCAGCAAACCAGGTGAGTAGGGGAGACTATTAAACTTACTGCAAAACTGCTACATAACGAAATCTGCTGACCACTGTGATGCACACGGGGTGATGGACTGAATGTGACGAGTGGGGGGAGGGGGGCAAGAGTTTTTTAACAACTTGCTACTTGCATTAAAAGTCCAAAATCATTGCGTCAGAATTGATGCACTAGCTATACAATGGAAGGAATGAAAGGGTGGGGGGGGGGGGTCAGGGGCAGTTGGAGAGAAGCCACTCACAAACTACTGTCAAAACACAAAATCACTGTTCCAGAATGCCTGCAGCAGATTATGCAGCATCCATCTTTGATTACCTGGCAGTAAGAGTTGTGCCCCACACAGAACTGGTCCTCTATAGAGGGAGCTGTAGCAGCACATGAAAACTTGCTGTCCATCAAGTTTACTGTGGCCGTCATGGAAACGGATAACGTTTTTGCTGGAAACTTTTGCCCGATGTTCCATACCAAGATCTTCCTGTCAGGTGACAGAACCACTGTGCCCTGGGATGGGGTTGATTCCAATGTTGATGCAGGTGGGCTGCAGCAGGGTATGACACCCTATAGTCAGTCATTCTAGTTTGTTGTTTTATGAGCAAGACCAACAACCAACATTTTGCTAATTTGTAAGTTTACTAAAATTCTCTAGAGACGAGTTTTGAAAACCATTTTGACTGGGGTTCATATTATGACAGTTCATGGGAGGGGCAGAGGCATACAACCTGAGGAAGAACGATACAAGATCAAAAACCATGATGTCTTAACTGCCTGTTCCACAACATGGATTATTAGTAAACTGCTCAAAATGAGAACACATGGGGGAGGTGGGGGGGGGGGCAGCAATATTGCACAAAGGCTGCAATGACATTTACATATCTCTACATGTAAATCGTAGTTGTACATAAATGCAAATGGAAAACAAGCCTTATCACTGTTCTTATAACCAGACTTGCAGACAGATAACCCACTGTCTTAGGAGACAAATTTTACCACACTAATATCTACAGTCACCTGGGGTTTTTTTTCACAATAATATCTGATTTATTCATTCTATTACCTTGAATGTAAAGGAATTTGAAGCTCGCAGTATTCAAACACATTATGCATCTGGTCACTCAATTTCAAGAGCACAGAGATTTGCAGTCGGTCCTTCTCCATCTGCAATAATAAATGCCAAACAAATTAAATCTGCTACAGATTAACCTTCAACAATGCCTCCTTTTTTCCATACCACAGTAAGTCTCTTTGCTGCTGAAGTCCAAATCTCACCTTGTCCCATCTCTAGTGCAGTCCTCATTGCAATGCCATTTGCAAGCATACACAGACACAAGATATTCCACTTCACGGAAAAGAGCCGTACCTTCATGCTGTATGACCCAAACAGCGGCAGCTCCTGTAGTCGCCATGCTGAGTAGTGACACAGTGTGAATGTTTCTACGGGTGGGGAGAATCTGATTCGTCGTGGCTGAGGCAACACGTCATGAGCTTTATCCTCTGCAGATCAAAAAAAAAAAAAACCCCATTTCTTCATGCCTAGTCTTTTGTGGTTATTTGGTTATGGGCTTGAGCCTACCCATATAAAGAATTTGTCGAAGTGTCATTGTCAGTCTTTTGTATTTTACTAACCATGACACTTTCTTACTTGGACATAAATGAGAAACAGGATGTCTTTATGAGGGTAGCTACTGGTATGTGATTTAAAAATGGATGATGTATCACTGAATGAGTATGCTGTATTGCTTACCATCACTTCTATATCCAGGATATAAAAAGAATCCAAACACAGTCAGAACTACCATTTCTTGACATGGAAACATTAAGACTGAAACTTTATCTTATTCACTCTAGCCTGTTACAGCCTGGGGAAGCTTTAAGCACAAGCTATGCAACTGACCTGAAAGAATTGCAGTGTCTGCACTCAAGACACAGGGGTGGACTGTCAGGTGGTCGAGTGGGACCGCAGCACTGTCTGGAGCATGGCTTAAGTTTACAATGATGTTAGATGAAACTCCTTCCAGCTCTGCTCGACATGTCACACATCCATACACCTCCAGTGTGTCTCTCATCTCCTCCTGGTCACACTATACAGTTTTAACAGACTTAGTGGTTGCACTAAGCAGTTTTGACAGAGACAGTGCTCAGTTTTAACAGTTACTAAGGAATTTCAACATAGTGGTAACACTGAACTTTTTTTTTTTTTAGCTCACTGGTCATACTAAAAAAAAATTCAAAAATTCCCAGACTGGTGTCTAGGAAGCAGATCATATTTTCCCCATGGTTTCCTTATTCTTTTTGACATTCTGTGTGCCATTGACATGGTAGTCAAAACACAGGCTTCAGTCCCCCAGTCACTGGGCCAATCATGATTAGTTGTAGGTACTACACTGGCAATTTGTAAGTCCCAGATATGACTGGGCAAGACTCAAACTACTGACCCTCCCCCTCCCCCATCCCTTTTGGAAGCAGATGCCTTCACTGCTAGACTACCAAGGCAGGACTTGTAGGAGGGATAGAGAACAGTATCAAACTGGGGAGAGGAGGGGGGAGGACATTATCAAAGTGAAGAGAGATGGATAATTATCAAAAGAATTCCAGTAACAGGAGCGCTTGACACTGGCATCCTCACATGCATTCCTGACCACCATCTAACCTGAGATGCTCGGATATATTCTGTGATGTTCAAGTGGATGCTGTTTTTTCCACGGTGAGTACCTGGCTTCCAGGCTGCTTGCTGAAAAATGGAATTCCAGTGTTCTGATCACTCCTTCCTACGTTATCTTCAAGTATTGTCACGATTAATCAACTTCATGGCTCAAAAATGTAGCCTTGTACAGTGATGAAACCAATGCGACAAAACTATTGACCGAAAAAATGTTTTTGTCAGATGTAGACAGCATTATGTTATTCCCCATGCCAGTTCTTTGTCAGTGAAGCAGCCCTTTCTTGTATCTTTATAGGCTCTTTGTGCACAACAAGTCTATGGTTTTAAGAGTGTATACATTTTGACCAAGAAGACGTTTGTGCAACACCATGCCATCCTACTCACTTTTTCACTTTTAGGGAGGGTGAAGGGTCTGTTTGTCATTTTAGCAAGAACTGATTCTGTGCATCCATCTCTCACGCATCCAAAAGGTGCTGCCTCATTCAAAAATGAGGGCAGTTCAGCAAGACGTGCTGCCATCTGAGCAAAGTTTGTCACGTTACACTTCACTTTATCCATAACTTTACAAAAATACAAACGAAGAACATGATAAATCAACTATTTGAAGACTTACTTATTTCATATGTTAGCAACAATGGGGGGGGGGGGGTTATGTCGTCAAATTGTCAGAATTTTAACTTTTTTTAAACCTTGAATTTGCATGGTTCAAAATACATAGAAACAATGCATTCTGAGCTAACTTAAGATTTCCACTTTCAAGCCACCTACACCATATATCCAGCATGCAATGTGCCTGAATCCTACAATACTGCGTTGCCGCAACACCTCAAATGATGTTACCGACATATTCTTCTACAATACCTTAACGATGTTACTGACATATCCTACAATACCGCAATATCTCAAACAATGATGTTACTGACAGGCATTTCTAACCTCTTGAGCTGGGACCCTCAGCGCCTCAGCCAACGTGCACATAAGAGAAAATCCGAGAGATACTGAAGGGCTGCCCACAGAAGACAGCCACAACCATCTGCAAACTCTGGTCTACATCGTATTATTTCCTATTTTCACATATCACCCTTCATGCATCCCTTCAGTATTCTTTCCCTCCCAGCCTCATGCATTGTGTCCTTCCTAAGAACGCTCTGTTCCACTTTTGCATGAAAGAGCCAGAATCTTGTACATACAAGTGCAATATGTGTCCTCCTTACTTTTTAGTGCAGTGCTACAAGTTCTTTTTCCAAACAAAGGTGATGTGCATTCTCTGATATGACCAAAAGAATGTCCAGTTACTTGAAGAAAACATAGAACCTTTCCTTGTTCACTTTTGGTGCACGCTAAATTTTGTAGGCTGTTTTTTTTATACAAGCTGCAGCTACTAAGGTTATATATCCAGCTATGGGCTGGTAACCTTTAGCATTTCGAAGGGATTAGTCTCTGATTCTTGAAGTACAAAAGCTATTTACCAACAGCTTATCCCCAGAACTACACAACCCACATGCATGGCATATTATCCTAGCCCGCTCATGTAGAAACTCACATGCTTGTTAGATCGGTTTCGCTAATGACGCCACTCTTCTCAACCAAGCAAAGACAACACAGCAGGAAGTCATTCTGTTTTTTAAAAACAGCAACAAGAATGTACAAATTAACTTGAGTCAAAGAAATAACTCATACATTTTTCATTTGCTCAAATGTTTCATTTTTCCCTCTAAATAACCACCAACCGTTAATCTGGGGCTGGGGGAAAAGACAAGAAATGCAGTATATGTGTGTGTGGTGAAAGAGAGAGAGGGGGGAGGGGAGAGAATGTGCGTGTTCACTGTAAATCAAGTATTAATACATGTACTGTTGTCACACACCATGTGTATGTTTTTCCTACTATGAACAAAACGTCAATGAAACAGAGATTAAGAGGGATACAAAAAAATGACCATCTTGTGACTTGTTTTCAGTTTACTGCTTGAAAGCAGATTAAATCCATGCTGAGAACAAATGCACAGCTTAAGTTTTTGTGCACATATTGCTAATGTTCAGTACCTAAAATGTTTCCTATTTTGGTGGGGCAGGCAAGTGAGGTGAAGGTTAGGATTTGGGGTTCATTATTCACTTTTCTGAGGTCTAGGCTCTATACCTGGAGACAAACGACCAAAAAAGATTCTATCCCACTTGTACAGACCTGCTGTAAAACAACTAGAGGCCAAAGCTCTCCTTCGTCCGTCTTCACCTTAAAGACAGGTTTCTGAAGTCTCTCTCTGCAGCTGTCTCTTTCTGCAATAAACTATAATGATATCCCTTTTATCTCAAAAATCACACAGCATGATCACAGCTTTCATATTCCTTCTGCCCTTAGGAACACAAGAAACGTTTAAAAAAACTTACTGTTGTTGCTGTCCACATAAGTGCACTCCCTGTATGTAGCAGCACTAGAATTTACACCCACCATTGTTTCAACACGCTCACAAGATGAAGAACAAAAGCCACTCGTATTTGTGCTTTTTGGCGCTTATATCCAAAAAGGTAAATGTCAACCAGCAGCCTTTTCACTCCTGAGAAATGCAGTGGCACTGACAGCAATGCCACTTTTTCAGGGGCCACTTTGTGAAACAGTGTGCACTTCCTCTCCCGTTCTCTCTCTCTTGCGCGCGCGCTTGCACAAAGTCAGAAAGTGTTGTGGCGGAATCATGCTTCTGACTACTTTGACAATTACTGCAGTGTACTTCAATATATATGGTAGTGGTTCACATACCTTTCTGCCAGCTGGTCCATAACCAACCTCTTGCAGCAAAAGTCTTGCCATTTGGGGATCTGGCAGCACTCGTACATACTTTTCGCCTCCACATATCTTTGCCCGTTTCTCAACTGTAGGAAATCTTCTGCAAAAAAAGAAAGAAATGGTATTGTGGATTCCAGATGCCTTTTAAAAGATTGCCATTGAGAGACAGAAAGTGAACTAATTGAAATATCCACACAGCATTAACGTGGTTCACTATCCTTTTTCATCATACTTATATAATACACTGTACAAATAATGAGCAGTTGTACCCATAATGCTTGCACTATGCCATTATAAGCAATAGCACAAGAACACATGCAGCTACTCTTGGTCTCCATTAATACGAACTGAAGTCAGAATAAACTTATCACTTTTGTTTACATAGATGCTGGAGGTTTCCATCACATCCAGTGAATTGTTGTTCTTTTCATCTCACAAATACATGTTAGAAAGGGCCCATTGACGTTGCCAAAGCACAAATGAAAACTAACATTTCTTGAACTATTTTTTAAAATTACTGATTCATGGTGATACTTGCCTGCTAAGCAAAACCTTCACAGATTTATTTTGTGGTGTTGGGAGATGAATGATCCACAGGTGGCGAATGCTCATGATTCTTGCCTTTATCTAAAGCTTCCAGGTCTACAAAAAAAGTTTAAAATAAAATTAAAATGTGTGTGTGTGTTGAGAATGTAGCTTCCTTCAGCATTAAGTACATTCTAAATACACAAGCACACACGAACGCACATCGAGAACAGGACCGGCCCTCTACTAGTCTGCGCACAATTGAAAACTCACAGCTGACAGCATCAGACCGTAATACCAGTCCACAGAATTCTCTGAATGATCGAAATCAGAAACGCGTGTACATAAAAAGAACAATCTGCGCGATCTGTAGTTTCTATATACCTTTGGGTCTACGCATGGCTCGCACCAGTCTTTACTCGTGATCATACCGTCACACCCCTAAACGCTTTGTTTACGCCTTAGAATCTAAGGGAGTCTACTCTTTTCCTGTGAATGTTCGCTTCCGGACAAGCAGCGAAGTGACTTTGAGCGAAATGCTACGGCAAGCATTACAGATTTTCCGTGCTTTTGTTTCAAAATCATCCCCATGTACAACTCAGCTTTCCTGCTTACCACAGAGACCTATATCTGTGTCTAGTGTTAGGAACTTGAAAGAGAGTAAGTTGCTCTTATTATCAGTCTACTGGAGTACCGTGGCGCATCGGTGTTACTGTTATGCCCTATGGCCAGTATGGGTCAAATCAAATCAACTTTGATTATGCTTGATGATAGATCTATGTCCTCCAGTGTCAGTGTGCAGGTGGATTTCAGGCTAAAAATAAATAAATGCAACAATAGGGGAGTGAGAGCTATTCAACAGTATGGATCTGAGAATACATTGTATGTTCTGAATTGTATTACATTATATGACAATTTGAATTTGTAACTATTCCATTCGTAACAAGCAACAAACGCGTAAAGTGGAATCACAATAAAACGTAATCTATACAGATATATCATTATATGCTTTTATTCAACACTCCTTGCGTAATGGACTTTTAAAATTATGATATTACTACTTTACTAGTACAATGTTAGTCTTTTCAGTATTGGGTTGGAATATCAATATATGTATTAAAAGTAACTTGAGTTACTTGGGAAACATTCATCAAATCAGTTCACATGAAAAAGGGTACATTGTGTTTACTACAAAAAAGTTACTTCAGTTTCTTGTCTAGGTGTAGTAATCAGGCATGCATGATGTTGATAACCATATTTAAGATCTTAAGCTGTTGAAAAACTGTTCACCTTTTGGGGTTGGAGGACATTAGTATGTGACATTCTGTACATTCCCTGATGTACAGATTAATGATTTCTTTTTATTTCTGTGGTTATATGGATTACTTTAATGTAAAACGACATTGTTTTTCTTTTATATTTTAGAAACTGCTTGCCTTATTGCTCACACACGCGTGCACAAATGTGTGCACGCACACACACACAAACACACATTTGCACGGCTTGCACCTAAATGCGATTGTGATACATGTAGCTTCCTATAGGCCTATTTCATTTCTGTTCCAGTAATTCAAACAACAGAAGGGAATGTCACAACAGTAAGTACAGGAGGAACTGAGTGAGAGTACTTTGTTCTTGGCAGATTAGACTAGGTTCATATAAATATCAAAGCATGTTTTCTTCAAAAGAACATGCAATTTTTTTTCAAGTTCTGTATGCTTATACTTCCATCGAAAAACTGTCAGGTATATACTGTAGTATACATGTGCATATATTGACACATATTGATTCTCAAAACCGTCTTTATATCATGTCTTAAATCTAGTGATTAAATACCAAAATGTGTATATATCATTTTATAAAATCAAGTTCTAATTTATCACTAGTTATCAGCACAACAAAGCCCGCTTAAAGTAACTTTAAATTCTTTAATAATTTTACATTAAATATGTTTGAAATTCAGGTCTCATCAATTTGGAACAAGGAATGTTATGTATGGCAGAATAAGTGCATTTATTTACAGCAGTCGGTGATTTTGTGGTCTAAAGAGAGTTCAGTTTGTGTCCAATCTCTTCTTATTCAGATTGAAGGCCAGATTGTAGAGTCAGAGAGAGCACCATATGTTATCAGCTGCCATGGCCAAGGAGGGTGCACTGTGTGCAAAATACATCCTCACCTTAAATACACTGTAGGTTTTTCCCCTTTGACTTGCTCCTGTTTGAAGTCTTTATTCCCATGTCATGCTATTTGTGATTGAAATAATCAGTATTGAAACTATCAGTCACTATTGCTTTAGTTTGATGAGGGGCTGATTCTTCTCACAGATACAGGGAAGTGTTTTCATGACAAAAAATATTTCAAGAATTCTTTACCTCCATTTAACATCCAACCTGTAATGATTTTATATGCAACTCAACTGAAAATGATTTAGAGCAATATTCAAAACATTATCTAGAAAATTTATGTGGATGTCTCCTGTTTTTCTTTGCCTACTACAACAATGAACAAACATTAAGTTTATTGTCTGTATTTGAACCTGGCCATATTTTCAGGATGTTTTGATACTTAGTCAGTTCCTCCGGCCCGATGGATGCCTTTTACCTCGGAGAGTGACAGGCGTCTGTGGATCGAAACAGACAAAACTGGCTAAACTTGTCAGACAGGCACAGCAAGCTGGTAGGGATTTCTTGTGATTTTAATTTTTTTAAAGATTCCTGACCAAGATTTCCAGGTCACTGTGAACACTGTTAGTACTTTTATAGTAGTGTAGTAGTAACCTGTTACTGATGGTGTGTGTGAGAGTGATCGGGTCGGTGTGTGGGTGTACATGTGCGTGCATGTGTGTGTGAGAGAAAAATCAAAATTGTTTCCGAACTCTGGATCTCCAAATATTAACACAAGGTAGTCCAGCCAGTAATAGTGCATCAGTTTGCTTGGGTTTTTTTCTGCTTAACTGAAATGCTTGGTTCTTGCAGGCCTTTTACCACAGTTTCGGCCACCACTGTCAAGTGGACGACAGCGAACAGGACATAAATCCAATTACAAGTGGAAACGCTACAATGTGTACTTCAAAGATTGACTTATATTGAGGCCATAATATTTTGTGAAATGCATGGACACGGAGTAAAATTTGCATTATTTTGGAATGATCTTTGTTTTCGTCTTTTCTTTCTCAGCAAAAGTGTCGCTCATTCCAGTTCAGCTCATAGTATAGTGGGAATGCATGCTTGACACAGAGGGTCAGGGGTTTGGAACCTGTGTCTGGCACACACACACACATTCTCTGCATCCAGGACTTTTATAGGGAGACGGTCATCAGGGGTTGTCTCCAGTGCCTTGGTTTCCCCTCGCTTCCTCAACACTCGCTTCCCTCTCCACTTTGTGATATACCTTACGTAGCTGACTGGACATTAAAAAATCTACCAACCAACGTTTAATTCCACCAAACTACAAATGCTCATGCACTGATCAATAAAACATCTTTTGGCTTGAATCCTGGGCATGCATCTGCGAGTATAAGACACATGTATATTTTGTATTAGTGTGTTCATCAACTACTTTATTAACCTTGGGTAAATGAGCAGCTGCATCCATAATGACAAATTCTATGATTGTATCATAAAAGTTGGTGTTTAACATACTGAGTGCAGATCAGAATTGATGTAGCTTGTTGGGTAACCTTCCACAAAATGAAAAAATCTTCGGTTCTTTGTTTTGTTGGTTCAGGCAAACTGTGAAAAATTACATTCTGAATGACAACTGATGAAATTTTTCACCTCTCACAACACTTAAAAACTTTGAAGACTTACGACAAGAAATTGTTTATTTTTATTATAGTGCTTCAATATAATATTTTAATCATCTAGTTTGTGCAGTCTTTCAAAACGGTTACAGGGATCTTTAAATGAAGCACAGGGAAAAGTATCTGAGATGGAATCCTTGCAGGAAAAGCGTTCAGTGTGTTTCGATTTGATAGCAATTAACAGATTTTGCTAATTTTCCTTGTTGTCAAAAGTGTGCTGTCTGTTATGTACAAAAGATGGGAATTCTCAGTCATGGCTGGTTTACAGCATGAATGGCAGATCCATATTTTTCTCTCCATTGCCAAAGTATGCTGAGCCAAAGGTTCGGGTTCCAGGAACATGGTAGAAGACATACCCTGGCCAGAGCAAGCTTCTCACAATGACCAGACCACTGCCACGCTCGAACTGCAAACTCCAAGAACCTGAAAAAAGGTCATTATTTGAGGCCCATCAGATTATAGAACATGTAATAGAGAATACATTTCTGCGATATAATTTTTTGTCTGGTCCTGACAAAAATTATGGCCACATTGGAAAAAGTTGTTTTGATCGCTTACATTAAGAAAAGCACTTTAGAATTTGATGATGCAGATGATTGAGCTTTTGATGCTCGTCTTGTATTTCTTCCCAGTGCATTTTCAAAAGAAGAATTTTCTTTTTCAAATCACTCGTTTTCCCAGGCATAGCATTTAATCAAGCAATAACTTGACCTGCCACTACTGACATGGTTAGTGCACTGGTAAATGCTCTTGTAGGCTTATTACGTGATGCATGTAGTTTAAAAAAATACAATTCACACTCACACTGTGGAATATCATCTTCAAGATGGTCCATGAAATCAATAGCCTTGTCAAGGTTAACCTTCACCATCAAAGGCTTCTGGGGCAGAATGAGTGGCTCACGAGCATGCATGTAGTTGCACAGCTTTGCTGCTTCGGATACAGTCAGTCCTATCCAGAAAAGAAAAAATATTTTAAAACACAGGAATAACCCACTCAAATATGTTGTGTAACTCGGTAAACACTGACACTCATATCTGTCCCATTTAAACAACTTGAACAGTTTTTATATCTAAACATCACAGGGGCCAAACTGTACATTTTTATTATGTATTTTTTAGCATGAGTATATATTTTCAACACAGCTATACATTTCTGAACTTGCTGGTCACAAAGGAATGTATGAAAAATGCTGTGGATTAAAATTCTTGGGATGCCACTGCACACTGGGCTGCTCCCAGGAAAATGCTGTTCAGTCAGGAAAAATTAGGGTGTCCTCCACTTTTTCTTGCTATGATATTGGTCACACATTTGAAGCTGAAAATGGAGGGCACATTGGTGACACGCTGGTTGCTGAAGCAATGTGTCTAAAGCAAAATAAGCTTGCTTTTGCATACCTGCGCAAGTGCGCATAGCCAGTCAACACTCTGCAGCTATCTTCCTCTTCAACTTTTTAATATTGGCACCTGTTAATACAGGTGACTGCTTCTTGTGATACACGTTAGTTTTATAGTTTAGGCCCTCAAAAACTGTGATTCTCCTGCCTGCTCCTTTTTCCATGCTTTTAAAGGAAAGTTACCTTCAAAACTTCTGTTGCTGACAACTAGAGAACTGGGTGTCTTGATGTAAGCTCCTCTTGGAACAATGAAAGCATCCTGGTCAATTTGAGCAATAACCGACGACAGCCTGTCCTCCTCTTTCACTGTAATCTGACATAACCAAATCACCACATGACAGCTTTAAACAAGTTACACAAATATTTTTTTAAAAAGCCACACATGATATTTATTTTTCTATTCTTTGTGGTTATTTTTGTATGATTTAAAGTATCACTTGATACTGTACAGTTAACAACAAAGAGAACTTTGTTGTTACCTTATTTACCACCTGTTTCTTTTCTCGTTACAGTTCTCACGCTGGGGAGCGCTCTGACTCGACTGAGTTAATACTATTGAAAACAGTTTCCGACATCTCACCGTTTCTTTTTCTTCTCTGGTCTTACTCAACTGAGTTAATACTATTGAAAACAGTTTCCGACATCTCATCGTTTGTTTTTCTTCTCTGGTCTTACTCAACTGAGTTAATACCATTGAAAACAGTTTCCGACACCTCACCGTTTCTTTTTCTTCTCTGGTCTTACTCGACTGAGTTAATACTATTGAAAACAGTTTCCGACATCTCATCGTTTGTTTTTCTTCTCTGGTCTTACTCGACTGAGTTAATACTATTGAAAACAGTTTCCGACCTCTCACCGTTTCTTTTTCTTCTCTGGTCTTACTCGACTGAGTTAATACTACTGAAAACAGTTTCCGACCTCTCACCGTTTCTTTTTCTTCTCTGGTCTTACTCAGCTGAGTTAATACTATTGAAAACAGTTTCCGACCTCTCACCGTTTCTTTTTCTTCTCTGGTCTTACTCGACTGAGTTAATACTATTGAAAACAGTTTCCAACATCTCACCGTTTCTTCCTCTTCTCTGGCTTCCTCTCCTTCTCCAATCTTTTTGATCTGTGTGTGTTCATACTCATGGGCTGGGTCACCCATGAATCGACCAGTTGCCAGCTTGCTCTGTTTATGCATTTCTGCTGTTGCAGGTGGAAGCAGACCCCAGCGGAGGCAGTCCTTGCTGGAATTCATTTAATTGTCTTTTATCAGTTAATTGTAGATATATATATATACACATTCACCATGTTACATTTTACAGTTAGATGTGAATGAGTACATGCAAGCATCAGTGAGAAATATGCAACTGCAAAAAATATTGCCTGAACATGGTCTTTTTTGCAGCAAGTTCAGAACCCATCTAATTTTTTCCTTCTTGACACTGTGCATCACACAACGTACTGAGTATAGTAGTCTATTACTTATTCCATTAGTCTGTATGAAAGATATGAATATTGTATTTAAAAGAGAAGTAATCCAATTTTATGAATATCTTCTAAAAGTTCGTTTGTCTGAGTGTCCGGATGTTTTGGAGACGTATACGGAAATACTTTGAGTGAATATGTACTTGCGTGAGTACATATATATATATAAACAGTAACCCAGAGATTAAGAGAAACAGGACACTTGGTTGATGCACTACTCTTTAGCTGACAAGAAATCAGTATCTTGTAAATTATCATACCTGTAGAATGTTCTCCTTCCTACAAATTCATCTTTGTAGACACCTTGTGCAATATAGTAATCTTCTCTCACACCAGCAATTTTGCCCCAGAAGTAAACTTTGTTGAACTTGTTTTCGTTCTGCAGAATGACAAGAGAAGTCTGTAGAGCCGCCTTTTGCTCTGGACTTAATATAATACCACTGCTACCGAGATAGTCGATATTCAGGTGTAGACCAACTGAATCCATAATGTCTTTTTGAAATCTGAAAGCCGACAGATGTGCTGGTAACTCAATTACAAATATATTACAACTGGTTGCTAGTGTCGCGTTGCCACGAAAAAGCGCATGCGTATTGCTCGTTTCCTCGCGAAGTATTTACTTCCGGTGCATTTGACGGGGGTGACTACTCTAAAGGTTTCCTTGCGATGGATCCAGACATTAAAATTATGTTTTGTGCTGGGAAAGGAGAACTTGTAAGGGAAGACAAAACATCAGTTAAAGTCAACAGAGAGTACAATCGCAATTCTTTACCCGAAGACGAAGCCTGTATCGACGCTATCTGGAACTCTCGACTCAAAGAAAATCCGCGACTTTTCAATGGGACAAAATTTCGTCTGCATTCGGTTCTCTTCCACGCAGACCGAAATCTTACTCTTAATGTGGGCCTCACTGATTACCGGGAATATATTGGCACTAACTGGGCTCCCGAAGCGGAACAGCTTCGCTCGAGAGGTCAGAAAAACCTTTCCGATCAGCAAGCCTATATGTCCGATCCAATGGGGGTTGGGTCATTTGTTTTAACCGCAGACGATCATGTCATTTTTCTGCGGCGAAGTTTACACTGTGCTGAAGCACCTGGTATGTGGGATGTTCCAGGAGGGCATGCAGAACCAGAGGTAAATGTGTGCAAAGAGAAAAACCCCTAAACCTCTCATTACAAATTACGATCAGTTGCTTTTCCCGTGCATCATTATGATTGTGTGTGTGTGAGAATGGGTGGAAGGGGAAGTGTGTGACGTGTGAGAGGGAGAGAGACAGCATCACATGGATGCACACATATTGACTTAAGGTGTAAGCAGATGTTTAAATATCACCTGAGATTATTTCAAAACAGCCACACCACAGAATAGGACTAAAATGTGATGCAATTAGTAATAGTTGTATAATGTTCATAATGTGCAGAATATTTTCTGTCCAGGAACTTGTGGGGAGGATTCCAGTAGCAGATATAAACTACACTCAGATGACCTCACAGGCAGTGGCCCATGAAATATTTGACTCTATTCTCCGCGAAATTCGAGATGAGGTGAAAAGGAATAACACTGATTTCATTTAAAGAGTTGGGTACATCAGCATAACCACATACAATTAAAAGATTTTTAGAAAGATTTTAACAGCACAGTATTGTCAGCATCCTGCATAGTGCATACATGTTATATGCCTATCATGCTTAAAATGACATTGAATAATATACAAATATATGATACTGTGGTTCAACTGTCACCTGTTTGTTACAAACAACATACAGTGAGGTTTTCCAAAGCTATGGCTTAGATGTTCAGCTGACTGATTTTTCTGATATATGTATTTCAGGTAATATTGCACAGATACTTTTTAACTGTTTGTGATTGAAAGTAACTGCTTATTTGTGTGAACCTTTTACAAGTAAGACTCGCAAGAGGTATATGAAACTCAGATAACCAACACTATGTATAATCTTAGCAAATGAGTGAAAAAAAATGCGATAGTGTACGTTTGTGCAAAATGTGTGTGGGTGTATGCATACACTCAGAAACTATGTAAACCAGATATCACAATGAAGCATAACCCCCCCCCCCCACCAACAACTGTATATTAGCCTCTGCATCTCTGATTCTGGCATATGTCATTTTCATGGCAAACAAACCATGTGTTTTCATGAGTTCTGTCACTGCATGTATTACAGTGACACATGCAGATGCTGTATAGTTTAGTCTGCCAAAAAATTCAAGCATGTGCTTTTAATTCCACATAAAGAGATTTATTTTCAGGTGAACATTAGTCAAACATACCTCTCACAGCCACTGCTGATGGGCATTGCTCAGAACACTACCAGTGCATGTAGACCCAGCCTTGAGTTTCTAGTACGGTGAGTCTCTCATATTTTTGTATACACAGTCTCAGATTAGAGACAAAAAAACCTTCTACTTGGCTGTTCCATTACAGAATTTGTCCTGTTGATTGGTAGTAAATATATAATATCCAAAACTGCAGAGAGGTCCAGACGTTAAGAGTTTTGGAGAAGAGTGATGTTTCAGTCTGCTTATGAGACAACTTAGCAACGAAGCCTGAATAAAAAAGATGTAGATATTTAAATGTATAAATCCATATAACCAGTGCATTTACATCTAGATTTTGTAGATCTTGCCAAGCCTTTTGCAATAGCAGCCCCAGTACCTGTCTGATGCAGATGCAGCTTGACCAGAGAGGAGGTACTAGACTTGTATCGGCAAGGCAATCATGCTGAAGCGGATGAATCTACCAACATAATGTTGTTGCCTCTTTTGCAAGTTGTTGCCATGGAAACCAAAGATCCCACTTTGTGGGCACAGGTAGCACCCTCTGCCAAAGGTTGTGTTGTTTTGTACAAATTGTGTCATGGGCTTTAGTGATATCGCTGTGTTAAAGGTTGGTCACAGTTTTCCTTCAGACCACCCCAGATTGCTGCTGCATAGAGTCTACTGTTGCAGCAGTTCATGCGCGTGTGGGGCAGTACAGGAGAAGTGAGTGCAAGTTGGCATGGCAAACAACATGTCAACTCTGCCTCTGTAGTGTGGGGGACTTTTGCATTGCCTGGTTTATTCGTGCTTTTATTTTCCAAACAGTATTGTTTGATATAATCAGGGCTGTTCTGTTGAGCCCTGCACTTTTATGGGAACAAAAGTGGGATCTACTTTGTAGTAATAACGTTTTAAATCTATTAATCTTGTCTTTCTTTATGTACAGTAAAACCTCCCATATAAGACCTTCCCATATACAACTTCCTCCAGCATACAACCCCAAATTTTCTGACAGAGACCATTTACTATATAACCTCCCATTTATGACTCTCTCCTTAACCCGACCAACGACCAGTGAAAGTGGCCGGTTTTGCTCAGTATACAACTTTCCCTGGTAGAGTGGGAAAAGGTTAGCATACTTTTGTTTTGCAAAGATGTTCACTGAAAAAGGCAAAATGTCGATCCCAAATCCCCATGAGAAGCAAAAATGAACTGTTTTAAATCTAAAAAAGACATTGAAATTTCCCGTAACAAAGAAGCAACAATGGCCTTGAGTAATCAGGTATCCCTTCTCTTTTGCAGTTGTGAGAGCTTAATGTGATGTTAAGTAAGGGTTTAGAGTAGATGGGCAACAGAGACATCAGTGAAACGCAGTTCACAACTTGATTACTTTTTTATGTTATAAAATTTCAATTTCTTTAATTCCTTAATTGGCAACACCAGAAAAAAGTAAGTTTTAATAATGATGTGTGGTAGGATGAAACTGGGTATGATGAGATTAGATAAGTCTGATGTGTGATAAAACTACATGTTCAGTAACTGAGATGCAAAAAAAAAACTATTTTAACATGTAGTTCAGTTGAAAGAAAAAACACATGTAGCAGTTGGCTGCTATGATAACATACATGCAGATGTGTTAATTTCTTACTCCATCCATCATGGTACACGTACCTACAATTTGTAGGTTCAGTGCAAACTCGTCCTCCCTTATAAGACCTGATTTTTGCTGTTTTTTCGTATATTGAAGATTTTACTGTATACAAATTGGTGTTCAAAAATCTGTTGTTTAAAAACAAGCATGTGCCTTATTTTCTGTTGTGAACAACTAAATGGCCAAGAAGACAAAACACTAGTGCACATAAAATATTACACAGGACACTGTAGTTGACAGGTGTATCCTTCATGATAAAAATATGTTTGAAAAACAGGGGAAGAAATAACTGGATGAGAAGAGTCCACAGTACCCAGGGTAGCTGGGCTGCTGGCAAGCTGGTTTGGTTTGTTGGAAGGAAAGTGCTTAAAGCCTACCAGTGAGTTTTCACTGTGGGAGATGGGAGTAGGGCCGTTTTATGAAATAATGAACTGAAATGTCCATCAGACATATAATTGCAGTAATATGGCTAGTGCAGAGGGGCAGCTTAATATTCAGTGGATGGCCACAGATGCACATTTATTTCCAGCATATAATCCTTAGCCATTGCTAGATTCGAATGCACAACCTTCTGCACAACCTTCTGGTGAGGATAGGGACAGTGTGATGCTTGATTGTAAGCTCTTTTACCGCCAGCCATTCCTGTCTCACTCGCGCTCCCCACTTACTGTTACTGGGCTTTTATACTATGGGAATATCATCACTATCACTCCTATCATATAGCTTTCCAGCAAGAAGACTTGCAAATATTTAGAATTTCGCTAATATCATGTAATAATACATTTCATGTCAAGCTTATTGCTTGGGAACTTTATTATAACTGCTGCTCCCATTTAGTAAGATCGTTCACGGTGATAGCTGTTGGGATTTTTTGTGATTGTGTTACATTTTGTGAATTCTGGGAATTCAAAGACCAGGTATATTTATTTATTATGTTATTTATATGTTGATCTCATTATTTTTCATGAGGGATATCTTACCAGAGACTTCTAATGTTTGCTAACTAGATTTTTTTTCTTGGGCGCATTGCCAAAAGCTGGTGTAAACAATAACTGGTGGTAAAATCAAGAATAACCATGTACATAACTGATCTATGCAGAACCACATAGCTATGATGGTTGTGGTAAAGGTGTTTATGGTTTCTGAATTGATCTGATATGTGGTTTAGATGAATTATCACTACCATAAAATCTAAGTGGCCATTTATGTGCATCACTAATGGTTAATTGCAGGTATATGACTTTTAAAATTTAAATGCATATGTTATCATTGTTTTCCTCAGAGTCTAACAGACGTCACAATTACAGTTCTAAGGTATATTTTTGTAGGTGTTTTTAAATTCATGTTGACTTTGTAATAAAGATTTCATTCTTGGGCATGGATGTATCAGCATTATTTATGGTGCACGTAAGCCTGCAGCATTTACAGCCCACAACTTACAATCCTGCCAGAATGAGTAATCTTATGAGATCCTGCCTTCTGCTCATGGAAACTTGTGGGGTATGGAGACCCTGGGGCTGCATTGCATCAGTATTATTATCTCCCTTTCCATACTTTAGATGGGTCAAACTTTAGTATCTCCCTTTCCATACTTGAGATGGGTCGTACTGTTCAGTAGGTGAACGCCTCTTCTGGGCAGTTTTTATGGAGGAAACATCTAAGGCACTACCTATAGGTCTGGGCTGCTCGCAGAGCTGGCATCTGCTCAGTGGTCACAAAAGCAGTCCTAAAAGACCAGTTCACCTGTGCATAGGCACAATTATCAGTGGTCAGTGGTCCATGTAGATATCGGCGCAGCTACAGCGTGTATTCACAGGTGTGACCACCTACCCCCTCATCCTCTCGCTCCCCTTCCATTTTCCTTCCCCCTCTCTCTGCGTTCCTCACGCATGCTAACCTGCGCGCGCACAGAGAGACCGTTTGAGGAGGGGGGCCTGTACGTCGTCATATTGAGCCCTGAAATCCCATTAGTACAAGCGGATTGACTTGCCAGCAGAAACTTTCACTGGGGAGCAGATAAACAGCATTCGTCGCCACAGCTACAGCTATGGGTGACGGCAAGGGAGAAATTAACGAGAAATCAAACGGCAAGCCCACCACTGGAGGCGTGTACCAATATCTCTTTATCAGTAAACTCATAATCACTGCTGCCTGCTTCCTCCCACCTCTAATCTTTTAGAACGCGACAGCGACACAAGGAAAGGCAACCTGTGTGGAGCTTCAGCGTCGACAACATTCTGAGTATAGTTACGCCAGCCAAAAATAAAAGTTGCACTAAGTAAAAAAAAAAAAGAACAAAACAAAACTGAAGCTCGAGCGCGTTGAAACTTAAAGACCAACCCGAGGGCACAATCTTTTTCTAACGACTGCTTGTAAAATATATTGTTCATTACGAAATACTATTTTTCCAGATCTGAGCAATTATTTCCGTTCTCTGCATCTTTGTCCACTAAATTCAGTTTATTTTCAATGCGAGGCAGCAGAAATCACGTTGTGCTCCTGGGTTCGTCTGCCGTATAACAACGGAAGAGATTTACGTGCCAAAAGGCCTATATATGATATGCTTATTCATTAATTTTGACAAGTATTTTGTAATGCATCAAGCCCAATCATTTGTAAAAGAAGTAACTGGAACTGGTGTTTTGCAGAAGTGTAACGAAACGCTCCCTACAAATGGGTGGAGTGAATGAATATCTCAAGCCTACAACTGCTGTAGGGAGAGGTCGTCTGCCAACTCCTCGCAACCCTTTTCCTTCCGCCCCCCTTACTCAGAAATTCACTTTGACAGCAGAAAAGAGCTGCATTAGCGCCGCAAGCTGATCGAGGTAACAGCCTAGAGCCAAAAAGGGATATAAAGTGTTTGGATCAATTTGCTGTGAGTCACTAAATGGTCCTGCTGATAACTCGAACACACGATCGAGCTTGTAATTTTTTTCCTCCCATGCCGGGGGTAAAAAGTGAAAACCCAGCGAATATATTGTATCGCGTATGCTGCAGTTCTCAGTATGTCTCAGTGCTGTCGTCGAATGAGTGTTTATAAAAAAAAGAACAGTTATAAACAAAACTGTGTGTGCTTCTTACAGGTTGTTGGCCGTACGTTATTGGATTAGCTGTTTCACGGATACGAAAAGGAGAAGCAGTTTGAATGACCTGTGCTTTTTTCCTTGGGCTTTAATGGAAGAATATATATATATATAACAAGCAGACCGATGTCGCTAAGTTGCAAACTGCTGGCAGTGCAACTTGCCAAACCCGCTGATATTGCGATGACGAGAGTTCAGGGATCGGGGTAAATATTTCAACTACGTTTGGCGTTCCTTGCCGAGACTGTCTCAGCTTGCCGCCTGCTCTGTGAGACATCGGTGAGAAAACAAGTGAAGTGTTTTAAGTGCAATTTTGCAGCGATATTACGTTACTGCAGTAGGAAGGAGATCCCATTTTGCCATCGACAGTGTTTCTAGTGAGCTACAAACTACAGTTCAGCAACATCGAAGGGGCATGAGCGATACGATGTAGCAGGAACTAAAAAAAGTCATTCATCAAATGCAGCGAAAATGCACCAGTTCTGCCTGATCATGGCATTACACTTATAGCCAAACCCCCAGATACAATGAAGCCAAGAGGTAACAGTACATATTTGAACTGATTGACTTTCAATGCCTTGCCAAGACTGGCATGATTCGAATTTGCTCTGTAAGATATCGATGAGCGAGGTGTTAAGTGTACTTCTGCAATGTGGTGACCAAAAAAAAACAATGCAGTAGGTTTGTATTTTGCCCTCGATGTTGTTGATGAGAACTAGAGTTGACTGGCATCGATCGTTGCAGCAAAAAAAAAACAAACAAAAAAAAACCCAACATGATTTAGCAGTAGCTGACCAGCTGTGGATGTACAAAATTAACCATCAGAAATGCACCAGTTCTGCCTGATCTCGGCAGCAGGAACGAGCAAGGCGCCATCTTCAACTCGGTCGCCCAGGGAGACAGACCAGCAGCCCGCCATGAAGACGCGAAGGCGGAACGCGGTGCAGACGCGGCGACTGGCACTAGAGCTGCGCGGCATCGAGCGGAACATGGCGGCGCTGGCCAGCGAGCGGGACAAAGAGGTGCGGCGTCTGCGAGACGAATTGCAGGACGTCCTGGCTCCTCTGCAGCCAGCTGCAGTCGTCGGGCCGCACCTGGGCCAACTGTTTAGCCATGACCCATCTGCAGCATGCCGTCAGGTGCCGTCAGACTCTTCGGACACCGATGTGACTGCGGCTGGAAGGAGCCTAGTCGACGGTTGGCCAGCCGATCTCGCGCCGACGTCTTCCCGCTGTCCTGCTGATGTTCGACAACAACGTTTCTTGCAGATGCCGCTATCGGGAGACCACAAAACCATGGATGCAGATTACTGTGAAGAAAATAACACGAAGGTTACAGAAAGTTCATGGGAACGACACGACAGAAGTATTTCTGACGTCCCGAGCAACTTAATTTCACACAAAGATGGCAGTTTTCCTTATGAAAGTGTCAATACAAAGAAAATTCAGTCATTTGGTGTCCTGAATCCACTCCGCAGAAACAGCTCACGTCAAAGTTTTCCCAAGGATACCAAAGATGTGCTGAAGAAGCTTCGAAGTAGCAAGAACATTTTCCCTTCGTTTTGTCTTAAAGGAAGCTACGATAACGACTGTGAACGAAATGGGGTCACCCGTGAGGGTAGAATGCCGGGAGGACCACGACTGGAGGTCGGGGGTGTGGTGTCAAGGTGTGGCGTAGGCAAAGACGTGGGTTTGCACGTGCCCACGGATGCATTGCGTCTTCCTGCAGACGGTGAAAGAACTGCAGCAAAGACTTCCAGCACAGCTTCGGGTGAAGGCGGGCTGCACGAGCAGAAGGGAATCGACGCGAGCGAGAGCGAGGACAAGATGGCACATACCTTCTGTCCGTACGCCGCCACCGCCAACCACAAGTGCACGCACTTCCCGTGCGTGCGACCGTGCACCTACCACAGCCTCGGCTTCCACCCGGATCCGTCCACCTATTCGTGGGGCGGGTGGATCCAGCTGAGGGCCGCCAGACCTCACCACAGGCTGGTCCGGGACCCCGAGCAAGGTGACCCACCGACGCGGAGGTACCGTTCAGATGAAGAACCGCCCGCGGACGCTCCGGAGTTTGTTCGGCGTAGAAGGTTGGGCAAGGAGGAGCAGTTGCGGCTTGGCACCCTGCACAAGAAACGGGTCCACGATCTGCAGCGCCCGCCATCTTGGAACACCAACTACGGACAGCCAACGTCATTCAAACGTCTCAGAAACCCGGTCAGACTGAAGCCCTTGGGTGACGAGACTGACGCCAGAAAAATGGAAATGTCGCTGAAATTTTAAACTTTTGGAAAAGATAACCCGAAGCAGTTGCGTTTTTTTTTGGGGGGGGGGGGG
>SMGT01007381.1:40183-61546 GCA_004794575.1 Lanistes nyassanus
TTGTGCACCGAGGGCTAGCTGTGTGAAGAATAGCGCCGTTATAAAGAAAGGGGCGGCAGATCTTTTTGAGGATCTGCCAAGTTCCTTTCTTTCGGCCCTCTCTTTGCTACGTGTATGGGTACGGTAAGCTCCCTTGGGCATACACGTTCTCACATGAGGACTACACTTGGCTATTTGACAGGTTTGGGTGTCACCTCCTATCTACAATATGCATCACTCCTCGCAGGGCGCGTGACGGCACTAGATACACGGCGTGTTGACAAGATATTTCAAATAGCCATAAGGGCCTTGGGCTCTAGTAAGTCCGGTTTTGAACAGTATCGTGTTACGATGTTGGAAGATTGAAGTTCTGGCAATAAGACTCATAAGGCCTTGCTGAGGGTGCCTGAGGTCAAAATGGTCCTATAAGCGGACATGAACATGAAGTGTCTCTCGCGTCTGTAAGCGTTTGCACCATTATCACGGCACCACGAAGAAACGTACTATTATCACGGCACCACGAAGAAACATGTACTATTATCACGACACCACTAAGAAATATGTACCATTATCACCGCACCACTAAGAAATATGTACTATTATCACGGCACCACGAAGAAACGTGTACTATTATCACGGCACCACTAAGAAATATGTACCATTATCACGGCACCACTAAGAAATATGTACCATTATCACGGCACCAGAAAGAAAGATGCAACATTGTCACGGTACCAGAAAGACGATGTCGCATGACCGTCTCAGTCACCGTTGCCATAGAGAAGACCACAAGTACTTTGCCGTTCAGTTCTTTTATTGGACATACTCTGTGCAACCGGCCATTAGGCCTCCCTTCTCATTATAAACCAAACATCTGCGCTCTGCAGTTCAATAGATGTCACCTTCAACAAGTCACGAAATACCAAGAACACTTCGAATAAATTTCAGCTTCCCTTCTTTCTATCTCGCCATTCGTCGACCTAGCTTCCTTCATTAGTCGGAAACTATATATCTATTCTATCTGTCTATCTATCCATCTCATGTCTACCCCCACCAGGGTTTATATACCTAACCTAAATGTCGAGTGTCGGATTCCCACGAGCTGCACGTGTGATTGTGACTGGCATATGCGCACTCTGTGGCCCTCGTGGACAGTGCATGTTTAGAGCTATAACTCTCTGACCAACCATATCTTCCATACATCTCCCCGCCGTGTCATCCTTTCCCTGGGAAAGACCGAACGCGCATATATTACAGTCGATAGTTTCCATTTAAAAGGCGGTCTGGGACAGCGATATCTTGGACAATTACACGAAGGCGGAGTTACAAGTTTTCTGCAAAGTTCACATGTTTATGATTCTAGAGCGCTTCAGTGCACACCTGTCATGAAAACAGGATACGAAACTCTTTGTCGTAAGTGCTTATTTCTAAAGTTTGAAAAATTATATATATAAAATAATAATAATAAAATTGCGTCGTATAAGGTGTGAGAGAGAGAGAGAGAGAGATGTCGAGTGGTGGGGAGGGAGGGACAGAAAGCGATGAAGCGAGATCAAGCTGCACCCGAGTTCCCAACTCTTTTGAGTCGTCCTCGTTCTTACGACCGCTGGGCCGTTGTTTACACCACCGTTTACTTGTCCTAAATCCCGGCCACGCGCATCGTGTCAGTTGGCAGTCTGAAACGCTGGAAGGAAGACACGTACGGACATGGCGCTCCAATACCTGGTGATTGTCTACTTTCTCACGTTGGTTCGCACCCAGTCGACTTCTGGAAATTACGAAACCAGCGATGGAAGTAACAAGAAAATGTCGACATCGAACAGTTTCCTGGACAGATTCGATTACATTGAGGGACAGCTTCTCCAGATTTCCCAGGTAGTTTGTCTCTCTATTTCTCTGTGGGTCTCCCCCCACCCCACCGCCCCATTCTGTCTCTTTCTCTCTCTAGACTCTTACCTCTCTCAAAAAAGAATTCTCTCTCTACTCTCTCGGTTATCTGTACTCCATTTCTCTCTCTCTCTCTCTCCAATTTTTCTTTCTTTCGGCTCTCGCCTCTCTTTCAGTCTCCAATTCTCTCTCCTCTCTTGACCTATCAAACTCTTTCCCTCCTTCATTCCTCCCTTTCTCTCTCCATCACCCTCTGTCTCTCTCTATTTCTGATCTCGCTTGCCTCTCTCTCAATCTCGAATTCTCTCTCCAATCCCCCCATTCCTTGTCTGTCTTTCGACTCTCATACCTCTCTCTCAGTCTCAAATGTTCCCTCCCCTCTCTCGATCCCTTGATTTCTTTCCGCTCATTCTCTTCTTTCATCTATCTTATCTGTCTCTTCTCCTTTACTCTTTAATCTGGTTTCACTTTTCTTTTTATCGTCTTGTTTCTCTCGCAGTGGTCTAGCAAGCGTACATTTGAAATAACGTTTCTACTTTTCTGATCGAAATCTCGTCTAGCCCACTGGCTGTACGAGGATCTCGTTGAGCCCACTGGCTGTACGAGAGTTTATCCGTCTCTCTTCTCCGTACACCATTAGCCTAAATTTATTGTCCGAAACTTTTATGGGTGGTGTTACGCACAGACAAGAGATACCCACCAGACGTGTTTGATTTAGTGTCAAATATAGCCCAAACTTTCAATCATCCCAAAATATAATGTTACTCAAAGAATTTTTTTAAATAGTCTTTCTTTCAATGACTTTTAATTCCATTTGTGTTGCTCAATCACATTGCTTGCTATTTTGTCATTTCAGCTTCTTCACAAAGAAAATGAAAAAGAACAAGAAAGATTTCTTCTCTTGCAGACAAAGGTAGACGAGTTGGTAACGACTCAGCAAGGATTAAGGTAATGTGGCTAATCGGCGTGTTACTAAATCCTGTTCATAGTGTCCGTGTACATGGGCGGGTGGCGGTGGGGCGGTGGGGCGGTGGGGCGGTGGGGCGGAGGGAGGTAGGGAAAAAGGGACTGTAGTGTCACAAAACAAATGATCGCAAAAAAATAGTTCAGTCTGGATGTGAACATTTAACCCCTTCCGCTTGCAGTGCATTTGCTTGCAGTGTTTCGACGAGTGTCATACCTTATAACAGAAACAGTTAACAGATCTTTTAATATTGCACGTGCAAGCGGATGTACAAACTAGTGTAGACCCTGCATTCTTCAGAGCGATTTTGATACGCCTCGTCACATCCGATCTTGTGTTTTTCCTGTTGACCAACACAGAGAACATCAACGACTCCTATTAAATTGTGTCTATGTTATAAATAGGCCCTGCTTTGTACAGGGAAAGTAGGGCGGTGGTGGCGGGAGCTGACACAGAGCAAGAACGAAGTATTCTTTTAACAGTACCTTAAAAATATGTAATTCTGTGTTACGTTCTTCTTGGCTTACGAGTTTCTCATTTTTTTTAGTTGCCTAGTTTTTTTCTTGTTCACTTGCTCAGGTGTAAAGAGAACGACTCTGTGGCACACGAAGTAGTCAGCCTGAAGCTACAGGTGGCAAGTTTACTTGAAGATATAGCAGCACTAAAGGCAGGTGCACAGGTGTCAAACAGAGCGACAGGTGCGTCCCAATATCCAGCTGTAGTTTTTTTTTAAAAGAAACGTCTCTCTTTTCTTCATTAGTATTATTATTCAAAACGGCTATTACAGTACGAATCCATCTACATGTAATCGGCTGTCGCTGTAACAGGATGTCGTACAACAGTTTGCATTGTTTAGACATATACACGTACTGTTGGCTTAGCAGTCTGTTGACTTCAACACCGCTGTTGCTGTTACCTTTATTTCAATGTTTTGCTCCTTATTTTACTGAATAGGATCAGTTTTTACGAGATGGGGCAACTCATCGTGCCCAGCGACCTCAGAAAGCGTTTACTGGGGTAAGTCACAATTATATCGTACTGTACAACAACAACAGCAACAACAACAACCAGAGGAAATTTAACCCATACCCTTTGCAGACTGTTTGATTACACCTTTGTTCCAAAGAGTGTCTTATTATCTTCGAGGGACGAACCTTTAAGCTCACCAGTCCAAGAGAAGGTGTTTAAGATCTTTACAGTGTTACACGGGTCACAGCAGTGACAAAAATTAACAATATTTCAGGATACGTCGGCGGACCGCTTTGGTCTCACACTGGATCTGGGTCAAACCTCTTGTGCCTCCCGTCAAACCCCGTGTACGATGACTTCATGCGGACCACATGCGGTCCGTCAACTGTGTACGGGGTGGAGTACCATGTGTGTCCTGACCCAAAACACACATCGGACGCCGTCTGTGCAGTTTGCAGGTGATTATACAAGTTTGGTGTTCTTGATATCACGACTTGATGTCACACAGTCACATGACGTGAATTTGATATGACTGGTAGAGTAAATCAGAAGGGGTGACTTTAATTCTCACCCCTCCTTTTTTTGTCAGAAGAATTAAAGAAGAAGGCAAGATGATCTTTGACGACGACGATGATGATTGTAGTCGTGCACATCGGTGACAACTCCATCATGACACTGACCGACTGACGGGGATAATGCAGTGTGCTAGTCTGCCTACACTGACAGATCGTATAGGAATTCCATCACTCATTTCTAGACGATTCCACATGATTCGATGTAGATGAACGAAAACAGTGTTAAACGCAGGAGATAATCCAAGCTTCAGCAGCCTAAATGGCGATCGACCTTATTCATGACGGTAAAAATATAATTTTTTTAGGCACAGAAAGCGAGGAATATTATCTTCTTTCTTTTCTTGTTCTCCCTGCCAGGTCCAAACGTTCAACCACGATCATGATACCGGCAACAAACACCTGCCCACCTGAGTGGACGATGGAGTACAAAGGTCACGTGATGGCGGGCTACGGTGGTTACCAGGCATCCTCCGATTATGTGTGCATCGATGAGTCCATGGAAAAGCGAACAGGGGGAGATGGGATCAATGACAGTCAGCGCCTCTACTACACCATATCCATGTGCAGTGCTCTCCCCTGTCCACCTTACCAGAACGAGAAGATTCTGTCATGTGTCGTCTGTTCCAAGTAGCTGCAGAACGGCTGCATGGATCCAGCTCCTCACGTCGGACTCTTATTATTTTTTTCCTCCATAACCCAGAAAAAAGGAAAGAGGAAGGAAAAAGCTAGAGGGGTGCAGGAGAGGAGAAGAAGAAAATGCTTGAAATAAATATTTGGGTTTTCCATAATGCAACAGCGCCTTTCCTAATATAGCTGGGAATATAAATATATGTTCTAGCTTTAATGTATTTAAAAATTCTTCCCATGATCGAGATGCTTGGTTACACTCTCTTTTATAATGGCACGGGCATTCACAGTTTGACGGATCCATGATAAAGCATAAGTAGTAGGTGTTATTTTAAACAGTCCTCTCCCCTTCTTTGTTCCGTTGTTATAAAGAATGTAATAAAAACTGCCATAGTACACACTGCTGTGGTGGAATACGTAGGTACCTATTTTGAGTTCGATGATTAATGTTACGAGAGGAGACCCATGTTTGGTTGTTTTTATAAGTGAATCCCTTACGGGGAGTTGGGAAGAAGTTTGCATTTTACATCTGTAGTATATACGTTTGGTTTGTGTTTTCTTTCAAAAACAATCTTGCTTCACATCGCAAAACGCCCAAAACGCAGCCTGTTTGCAAATGTTTAAATTAAACTCGTCAAAAGTTCTCTTTTGGTGCGTGCGTTCGCCTGCGTATAAATGACGCGTGAGCGAATTACTTCGACAAGACTTGAGTTGCCACCAACGTTTCCTCCAAATTGCGCGGCTATAGGCAATTGTCAAGAGACCGCACACCACTTTTGAATTGCCGCAACTGGAATAATATTGCAAATCTTCACAAAATCAGCAATAGAATACATTATTGAAAGATATTATTTTGATATTGTAACTGGATGTCTTGATTGATCAGTAGATTTTGGTAACATTTAGTAGGCCTATATCGTATATAGCAAGGTGTCTGCTGCATGAAAACTTCATCAAATTGGTGATTATTTTTGTAATAGGTTGCCAGTTCTTTCTTCTTTCCTACCACTTATATCCGTTTGAGTGGCTTTTGCTAATTATGGGGGAGGGAGGGATTGAGCAAATACTTGTGGGCTCAGAATATTATAACGTGCAGTTCATATATCAGTCCGTAAAATAATGTAAACAATTATCCAAAAACAACTGTCATATCAGTAGTTTACCAACTGTACCACGAAAGCTGATAAAGCCTTTTCAGGCCAGATATCGCAGGGCATTTTGTCCTGTCCCCCCACCCCCTTTCTTCTCTATACCACAGTCGGTGGTTCCCGTTCCGCCCAGACACGAAAAACACCAACAAGTGAGACTGTAATAAGTCTTTGAAAGAGACGGTTTAATCGCTTGCGTCCTTACGTGCATGCATATGTGTGCATGTTTGCTTATGCGTGTTTACACACTGTCCAAAGGATTGTGCGTGTGCGTGCGTACGCGCAGTAAGACATTATGTAGGCATAGTGATTTGATAATTGACTGAAACAGGTTGGAAAGGGGACGGAATAAAGCGGACATAGACTTCCAATGGAGTTTGAGTTGCGTAAAGGCTAACTGAAGCAAGGATAGTGAGTTTGTTCAGCAAAAACAAGGGTACTTTTCGCCGACTGTCGCGCGGGAAGTATTTGGAGTGCTTTTGGGGTGGGGTGGGGGATTAGTTCATTATCTTATCTTACTGGTAGGTAGATCTAATGATGGTTGATACAAAACAATATGATTGGCTGCATTGCTTAACAGACATCGTTACTGCAGAGTAGGTGATGAAGTTTCGTGTACTGTGTGACGTCACGACAAGCGGTAGTGACTTGTTTAGAATAGAAACAATTAAGTTGGTGCCTAGGCTCTAACCCTAACTGTACCCAACCCACCCCTACATCTCTCCTACCCATATCCCCAAATCTCCCCTGCCTCCCATGCTGAACAAAAAAAAAAAGAAAAAATATAATAGGGGAAAATGGACAAAAGGGGATTCGAACCACCGTGTTTTTGGCTGTTAAGGCCAGCATTTTAACCCCACGGCCCCTCAACGACGACAGAACATGTAACTATAAGAAGCTGCTCACGCATCTTCCGTTCAGTGACGTCGCAGTACGGTACACGAAACTGTCGATTTAGCCATCACCCTGCAGCGTATTTTCGGTAATGGGAGGCAAGACGAATGTTCATTGTGTTGTAAACGCGAGTTGTTTCCCCTACACTATGCTGGGTACGACCAACGGGCTGTCGTATGCGTAGACCTTCGATGTTCTGTTCCGACTGCTAAAAGTGCGTGCGTGCGTATTAGGGGTAGAGAGGACCTCAACAACCAAGCTAGACCAATAGGGCCTACACTTAGCACACGGACTCTTCCCGATGGATCAGTCCTCCCTCAACGTGCGTTCATTCCCGTTGCAGAAGTATATATATATATATTCATGTGTGTATGTGTTTATAATGTATTTGTGTGTGTGATGTGTTTATAGTGTGTGTGATGCGTTTATAGTGCGTGTGATGTGTTTATAGTGTATGTGATGTGTTCATAGTGTGTCTGATGTGTGTTTATAGTGTATGTGATGTGTTCATAGTGTGTGATGTGTTTATAGTGTGTGATGTGTTTATAGTGTGTGTGTGTGTGTGATGTGTGTTTATATTGTATGTGATGTGTTCATAGTGTGTGATGTGTTTATAGTGTATTTGATGTGTTCATAGTGTGTGTGATGTGTGTTTATAGTGTATGTGATGTGTTCATAGTGTGTGATGTGTTTATAGTGTGTGTGATGTGTTTATAGTGTGTGTGTGATGTTTATAGTGTGTGTGGTGTGTGTGATTATAGTGTGTGTGTGTGTGTGTGGTGTGTGTGATTATAGTGTGTGTGGTGTGTGTGTGATCATAGTGTGTGTTGTGTTTATAGTGTGTGTGTGTGTGTGTGTGTGATGTGTGTGTGATGTGTTTCTAGTGTGTGTGTTCCCGCTGACTAACATGAGCTCCACGCGGCAGGAAGACACTGCGTCACAAGTTTTCTTCCTTATCTGCACTCCTTCTCTTACACTGGCACCTTACCTGCCGATATCGATTTTTCCCATTTGTGCGCATGTGTGGGTGGAATGCACACATGGTAGTGCTACCAGAAGTGGCGCCTGTGGCCGAGTAATGTCGTCGTCTTTGAAAAACTAAAAGTGCACTTATCAGTGACGCGCAGCCTCTGAAACTACACTCGCCGACAGCAGGCCATGACGGGAAACGAAAAGGCTTGCCAAATGGTTAGGCAGAACACCAGTTAATGATTATATCTTCTTTGAAATCACCACTGGAGTTAAGGGTCAGTGGTCACCCAGTGAACTCTAGCAAGGTAGGAATTTAAAAAATATTATGTATGGATGGGAAACATTTAAAAAGAAGCTTACGTAGTTGTAATGACGTGAAGGGCATACCCTCTTCAGTAGAATATAATACAATTTTATTAACTCTTTACGGCAATTAGAATAGTCGGCCTTAAGACACCACACATAAAAAGCGCACATAATAGCATAACATTATACAAATTACGAAACGTATCGGCGCATGTCAGGGTTCAGTGGCTCAGTCGCTTTTTTAAATCAGGAAACTTCCACCAGGCCACCAGAAGATGGTGGAACAGACGAGTTGGGAGAGGAGCAAACAGTCATTAAATAAATGTACTTTAAAACATGCCCCATCTCAAATGTTTGTTTTTAAATCCCACGCAGCTGGAGATCTTTGGGTGACACGTGATTTTTATTCCGTGTCAGTATAAAGACGTCAAAGGTTTAAGGAAATCCTCAGTGATCCCTCTTGCACTCTCCTTGCCTATAGTTTTTGCACCCAGTCATTACCGAGTCTCTGAATGCGAAACTGTAACGCTTACGCTGACAGCAGTTTACCCAAAATTGAGGCGCTAGAAGGGTTGACACAGAAGGTGGGACTGTTTAGCTGCAGTCTTAAACGTACAGTGTTGTATGAACTCCCTTATAACTTCTCAGCTTCTTGTAAGTGGCTGAGATTGTGCGGTGCTACGGCACATAGTGGTGGGGTGTCTCAGTAAGTAACCTTTTCTCTTGTTCAAATTTCCTCACCATAGCCGTAATCTGTCCTCTATGCTAGCTCTTTGTTCCTTCAAACGACAACCCCAACAAAGTACTGGCAGCGCTAGACACAACCGTATGCTGACGTAAGCAATCAAGGGCTCAAAAATGTATGTTCTTTGCCATCCAGTTATGCTATTGGATTGGGTTGCATGAGTGTTCGTATTTGCCCTTCTGGTCGTAAGGGTGATCGTAAGGCCGATTCACCTAGTGTATTTGACGAGGACATTTATCAGTGAACAAGAGAAACGAACAGCTGTTTGAAGTGCGCGCCGTTCTCTGAGAAAATGCAGCATCCGTGGTGTTATGTGTCCGTCAGTGCAGAACAATGTGCATACGTCATTCGTTCGCTTGTTCCTCTCTAGGCCTCTTCCCACCCCATCATCCCACTCCCTTTCCTCTCAATGGGAGGTGGTGGTGGGGGGCAGTTTGCTGGGACAACGCTCTACTGTCTTATGGCGGCCTGCAGGAAGTCACCTGAACTATAAACAAAGCCACTGGCTCACTGAACCCTGACCTGCGCTCCTTGTAACGCTTAAATAAGCGATGAAGAGGTTCATCCGCGTGAACCTCAAAGTCCTTACGTAAACCTCTTTTAAACACATTCCGTGAAGAGGTGGGCTTGGCAGTTACTGAAAGAAGCTCTCAAAACAAGCAGACAGGGCGGAGCGAGGCAAAATAGAGAAAACAGGCAAAATGACCGTACACTGACCCAGAATGACGCAAACGCAGGAGAAAAAATAACGTTTAATAAGTAAGAGAGAGAGACGAAGACGAGCTGAAGGAAGAACAAAGTCGAAGGTGAAAGTAAGATCGAAATGAAAGAGATACGAAGAAAAGGAAAGGATTGTATAGAAAGAACGAAATTAAAAATTCATTTGTGTGGGAGAGACACATTTATTTTTCTGATTTTTTTGTGGGGGTGGGGGAATTTTAGTTGCTGTTTTTTCGTCATTCTTTGTTTTCATCACACTATTATTTTTGTATTCCGTTACAGTACGTAGCGCTAAGGCATGCTTGTTGTTGACACGGAGTATCGTGGTTCGAATCCTGTGTCCGGCACACGTACTTTCTGTGCATGTGGCATCTGTTTACAGGGCTGGCTGCCGGGGAGGGGGGAGGTCTTCCCCCTTCCCTTCCTCAACACCCTTTAGCGCCTTCTCCCCCCCCTCCCCCACCGCCTTCCAACGGCACGAGATAACCTTCCTTGGTGGTTTCAAGTTTTTAAAAAGTAAAGTATTTCAGTACAACAGCACAGTTTTTGCCACTCTTCGCTCTACTGTCTTCAGAACAGTGAACTGCTTGCTGTTGCTATTTATGTTGAAAGAATTTATTCTTGTGTTTATCTCATTATGGTAAAATGGAGATAATAAAATATTTTACTTTCAACGAACAGTATAGTCGAAGCCGACATTCTGAATACTGCAAGTAGAAGACCGTGTTTTATACATACATATATGAGTAAGCCTTAACATTTGCGGCACTGAGAACTGACATTTCAGGCAGACAGTAGTCCATGATCGAAATGCTAGCAGACAACGAGTAGGGTGGTGGGGCGGTGCGTCGGTGGGGGGAGGGGGGAGAACCAACGCCAGCCTTTAATCCCCGACAGCAGAAACCAATATCCCGCCACGGCCGTCAATGAGCCGCTCTCACTCACATCGAGTTCTATTTCCGGAACCATCGCATCCCAGTTACTAGCCTGTGAATGGAGCCAATTCGCTAGTCAATGGCAGAGCGAGGCCCGTCGCTGTTTTCCTGACGTTAGCAACGTTTTCCTCGGAGACATACGTGTGACAGTGCTGAGCGATGTCTGCGCAGGGCAGAAAAACCCATGTTGCCATTTTTTAAACAATGGTTTTTGAACCGAAGCGCTGTCCAGCAACTAATATTCCTCGAAGAAACTGTGCTCATAGGGTCATTATGACATTAGTTTGTGAACACTCTTACATTTATATATATACAAACACACTCCATTATGCTTAATTTTTTGAGATACGAATGTTCATATGTATGTATCTAACTGGTTGCGTGCGTTCATGTCCTTACTGTAATGTTTAAAACGTGCCTAACGTGTACAGTAACTGACGGTAACATTGTGAAAGTAATGAACATTAATGTTGACTCTTTCCTTTTAAAAAAACATACATACACATAAGCACGCACACGCGCACTCACACAGACACATGTTTTTCCCCTTCACGGCCATACCGCTGTGATGCAACTGTCTGCTTCAAAACCTTGCGAAGTCCTGTCCAGTTACTGTATTCGTGACTACGCTGACGTCACTTCTGTTGGAGCACTGTGTGGCAACGTTAGAGAACCTGAGCCCAAGAGCCACATTTACTCAGTCACTCTTGGTCCCGGACAGAGGTCGCTGTTCCATCACTTAGATTGTCCAGCTCGCAGTTTGAAGACCGCCCTAATGGACGCCAGAGAAGCGCTCGACGCCATGCACGTGCTCGCGCGCTCACGCGCGATTGATCGCTGATGCTGACGTCACCATTCGACCTCTGGCGCCCAAACCACCCGTTGCTCCATACCCTATATCCCAGGTTTGGACTCGAACCACCCAAGGATTGAAGGCGCCTCTAGATCGGACAACTTTCATGTTCAGAAGCCGGCGATGGTCGAATGATTTCGCTTCTCCAGCCCCTCGTGCACAGTAGAGTAGAGCAACCCGTTCCTTTCACAAATCTGAAGGCATTGTATGATATTAAAGGTGCGCGTGCGTGTGTGTGCGGGAAGGCGGGGGTGTAGAGTGAGAAATATTGAATTGGTGTGGTACTGTGATGTCTGTTCTGCATTTTGAGTATTTCTATTCCCGTAATCTACAGACAAAGCCGACTTTAAACGAGCAGTCTGACATACAAATACAAGGCTATAATGGACTGCGTTATGTGGTTAAACGAAACTGCAAAGTGTGACAAGAATTTGAGAAAGGATACTTCATCACCTTCACTGTCGACTGTGTAAGTCTGACACTGTCAGTGCCAAGTGAGGGAAAAATAAATTAACAGTTTCGGATATACGTCAGTGGTTTCAGAAGCTGTAATGTTTTCTTCCTGCAGATTGCTAACGGCTGACAGCTGTATGCAGCTGCGCGTTGCCAGAACGAGCTAAAACATAAAAGAAGTTGCACAGCAGGAATTAGGCAGGTGAGGTCTCCAGAAGTTCCACATCTCACCGTGAACTCTTGTGAAAACCCAACAATGTTCCAATAAATCACAACGCGTCACTGACCCAGAGCCGTAGGCCCACTCCGGGCAGGCGAGGTCAATCCACTATGGGCTAGAGACGCCCTGTTCCAGGAAGTCAACCCTCGATATTTTTCTCTGCCAGAGCTTGAAGTGGTTCCATCAAGGCTACGATGGCAGCAGATGCATTTTTTGCATATCTGTTCAAACAGAAGATGCAATTAAAGAAACTCACGTTGATTACTTCGTGACCGGATGCATTTTGTTTTCCGCTCAGGGATGTGTACCCGAAACTAGGCGGTTAGAATTAGGGTCGATCTCCGCCAGTTCTACACATCTTGTAAACTTTTCCTGCTATTAGACAAAACAGGCTGTCCATAGCTTCAAGATATCAAGTTAGATGGAGTGTGTGGGGGAGTTATACATGCGCAGTGGAGGTCAGAGGTTATCCGCATTCAGAAATAGAGGCAAGATGAAAACATGGCCTCTACAGCTGCTAGCACTCTGCAGAACTCTCCTGACAGGAAGGGAAGAATGAGAAAGTGCAATAAGATACGGCACAAGACCCCGACTAAGATAAACATCAATGCAGATAACTTAGCAGGGCGTGACGAATATCGCCGTATTTGTTTTTCTATTTCCTTTGTGTTTTTCTGTCTGTCTGGCTGGCTGGCTGGCTGTTTCTACTCTCTTTTTCCCTCTGGAAAATATCGCGGTCTCAATTTTTAGTTGGGATAATCTAATTTCTCTCTCTCTCTCTCTCTCTTACGCATACAATCGGCCGACATTTCTCAGTACTGTAAGCATATGAAATTAATAAAACAAGCGACTTCTATTTATCATGTAAGGCTGTGATAAAAACGAAGTCAAACAGACGAAGTCAGTCGACGTTTCTGCGCACTTTCATTAGGACTGAACAAAAAATCTGAGGAAGGAAGAATGTCAAATGCAGAGCGAAAGAAAGAATGATAAGGATAGAGTAAAGTAAGAGAGAGAGAGAGAGAGATTGCATTCATTCTCTAAGTTAGCCAGTCTGTCTTTCTCAAGATTGCCTCCCCTTCACGAGGCGACCCATACAGTGCGTGACTGCAGTGTCCCACGTAGGTGAGAGACCGGGATACCTGTGCGATAGGTTGCTGGTTCAAATCCAGGAATGGCCAAGGGGCCAAGTAGTGGCCTGGAATTATGCATTATGCACTCCGTGACCATCCTCCGAAAGCAAATAAAGCTGCTTCTGTAGATTTGCACCCGCCATCTTAATGCAGCTATCAGTCTGGTGGTTATTTCAGCGCATAGATTAGTTATATCCCCACCCACCCCTTTTACCCCCATCGTGTGAAATCAAGATGGACTCAGTTCCTCTATATAGAAACCTACGTACCTACCTTTCTACCGTTCACATACTTGCGATACAGGAGCGAGAGCTTCACATTTCTTTTTCTTCTTTACAAGCACTGTCGCCAGCTCTCGCAACAGCGCAGTCCTCGGCAGTGGAAAGAGCTACTCAGCTGTGCTAAATTTAAGTGAGATTTTATTAATTTATAATTAATTCATAATAAACAGTATCGCATTCTTGTGTGACGTCAGAACTGTCCATCATAAGCCCTCGCGATCGCAGTCACAACAGCATCTCGATTGTTTAGTCCGGTTTTGTATTCATATCACATGAGGCATCAAACAGCTTTCTTATAAACTAAAATACGTCACCCCAGCATCCGGGACATAGTATTATAATTAGCTGCAAAGTGAGTATATGAACATAGACTGCTACATGGCCTGGTGGTCAAAGACCTTTCCTAACCAATATAAAGTGTTTCCTATTAAGCCAAAACTGACCATGGATATGATTGAGTTCGACACTGAGGAGGCACATTCGTCTTATTAAGAAAGACTCTTCTGTGAACAGTCTAGAGAAGTTTTTAATGTCCAAGGCTCGAAGGTCGGCAGAAGAATGTGACGTTTTCATTATTTCAGAGTTCGTTCTGTGTTCTTAGGATTTAGGGTTTTGGTGAAGGAATAGGTGCATGGGGTGGGGTGGAGTTAGGGATGGGGCTATTAAAACAAGTCAGCAAAACATCAAAAATCAGAAAGCATAATTAAGTATTTTAGTCAAGGGGGCGGGGGAGGGGAATCGTGAAGTAGAGTTTTGGCTAAAAAAAAAAAGCTCATTCACCAGCGCATGTTGCACCGGGCACCTGAGACTGACAGGCGAGTGGGCCATCTGCTGGTCCTTCCCACGCAATCCCATCGCTCGTCGGCGTCTTTAATCGATATGATCACATTAACAGATGACCACATCACTGAAACATTGGCCAGCTTCCAGACAGCCAGCTGGAATGACAGCGCTGCAAAAGAGAAAAGTGAATGGGTAGGAACTGTTAATAAAATTGGTGGTGAGTGTGGTGGGAGGGGGGGGAGGTTATAGATCTGAAAGGTGGACAGCGCAGATCGAATGGAAACAAAGATCTGACATAAATTTCTCAGACGCAAACGCTATAGGTCAGAGGGATATCTTAAATGCGTTCGATAGAAACCAAGATTGTTTCAGGAACGAGAAGAGGGTAGGTGGGGGAGTGTCAGAGACCCTGCAGTCGAGTGCAGCTCTGTTCGGCTAGGCTCCATCTCTCGTGATTCCCGCGTCCCAAGCGGAGGCTTAGTCCAGAGAGGTAAACCTGTCTCACCATAGTTGCCTCCCCTGCTAGGTAGTTTTTGATCAAGTGGCGAGACCAGTTCGTGGTAGCATAGCTCCGGAACTGAACGGAAATGTCTTGAAGCACTAAGTATAGACCTGAAGCAGTAAAAAGCCCGGACATCATTTTGTGCGACGATTATAAACAATGTTCGAAAAAAATTTTGCAAACTGTGAGAGGACATGAACAAACGAAGATTAAAATTGCTTTGAAGTCAGAGTTAAGGCGATGAACTTTAACACGAGATCTTGGAGGGGGATCTATCAGGGGAGGTGGACAGCAAAACATGATTTGCCGAAGGTATTCACAGAATGAAAAATATGAACATCGACATTGCCGGTAAGTTCTAAGAGCATCGTCTGAGAATAACTATAGAAGGACAATGAAGAAAATCCTCTTACATCATCACAAATGCCTGTCATGACTGAGTTTTACATAACGACGGATGTTCCCTAAGGTGTTGCCTTCACTTGCCTCCTACAGACAAATGCCAGCTGTGCCTAATGTATCTAACGAAATGGTAGTTTTAAGGCTGATCTCAACAGGATCCATAGCGGGACAAACTTTCGCAGTCTCCACCCTGTGCTCCATAACTCGTGTGCCCAGCACTGGTGCTAAACCTTCTTGGGTTTTCCGTCCACTTCGTGTTACACGGCTGTACTAAACTGGAAGCAGTCAAACAGAATGAGCGAACTCGCCCAGTCTCAGACTGGCTGTAACAAGACAGCTCGTTTTCCCGAAAATAAAATTTGGTAACCACGACAATATGACATCGTCTTTTAAAATCACGAAAGGAAGGATTTCGGTTGGGGAACTTACATTCAAACTTTCTGCTGGCCACTGTCGTTCATCCTAAAGTTGGCACCGGAGCCAGTCACACGGGTCATGGAACGCCAATCATTGACGGCCGAGTTTGTCCCTCGAGCGATCGTCCAGTTAAGATCGGCCTCGTGCAAAAGAGCAGAAAACAAACTCTCAAATCCAAGCGATCATGCAGTTACTTCCTATGGCCACATAGGCGAACGACGGAAGAACAATCGTGAACAGTCTAGGTCTACGGGCAACCAGTTTGACAGTATTAAAAACGGGAGGTTTACCGCTTAAAAGAGAGCAGCAAAGATCATTGCTGAAAAGGGAGGCAAATAGGCCAGGTAGTGTGATTTCTGCTCCCCACTGCGTTTTGTTTTCGATTTGTTTGTCCCGTATATCAGTCGATCCTTTCTTCCTTCCTTTCCTCCGTTGCTTTTTTCTTTCCTTTTTAAAAAGTCACAAATTTTTCCATACAGTGTGCATGCACCTGCAGCGAGCGTGACAGAGGAATGTCTGTGAAACCAGGAACAGCTAAACTGAATGAATATAAATACTGCATAGTAATTAAGTTCCCTACCCTAATCCTATGTGCCCATGTCCTGAAAAGAAAAATATTTTCTCACTCCTCCAGCCTGCACTCTCTCTTCCCCTGTTTTCGCAGCTTCTTCTCTCTCTCCCCCTCCCCTGTTCACAGTCTTTTATGATCCCAATCCTATCTCCCTCCCTCCTTCTTCTGCAAACGTAACCTCGTTTTCTCTTAATTTCAGTAGTCTTTACCCCAAATTTTATTTTGCTTTCATCTTTGAAGAGGCAAAACTCGTTAACTTAACTGTTGCACCACTTTTTAAAAACCAAGAGTACACAATTTCTTTCTTTTTTAAATCCTGGAGGGCTTAAAAGTGTTCTAGACAGGCCGTGAACACCGCTCAAGCTGGGTATACAGCTCAGACCGGCTTCCGCTTCCTGTTTTATGATTCGTTGAAACGCAGATGTAAGCAGTGGCATTCAGTGTCCCCTTCCTCCTCATGCGTTCTCTCTATTCCTCCTTTTTCTTTCTTTCTTCGTGCTCTTTTCTGTAGCTGTTGAAAGCCACAGGAACGAGGCCATGGATCTTAACTGCCAGGGAAGTCCTAAGCGTGAATGGGAAGTGGACTTTTAGGGACCGATTTTACTGGCGGGTAACATCTCATTATTGACAAAAGAAGAAGGGGGCTGGCTGGGTACACGCCGATTCAGATCTGGCAGAGCTGGCGACCTACACCTGAGCGTTATGACAACGCAGGTAAGAAGTCACTCGAGTGTTATTTTAGGCTTGGTCGCATCTGTACCAACTGTTTTTTTTTAAGTGGGGGGCGCGAAGCAGAGTTCCTCTCGTTTTTTGTTGAGTGGTAACCTTAGCCAATGTAGACATGAACAAATCAGACAGTTCGTGACCAGACGATCACAACGAACTCTATATTCCCTGGACTAGGGAAGGTGAAGGTATTTTACTTTGGTTTATAATAATGTCCGATTCCACGGAAGGATTTGAAATAACTGTTGAATCTGTCGTGGACCCGTGACTTTAACAGGTTCACGGAGAACCGATTTAAGACAGCTCACTGTGTAGTGTTAGCCTTGGTCTTTACACTCATGAAAGTACGACTAGAGGAAACTTGTCCAGTTTGAATAACAGTGCGACAAACCTTGGATTTGTCCGCCACTTTGGAACGCTCGTAAACGTCCGGTTTGACCTATATGTGAACATACTGTAGGTTACGGGTATCATCTTATGTACCAAGGAACGAAAAAACCCTACCAGATCTAGATAACTCTTTGAGCTTGTTACATTCCTATCCCCTCCTTCTATCTGATGCGTTGATATTTGCTCGAATTGAATATGTTCTTTCTTAGAATACTATATGTTTATGATGCATTAATGTCCACTTGATCTGTAAGCTCGTATTTTCGTGTTTGAAATATTGATCAATTTGATGTATAACGTGGATTTTGTCTGTACTTTATAATCTGAAAGCGAGAGAAAGAACTAGATCTATTGTACTTTAATGAAAATTGCCTGCATACAGTGTGTAACACCTCCAGACGGACGCACTCGCACGACAGCACACCCCGACAGCAGATTGACTACACCAAAGTTTATTGCTAAAAATATACTAGGCGATGGCACGGCCGTTCAACTAAACGCTACTTCTAAACGCTACACCAAATCTTGATAGTCTAGTGGCTTTCTTTGGACCTGTCTCTTCTTTACTCTTAAAATTCGAACGTCGCCTCGAGCGGAGGGGGGGGGGGAGGGTCGTATGCCGGGTACTGGTATTTTCTGGCCACCTCCAGGAACACCTCGAGCAGCGCCTCCTTCCACCGGCCAGCCTCAATCCGAGCCCGCAGCGTTTCCTTCTGTTCTTGCGATTCAATACACATGTCCACTAGCCAGTTCAGGTGCTCTTGCGCCAACTGTTCAGGCATCGTTCTGATGGTCTCCATCTATTACCTATTTCTTCAATAGAGGCGCACGTGGAAAGTAACCCTGTGGCTCACCCTCCAACTGTGCCCTCAGTCTTCTGCCAGCTAACTCCTGCCTTGGGCCTTCGATGTCAAATCTGTCTAAGTCCCATGGTCAGGCGCGCAAAAGCCTTTCGGCTGGGCGCAGGTTCGAGCAAGCTTCTTCCTTCTGTGTCCTTCTCTCTCTTGGTCTTATCTGAAAAATCCCTGATTCTCACATGTCCCCCTGTTCTTATTCCCCCCCCCTACTCCAACGCCCTCTACATCACATGGTCTATCCTCCTCACTTGCCTCTCCCCTTGTAAACAGCATCACGTGCATGTTCGCTCATGAACTGTTGACAGGCAGCTAGAGCAATGTTTAGGTTTCTCGAGTTCCCAAACTGACCTCCAGGTCACTGCATCGTACTTGGTTGACACCACGCTGTCCCTGACTCTTGGACCAGGGAGGTGGGTTGACTACCCCCTTCCCCAGAACGCATTGTTCTCTGGGAGAGCACGAAATTTACTTCTCTGAACTAAACCACCCGCCCTCTGGGTTAAACTGAGTGAACAACGCCAGTCTTACTCGCCAGGTCTCAATTTCGTTGCAAGTGTTTGAACCATCTCGTCTTCCTTAGTATTGCTGAAGAGAATTATCTCCTAGAATCCGTCAGGCGGAAATTAGACGTCAGTATAAAAACTATAGTCGGAAAACTTAACATCCAGAGTTTACCTTGCAAAATTGTTCAACTTTCGGCTTTGACTCACAGCCTGAAAAATTTAGGAAGACAGACAATCAGATCAGCCCTAAGGACCAATTAGGATTCTGAATCTTGATGAAAGAGAAGTTGAAAACTGTGCACTATTGATACTCTAACTTGTTGATCCAGCCCTCCTATCTTTAACATATAGAGGAGTGGGCGTTTGTCTTCCTTGAGTGAAAGGACGACAGCGAGGAGAGACAGCGCGACGGACAAGAGAGAGACATCAACGTAGGGACTTGTCGGTTGGGAGGGTGTGTGTGTGTGTGTGTTGGGGGGTAATACCTTCTATCGCAGCAGAAAAGTCTCTGGTGGGCCTTCCACAGGAGTGTTCCACGACGTACAGCCCGCCTTTATTTCTGTAACGTAGAACGCGGGAAAGTAAAGTGATTGTTCCATCATACCAACCGCCGTTCAGGATACCTTCCCAATTACAAATGACCTCGCTAACCTGCCTTTTAAACAATAAACAACCAACACAAAATTCACGTATACGTACTCTCTTTCGCACTAGCTCAACCACTTTCACTACCCCCACACCCACCCCTCTCTCTCTCCTACAAGCTCGCTCGCCCCATAAAACGTACAAAACGATTTATTTAACGTGCCACGGTGTTGACTGTAACCAACAGATTTTGCATAGATTTAAGTATTGGTAAACATTTGACGAATCATCAGCACTTAGTAACCAACAGATTTTGCATAGATTTAAGTACTGATAAACATTTGACGAATTATCAGCACCTACAGAGTGCCTGCCACGTCCGCACCCATACTTTGCCTTTCCCTCCTTTCAGTAGAATTGAGGCTACAGGTGAGAAAGATATGGGGGAGTGTAAAAATAGGTGGGTGCGCTGGTCAGAGGAACGGGGAACGGTTTTTTTTAAAAATCTTAACCTCCCGACGCGATAAGTATCGTGACAATGTTGCTTGAGACAAGTTTACATGCTGCCAAACGTGGGACTGCTATCGCAACACAGGCTTCAGTCCCACCTAGTCACATTATACTGACACCGGGCCAACCAGTCCTAGTACTGTTCCCTGTAGTGCCAGGCGTCTGGCAGGGCGGCTGGTGGTGGTGGTGGTGGTTAGAGGGACAGTGCTTCCACCTCGCGGTGATTTCGCACTATGGACGATGGGGTCCTATTACTTAACAAAGCCCTGAAAGAACCACCAGACTGATGGCTGCAGTAAGATGGCCAGTGCGGACAGGCAGTTTAATGTGCGGGGACATGGCCGAATGGAGTTTGCACAATGTTTAACTCCAGGAAATAATCCTTGGCCACACCAGGATTCGAACCACAACCTCCATCTGCTAGTCCACAGCTCTCCCAACTGAGCCATCCAGGCCCCCTCAGGCAGGGCAGCTTCTCGATTGGCAATTTTTACGTCTTAGGAATGAATCAGCCGGGGAGCGAACACCGCCCTCCAGAAGCTGACGGCTTAACCGTTAGACCATTGAGGAGGTGAACGGGGGATGGAAGGAGTACTGACAGAAAAGGAAGGTGTTAGTAAAAGTTATGGCACGGCGGCACTGTGCGTTTATACAGAAATATTTTCGGCATTTGTGGTAAAAATATGCGCGGGATTTTTTTCACGTAAAACGTAAAAGAAAGAGACTCGAAGGCAAAGGAATACTTACTGAATAGGTCATCCAAACGGCACTCTTACCAAGTATCGTCTAGTGCAGATGTAAGATCACAATTTACTTAACTCCATCAACGTGCATGCTAAGTGGACGGGGTCTGGCGATATTTATTTTTTTTTAATTTTGAAGAAACCTGGGTACTTGGAAGGTGATGATTGCTTGTTGTGAATGGTTGGTAAGTGCTTTGGGGGTAACAAGAATGCCTGCAATGCATGCACGAACTGTGCAGAACGCTTTCGGCTAAACAAAAACTGAGGATCTCTCTAGCAGCTTATGATGCATAGTAAAGGGTTCTGGAGTGTGTTGCATGGACTCTTAATTTTAAGTACTCTTTTAGTCAGAATTTATTCAGTTAGACTGGTGTCTAGACTTGTTCACTCTGTACGTTTTACACGCACTTCTAAATCTAGTCTCAGCTAAGATCTTATACTGAACTATAAATTATTTTTCACATACTTGTTCCCTAACTGTGTTATCGTTTTTACATTTACAGAACAAATCTAAATTATCTAAACTGCACTGCTGTTGCAAGTTCATGCTTTGTCCAACATCAAGCCGATAGCGGCTTGGTCAGTGGTATTCACTACAAGTAAATATCTTCTAGGGATGTGAGTGCCATACCCCTAAGAGAACACATGTACTGACCAGTCCTTTACCTTACCTCATCGACTGCCAGTTCCGGTAATTAAACAATCTACCGTTA
>SMGT01007510.1:0-47064 GCA_004794575.1 Lanistes nyassanus
AGTTGAGTGTTTTACGAGGGTGGGGGCTCTTGAGCTAGTAGTGTTTTGCCTGTGAGATACTGAGCGAGCGTGTCGAAGTATGAGAATCTTTTCCCTCGGAAGATTGCTCTAGTTGTTCACATTATTTCACAGCATCGTCACCCTTTGGTTTAGAAACCACTGACCTAAAGCAGAAAAGGTTTTGGTGACGATTGCTAAATTAAATCTACATTTACAAGATCGCCATAAACAAGTTGTCCAGTAATTCTGGATAAGTCGAGTCCAATAAGATAAGGTACCCGCCCGCTGTGACAGACTACAAACTATTCACACACCGTGACTGCTTTATGAAAAGATTACTTTTAACGACGCCCGATATGCAATTGTGGGTTTTTCACTATTCTTTGGGAATTGATTATTAGCCACAAATTAGCCCCAACTCTGTCCATGTTTTTTAATACATACATTTGGACAATGAACAAACAAGGTGTGTGTGTGTGTGAGAGAGAGAGAGAGAGAGAAGACAGTGTGTGCGTGAGAAAGAGAGAGAGAGAGAGAGGGGGGCGAGGAGACGGTGTGTGTGTGTGTGTGAGAGAGAGAGAGAAGACAGTGTGTGCGTGAGAAAGAGAGAGAGAGAGAGGGGGGGGCGAGGAGACGGTGTGTGTGTGTGTGAGAGTGTGCGTGTGTGTGTGTACCTGTTTTCCAAACCAAATACAGTATAACAGCATTAGCGATTAGCGCAAGAGCATTCTTATGCATAACAGAAGTTTCCCCAACTGCGAATCAGGGAGACATGGAGGAAAGGAGAACAAGTGAGGGGGAGGGGGGTGATGAGAGAGATTTAAAATAAACTCAAATTTTCTACATAGAAGGAAGACTGGGAGGAATTAAGATCAAAACTTCCATCGGGTTCCCTGTGCCTTCTTGACACGGCAAGAACCCAGACAGATGGGAGGGTCTGCACATTTTGGTTCCCCCCCCCTACTATCAGCAGCCGTTCCGCTCAACAGATACGTGCATGGGGGGTCGACGATCACGAAGTGCTTGGCGGTTGAGTGAAGGTAAATCAATACAACCACGGCAAACCTCCGCGTAATGGACCAGGTACAATGAAAATATTAACGTTTCCACGGCCCTTTCTCACCTCTTCTTTTATCAGTTTTTTTAACAGTCGTCGATGAGAAAAAAAAATGGGTGGCTAGAATAAATGAACGGCTTTATCGTCGCTAATGCTATAGGCTTCTCCGTTATTTTTCACGAGCGGGAATTACAAGCAGCTTTTGCTACACTTAATGCCAGGTCCACACGCAGGTATAATAAAGAGCGAGTCGCATAGGAATTTGGACCCCTGCCATCTTTTTCGCGCCGCATGGCGCATAATTCGAGCCGCATAGCGCTCATTCACAACAGGTTTAGGTAATACGGCAGACAGCTATTGTATTGAGAAAAGGGCCTGGCGGTTCAACGTTCAGTTGTCAAAACGCGAACTAGGTGGCGCTATGGACCTGCCGTTTGCTGTGCACCGAGAGTCAATCTTCCGACACCGAAAACAAACTACAAGGGCAGAACATCGCGGACGTCAAGTCGAAGCTAAAGACTTGCAACTCAAAGGAAAGCACACGTACAGTTTGCTTTTCATGAAAGGTCTATTCAAGTAAATGAACATTCCGATACACGTGTGCCGTACAGAGCTACACGCTTCTGCATATTGGTGAATTCTACACGAGCATATCTACACATTTTGCACGTTGGTGTATACAGGGCGCGCACATTGGTGTGTTCTACTTGTACATTACTTCTGACGTGTTGGTGTAACTTGCACGCATAAAACTACAAAACTTACTGATGTTATACACGTACAGTTATGTACATGTGCGTACTTGGGGCATTTGAATGGTGTACGCTCACGCATTTACAGACATTGGCAAGTTTGCGTGTTGTACGTGTACATATATAATCACACGACATGGCTAGATGGTGTGTTATACATTTACGCAGCAACAAACACATTGCTTTACTAGAATACGAGCGTGCACATAAACAGCTACACACCTTGGCGTGTTTTCTGAGCACGGTGCCAGCGTGCCAGTCTGAGTACTCCATGGCCATAAGGCAGCGGGTTGCCATAGATTCTTCGGAGGATCACTCAGCAGGGACAGTGAACACTGCTTTCGCAGTCTTCTGTGAAACTGACGTCATTTTAACGTCCGCTTGCATCTTGTCAGATGTGGAAAACTGGAAAAGATGAAATACTTTTGTCATAGCGTCCCATTACCACATGTGTCCCAAACTGACAATGTTGTTTATTGTTTAACGTCAAGTAATCAGCGAAGGCCTTTCTAATGACTGAGGGGAGGGGAGGGGAGGGGAGGGGGAAGGAGGAAGAGGGAGGACACTGGAGTCCTCGGAGAAAGCCCCCCACAACTCAATAGCCATCCCTCCACAGACGTGCCACATGCAGCGAAAGTCAGAACGCCGGACACGAGATGTGACTCCAAACCTTCTGCATCATTAGCAAGCATAAAGATTACGAAATGGGATGCTCGATTTGGTTTTTCGAAACAAAACTAACAACAGCAAATATAAAAAGTAAAGAAGTACTGTGATCTAAGAATGCATCACAAAATAACATTTGTGTCAAACTGGATCAAATTTTGCAGGCAGACACTGGTCTTCTCTCTGTGCTTTTAGGGGGCATAATCTGTCGTTTGATATCGGACATAATTTCTCCTGCAGGCATCTGTGCCTGGACTGCCACCGAAAGAGGGTTTCCCCCCCCCCTCTCTCTTTTCTTATTCCCTCCTTCCTGACTTTAGACATAGGGAAAGAGATACGCGAAAACAAACAAGCAAACAAACAAGCAAACAAACAAACAAAAACCCCTTCTGATCTGCTTGTATCGTCTCATGCCCAATGTGATTTTAATTTTGCAAGAATTCAACTGCAGATATTTGCAGACGGTTCTTCCTCCTTGTTTTCAAACGGTTTAGAAGAACCCTGTGAGGCCGGCATTAGAATAGGTTTGGGGAGGAAAATCTCTCACTAACCCTTCACCCCCAAGCGTCTTTGTCCTTCCCCTTCCCTCTTGCGCAATCATATGACGTCAGCGATTACGCAATGCAATCTGCTATCGCGATCGCTGGCCAGAACCTACTCTGACGTCAGATCCGCAGGAAGTCAGACGCGATCGAGTTCTGGTTGAGGGGAGCTTACTCACAGCGAGACCTCACGTTCGCGGTGTTTCGATAACCTTCAAAACCACACGTACAGACAGCATCGGCCGACAAATTCCCATGCCTTACTCACCGCGCCATCACCTCACCTGTACCTTGCCGCTACGCGCAGCGCTGCTTGGAGCACGCGCACCAGGCGCCATCATCTGCCAGGATGCTGAACACACGTGCACGGGGAGGGGGGGGGGTAGGAAAGAAGCGATATGGGGGTCACCCACTTTGACGTGCACATCTTATTTGTTTAAAAGTTATCGTGAATCATATTTGACATCTACCATTCATCTGAGGCTGGGAAGATCTGAATGAAAAAAAAACCCGATATACTAGACCTGCTTCTAGCTTATCTTTTTGAACCAATTTTTTGTGTGTAGCTAGTGCACGCACGCACGCACTCATGCATGCACGAGATAGAGAGAGAAAGGAGGGGGCAGAGAGAGGGGAGAGAGATATGGGGATGGAACACTAGTTTTTCTTTTTCAAGAACCAGAAGTCAAACGCCAGGAAACTGCATCATCCAAAAGCTTGCCAACTGGTACGAAACAACAGCCTTGACATCCCAAAACCTCTCTCGCAGCTAGCGCTAGCATCGAGGAATAAAAAGTCACAGGATACGACCGGTTGCAGGTCATTTTTTTTAAAGCTCTGATTTCGCGTCTTTCGCTAGAGCTATCACTCTCTATGTGCGATGTCTTAGACATTTAATTTTCTTGGTCATCAGCTTAAAAGATTTGGCACGTCGGCTTCTGACGTACTATCCAATCAATAAATTTAAAAAAAAGAAGAAAAAGAAAAAAAGGACCAGTGGTGAATGTAGTGACTGTGGTGAATGTAGTGACTGTGGTGACCAGCTTATAAGTTTCTAGCTTGTGTGGCACCTGATGGTATACTTGTACAAATGTAGTCACAAATGTTAAAAAAATAAATAAATACAAGGAAGAAAGAACACAATAGGAAAGCCTGGAAGCGCGATAGCCCTTGTCCATTGGGCTGACGTCAAGTCCAGATGTAGCTCAAAACTTCGACTGACCTACTTTTAGCTTGGTAAACCACTCGCACTCCATTTGAGAGGAGCCTGTGGTAAAAGGTTCACTGATATCAGACAAACTACTCTACTAACCCTAAAGCTCACCCAGGCAGTACTCAGTTGATTTCTGATTGTTCGGAAATCCTTGTCTTTTGCCGTAAATAATATTTTTCTAGACGTACACCGTTTTATTAATCAGTCCAAACGCTTTTAATAAAGATACCCGAAATATTGCATTCATAAAGACAGATTTTTCCATTTCTAGATTTCCTCGCTCCTCCTTGTCCACTTTTACCATATCATAATTACGTTGATACTCATTTGCCTGTAGCATAGTCTATCTTAATGTATAGTTAGTGATTTTGATGGTTTTTTTTAATCGACCCCTTTATGTTAATCTTCTAAACTATTGATTATGTTCAACAGCCCGCCATCCCCTTTTTGTTCTTTTCTTATGAATCTTACAGGTGACCACTATTTCTAAGCTCCAAGTTTTTTGTGGGGCCTGAATACCATGTATACAAAAGATTGATTAAAAAAAACAACATTCACGGTAAGTCTCATACACTTTAGCATTTACGTGAATTCGCACTAGTTAGTCATTGCGCAATCACTCAGACCTTGCGTATGTGACCTTCAGATCCAGCCCCATACCTGCAGATTAACAGAACAATTTTTTAAAAGTTTTAGCCAGGTGTTTGGGTATCTTAGATCCCTAGTTTGCAATAAAAAGAAATTCCTGAAGTGGGAGGAAGCCGACAATTTTTAACTGTTGACCCCGTGACGTCAGTGATACTGCTACAATGTCCGCCCAGCAGTAAAAGAACTCTCGTCATCAGCCAAAGCGCAAGCATTCTTATCTGTCTACGTACACACAGTGTATGCTAGTGTTATTTTCGCTAACCAAATGTATCTTTCATGTCTCAACCAAGAGATCACAAGTTCAGTTTGTATACCGGCCTCATGGTCTTCTATTTTTAAATGACGAAGCGGATTTTTCTGCCCCATGAATGTCTCACGGACGCTAACTGTTTAAAGTCTGCTTCGGAAACAGCTTGAAACTAAGCTCTTTGTTTGTTCTGTGGGACTTTTTTCTCTCCGCAAGTGTTCCCGAATGACTTGCACAGGCACACGAGGGAGTTTTTATCTTCTGGCAATCTGGCACCAGGGTTTGGCGATGACTAAGTCTGTGGTAAGTCTTGGCACCTCTAGCCCATATCGGCCGGGTGGGTAGTAAAAACCAGGGGGAAAAATAGACAACTCTGGGTGATAGCGCAGCTGCCTATAGGTCCCGTCAACGCACACCCACAGAGATCACTGTAGGTGCATGTTTAGCAGTCCTGCCATTGGTCACTGCCTACCTACTAGGGCTGGATCCAAGAAACTGGGGCCCATCTGAAGCTTGAAAAACCTTACATCCAAGGAAGACATGTCAGTCCTCAACTGTCCTAAAAGGCTGACGTCAGAAAGTCCTCTTGGCTGCTCCTCGCTAGAACCAGACGCGCACTATGATCTCCCCTTCGTGTCCTTTGCCTCTGGACACAGCTTACTTCCAAAGGAAGAAAGGAAAAAAAACTTTGGATAAAGGAAAAGACAATTCCCTGCGTCAAACAGGAAAAAGAAGTAAACCTTTGAAACATCGCACCTGACATTTTCACGCTGGTGTACGACTGTGTCTTTGCTACCTCGCAAAGAAATAAACTTATTTATGACTTGATACTCCCAGTCCAAACAGTTGACTTGGAATGTCAGTAACCCCGGTCCACGTGCTTTCGTGTATCGATCGGTGCCAGTGTATCTAAACAAGCTGAGTTTGTAAAGAAAACAGTATGTCAAGTTGACAACAACTCTTTCGCAGATTTGGTGAAAATGTAAAGCTTCTTAACACACTACACACGCCCGACTGATGCCAACATATACGTCATCGTTAAGTACCTCTATCGCCTCTTCTCATTGTCTTTCCAAACATCCTCGCCGACAGGCCGTAGAAACTGCAGACGGTTCTCCATCGCAGAATAAATGACTTTATGTTCCAAACTTTCGAAAAGCACAAGCAACGTGCCTGAATTTTTTTTCTGAAAAGTTGATGGCCGACGGCAGCGAAATACATTCCATACACAATACTCCTAAAACATCTGTAAGTGCAGCCATTGAAAAAAAAATTACATAACATTCATAACATACCTTCTGAGCGAATCACTTTAAAAATACATGTCACAGTAAAATTCTCGATAGATAGACAAAACTCCCCTTGTAAGCTTACTTTTTCTAAACAATATTTAGAAAAATACCTTTTGTAAATAACATTCAGAAAAATACATTTTGTAAACAGCACTTTTCCTTTAAGCATTCCAAAATAACTCCCACAAAAAATTAGGAAAATATCTTACACATCAATTTATGACTCAATAAAAAGCGCCTTGATCTTCTCTCTCTATTTACAGATATCTTCGAGGCAGGCGTGAACCGTCCAGTCACACTTCCCACATAATTCTCGTGTGGGTGTGTGAGGAGATCTTCTCAAAACAGCTTTTCCAGCCAAATGCTTTCTAGAGATGACGCACACGTACACACGGACGCACTAACTGCTGATGGTCTTTGTAAAGCAAATGGCCTGAGATAACATATTCCGTCATTACATATTACAATATATAATACATACCAATCATCCCTATATTGCAGTATGTTTTGCAATGCCGTTGCACGGGCGACCAGTCGGGACACATTCTGCACACAGTGGGTCCGATCCTTCTCTTAGCCTATATCACACGAAGTGCACTTCGTTCGCCCTCCACACTATTCCGTCACAGGGCAACGGTGGACACTCAACTCAGTGCCACTAGCCACTAGCCTGGATGTTGTAAGCGACCAGCCCAGAAATTAATCTCTACGTTTTCAAGAAACTTCATGCCCTTCGGTGTAACATGGTATCAGGCACGTGCAATGGGCAATGTTTACTTATGGATCCCCGGTGAGTTTTTTTTTCTTCAATAGTCCCTGAAATAAACTGCTATCGTACGGATTAGAGCGAGATAAACGATGAAAGTAGGGGTTAAAGCTGTTCAAGCAATCTGCAAAAGACAAACAAAGGCTAAACTATGAGGCTGAGTGGGTTTCAAGAAATGCAGACCAGACCTATCTGCAAACTTGTCAGTTTTATATAGCGTCCCAGAGTACTTACTGTGGGACAAACGCATCCACGTGCATGCACAAGAGAGTATGCGGCACAGGTTGGGCCCTTTCCACCCGCAATAAACTCCCTGTTAACCCCTTCGTTTACGCTCCGGTAATCGCTTGATGAGATTTATTTTTTTCTAAGACGGCTGAATAAAAATGTTCTCTCTCCCCCCCTCTCTCTCTCTCTCGTTCATTCATGAGCGTGTATGTGAACACACTCACTCCCTCGATCACCCGCTCACTCATTCACTGAGTCATGCAGGCACGTTTTGCATGCACCTATGCTCTCCCCATCTACCTGTCTCTGTCTTTGTCTCCCCCCACCCTCTCGCTCTCTCTCGCACACAGAATCAATGCGAACTACTTTACTCGCTTCTAACATTTTCTCCAAGGGTGGTAATAGACCCAGAGAATAACGTCTGTCCCACGGAGCAGGCTATACGCAGAAGTTATAACCAGAATCAGCATCGCAGTGAAATCTCAAACGACTACAACAGACTTCCTTATGCTCCCATCTGCAACAAATAAAATATATGGACCCTAAGATCGATGGTCTCGTAAGTGAGGACAGTAAACCTCACAGGGACTACACACAGTCACACTTATAATTGTGACATTCGAACCCTTTACGAAAGTAGGGCTACTGGCTGATAAACAGACATACTAGTATACATCTCCTTGCACGATGGTTGAGTACAGAGGTCAAAGAGTACCCTAAACAACTGGATTTTTGCCTCATCTTCTTAACCCCTTCCGCACGCCCGACGCCCTCCACCCAGGGATGGTTAGCTGTGAGAACAAGCGGAGAACCAGAATCTCAGAACTCTCACGGGGCAGGTGAATGTGCCCCTTTGCTCCTTCTCAAACTATTGAACTGACAAATGTCTTTTCCGCCTTGATCTCCGCCATAATTTACGGCAACTTTACGCCAGTCTCAGAAAGTCTTACCAGCGCATCTTTCTGCACGCGAATTAATTTTTATGTCGGTCTACAAACCTCACACGCTATAGGTATAAATGGAAACTGGCATGTACCCAGGTAGTGTTATTGCGTCTGCCTTCCAGACTCCACCTGCTTTTGGATACCTGCTAGCTCAGCGGATGTCCTAAAAACACGACGCTGCTCATATGCACGAAGATATGTATACAAATATATCAGCGTTTGTGCCCACTGAAGTCTGGGCTGTGTTAGTACGAAATGAGTAAGCACAGGGTGAAACATCAAGGAAATAGCCGAAACAGGAGCATAGGCTGGAAAAAAGGATAAAGACGATGTGATATTATTTGCTGGGTAAATTTACTGCTGTCTACAGCAGCTCTGAGTTAGAATTAGACGCAGCTTAACTCTGTTTACGCATAGGCTTCTAGTTATGCACGACAAGGCGATGATGGGTGGGCCATAGGTTTCAATGGACTAAAATGTAGCATGTAAGAGTAAACTAAAATACATCATTTTAGAGTAAACTGAAATACATCATGTAGGAGTAAACTAAAATACATCATATTAGAGTACACTGAAAAGCAGCACTTTAAGGCGTTTAAGCTAACAAGCACACGATGTGTAGATTCAACTGTAGCATGCTTATAGTAGCTTTGAATAAACTGAAAAGGACATCTGACAAGGATAATGAATAGAGGGTTTAAGATTTTCTTTCTTAATTTTCTCCTTTTTTGGCCGCTTTGGTTGTTTATAAGAGGCGCTACCGCGCATGCGCATGAACTCAAGCTCTTTACGTACGCCTTATATAAGCTTAATGCACGTTTCTCTAAATAATAATGCATTACATCAGCTTTTGGATGATTTTTTTTAGTAGGAAATTTTATGCCCTACAGCGTGGAAAATGGCATCAAAATTCTGTCTCTTCTGAACAAGGTGGATGATCATCATGGCGAGAATTTTCATGTTACGGATCAACGTGGTGTCACTTTACACCATCTTACGTCATGTTCCCTGCAGTATTCTCGTGGAAGAAGTCGAAAGAAACAAAACTCTTCAGTTCTTCGACGGAAGACCTTAAAGTCCTGAAGATCTGAGAGAACACGATGGTGCCAGCGTGTTCAGTACAACTGGGCACGTGCACGTCCCTTTCGCCTGAATGGCGCACTAGACGAACCGATAACTAGTTTCGCAATTTGCCGACAAGAACCGCAAGCCGCAGGCAAGCGTGGAAGCCACCCGACCCTGCCGTCAGTGACATCTGTTATTTCGGGCAACGCCTTTGCAGTTTTTCTTTGGCTCAGAATTTCCTCCTGCACTTTTCTGACGGGGAGGATGAACAGCGCAGATGCTGTCAGGCTTAGCTGCGGTGCCTGCAGGCCACCAGACCAGGGAGTACCCTCGCATTTGCACCTGTCCACTTCATTACCGAACAAACGCTGATACCGAGCACAGGCACAAAAAAAAAAAAAAAAGAGAGAGCGTTCTCAAAGTCTCTGCACCTCTTCAGTTACCGCAAAGTCTTTTTAGGCACCAGGTTTGCTAGACTTTTTTGGGTGGGTGGGGGTAGGGGCGGGCGGGAGGATGAAGGAGGCGCGCGCTGCCTCGCATTAGGCTCGTGAACTCTGCCATTTGCAATGTTTGGGAAAACGTTGCACCTACGCGTGCACGCCCCTCCTTCTCTGGCCTGGTTCTCGATCAGGCAGAAGAAGGGTTGATGGGACAGTGGGGCGCAAATGGGAAAAACACGTTGGAAGTTAGATAAGAGATAGCGATGAAACACTTTCCTCTTCACTTACAGCAGATGTGGCTCAAACCAACGCGCTTCAAGCTGTGTGAGAAGCGGCGGCTCGTTCAGCTTTGATCTTGCTGCTTCCCGCGACTATGAAAGCTGGCATAGTGTCCCGGCCTGACTGCTGTCAGTTTTGACTATTAACACTAACAGTTCTTGTCACACCAAGTTTCTCTCTTTCTCTCTGTGTCATATTCGTTAGTACCTGTCGCTGGCAATAAGCTGTTTATTGTATATACTACTAGTGCATTAGTCCATTTCTCACCATTAATTTTCTGTTTTATTTTTGCTTCCTTTCGTCTTGCTACCTTCACATTTGCCTCATCTGCTGGTGGAGTATGTGGTGTTTCCACGATGCTGTTCAAGCTAGGCGCGTCAGAACAATCCATTGTTCTCAAGTCCCTCTCTGTGCTGCTAGCTGCGCCGTTTCGTATGGAACAGGGAATTGACAGCGCAGAACACGGTTTCCTACCGATAACGCGTCAAGAAAACAGCAGGAACTGGAAGAAAGGTCAGACGCGGACAAAACTACAGGCGGATAAGATCCAGAAGAGTTCTCACCCCACCCCCACCAAAAAAATCCCCCGAACCAAACCCAGCCTGTAGTCTGAAGACGTATGTTGTGAAATCAAGGATGAAAGAAAAGGAATTAGTTTCTAAGGTGCAGTTTCCATGCTTAAGATCCAGGGGTGGGTTGCACAAGCGTGCGTTCGTCTCCCCATGTCCGGCAACAAGACCGGTCATAAGATCCATTCGCCTTGTGCATTTTACGTGCACCTTTACCAATGGGGAAGCGGGTGGCCGAGTGGTCAGTGTGCTGGTCTCTGAACCCGAAGGCCCTGGTTTGATACCCGTGCCCCGCAGCAGTCTTCCTCCAGCTGCGAATTTGTGTCTGATCCATGGGTGAGGGAAGGTGAGTTAGCGAGGGAGAAGAGATGGGCAGCACCCTCACGATGGCGGTCGACAGAAAAGTGGGGGTCTTATACATCCCCACTCGACTTAACCGGGACAATTTTAGTCTTTTGCGTATAAATAGGAGATAACGATGCTCATCCAAGTAAGCCCGGAAATGCACGGATTTTGTATACATCCTCTTCTCACGCACAGACGTAACGGAAATATAGAAGGCAAAGGCCCCTTACAACCGCTGTTAAGATCGGAAGGGTTGGTACGAATTCAACTGACTCTGGGAAAAAGCCTAGATTTTCAAGATTTTTATATTAGAGACACTTTGGAAGGCAGGTTAGAAGCTTAGCCTGTATAAGCTAAAGCCTACAGGGTCTGAATAGTAAAAATCTATAAAATACAGCACACACTTCTGGGCTGACAACGAACGAACACTACGCTTGGGGACTCCATGATAGTATTAAAAAAAACCCCAAAACATTCTAAAGGTCCTTACAGGGTGGTTTTAATCAGACGACCCTGAGGGCAATAAATTTTGAGGGGCTCAGCTCTGCGTTCCATAACGTGTTGCCCAGAAAGGGCGCTTGAAGCCTTTCTTATATTGCAACGGCATTTGTCTTCTATGCGCTTCATTGTTAAGCGGCTTGTGTTGTTGAAAACCGCGTTCTTCCCAATCCTTGCACTTCAGTGACCGAAGCAAGATAGTTATTACTGAAATCAAGATTTGGAGGGTAACCGCGACAATAATGAAGTCCTGGTTTTTTTTAAAATCCGAAAAGCAGGATTTTGTTTTTGGAACATAAAATACACCTAACGTTCTGCTGGCCACTGTCGTACGTCCTACATCAGCATACCAAAGATAAGCACACGCGTTATGGAACGCACATGCGTAAACATCCCGGTAGAGTTTGTCCAAGGATCGCCCAGTTGATCAACCGTAATGACTGTCGGGAGACAAATGGATACAGACGTTAGGTGAAAGAAGCTGGTGGGTTGTGGATGTTAGGATGGCAGAGGAATTATACAAGTCTACTGACGGGGTCACTAAAAGTGATTTCGAGCGGAAATGTTTGCCTGAAATCTTGACTGGAGACAATGGCTGACCCAAGTCTTCAACTGCCAAAAGAACTGTGTTAAGGACACAGTCGTGCAGGCAGCCGATTTTGCACTAAGGTCGGTTCAGTTGTTCTTGGCCGATCCTCTAGTCACTGGACTGGTTCTGCGTTATCGTCTTTGTCTTCTAGATTTTGTCAACGGAAAGTCTGTCACACAATGCGGTGCACGGTCAAGCGTCAGCAGGAGGGTTTTGCAAAGACAAAGTCGCATGCACGATACATTGGTGGGAGGAAAGGTTGAAACATTTAGTGACTAAGAAACGCATTTTAAAGGGGAACTGTTGTATATTCACGGAAGATTCTTTCAAAATGTATTAAAAAACCCACCCCAAAAGACCCACAGCCCTGATCACAGTACAGTGAGTTCTTTTCTATGCAAGTCGATTCTCATAATCGCATGTTTATAAAATCGTTGAAGGCAGACTATATAATTCCCGCTGGTCTGTCATGGACAATGCCCACACAAAAGCAGCTACACGGCCTGCTAAACAGGCCTCCCACTAACAGAGAGGGCTGATTCTAGCAAAACGCAATGACACAAAACGATATCTTATGTACAGTACTCTGAAACAGACGACAAAACTGGTTCCAACAGTTGTTGCAACGAGTGAAAGAGGTTTGTGTAGCCTGCCGTTTTCATGCTGATATGGGAGTGACAAAACGGTGAAGGAGCGCTAGCATATGCAGCCCGCAGTTTCGTCGTTCAAAAACGTTAGCCACAACATTACAACGCCTTCCAGTCCTTGTACTGAAGTACCAAAATGGCGGGCTTGATTCACTTCGTTCTGGTATTTGTATACCAAAGGGCGGGCTACACACGTGCGTGAACAGCGCAGATATAGCGGTACCGAGTGAGATCTATGTGGCGTTTGCAATGAACAGTGGTACACGAATTTTTTTCAAAGACACTTTCAGGTCTTAGATCCCTGCCTAGATCTAAGCACAGACGACACTCTTTAAAATGACTGACACAAGGTAACCGATCTGCATCCGGACATGCGCAGAGCAGGACTACACGAGGACCCCATTCAGAACTGACGGTGCGAACAGCAGGGGTTTCTGACGTCTGTCTCACAAGGTCCAGCCACGGCCGACAACAAAAATTAGTAAAGAACACTGCAAACCAAATGTTGCACGTTTCGACCGATAAACACTCTCCCACAACTACTCTCCAAGGGTTTAAACATGTTTGCACATCCAATTTGGACGAAACTAAATTCCGACCCCCCCTTTTTTGAGGGTGCAAAATGCTTAGCATACTCATATATATGTATATATCGTTTTGCTTACTTGAGTCAAAACGTGTGAGAGGGGCATAAGGCGACATTACTGAAGCCATCATTTCGTTTCTTGCTACCAGGATTTGAAAAGTCATTCAAGCAATAGACTTTACAATGTCATGGAAGTCTTCTCAGTTAATACTGACTTAAAACGGTCGTTGTTTGCAGATGATCTTTCAGTCTGGGGAAAGTTGCCCTCTAAAAATCATCTTCCATTTACAGTCAACACCATCAGCCCACATAACTGGCAACTTTGCACATGGAAGATGCACTGTGACATCCAAAGGACACCTTGAAAAAAATCAAGACCCTTACCTGTCACGATTTTGGATAAGAAGTTATGATATACACTTGCCTGATCACTGGTGCATTAACCAGTCTGAAAGGCATATGAAGCTCTTTTAGTCAGCGCCAATAGGCACAGGGCTGTATGCTTTTCAAAAAAAAAAAAATGCTGGCGACAGGTAGTCCAGTGCCTCTGAGAAAGTGGTTTTTGGAAGGAAGTCTGCTTTGGATTCTGTTTGTAAGTGTCATCCTACCTCTGTGTTTCTTCCAAACATTCAGACACCTGTACATGCGATCATTGTACATGCGATCACTGTGTCCAACTGGACAATTCAGAATCAAAGTTCTTTAAATTACACCAACTGAGAGAGCCACAGGTTCAGATGCCAGATCTGGCACATATTAAATCTTTCTATGTGGCAAATTTTACACAGCTTATTGTTTTCAGGAAAATTTCTCCATGTATTTTTTCTCTTCCTTCCCCTAGAGGTATTCATACCCCCTCTACCCCTCTTATTGCGAGATGGGGTTCCATTTCTGACTTGACATTAAACAATCAAAATAATGTTAAATACCCACTGCCACGGATTCAGACTAAATTGTTCTTTCGGGTGAGTTTGAGATATCCACAGAGATTGAGTTTCCTTAGATTTAGAAATTTGTGACTTCCAGTATGGCTGTCTTGTTATCAGGCGGATTCAGCCATATGATCATTTAACCCAATCAGTGGTGTTTTCCCTTCCAGAACGTCCCCATTTTTAGTATGGCAAAGGCAGGATAACTGTGTTATTTGTAATTCTACAAAAGAAAGTGTGTCTGATAGGTATGTTTCCCAACACTAACTTTAATTCTTATTTGCAGTATTACAAACTATAGTTTTATGCATTTAAAGAGTGAAAGAGAAGGACAGCTATTTATTTCACACCTGTGCTAGCTCTGATATAGAACAAAAATATTTCACATCTCGGCAAATCCTAGTTTGTTACTAAGTGTGACTTGCACAAATCAAATGTATTGCAGCTTTTCCAGTAACATGTTCAGAGATTTATTATCTTTGAAGGAGATACAGTATGTAATAAATGAACTCTTGAGTTCATGAGTGTACAATTAAGACACCTAACACCGATTAATTCTCTCCAGGTTCACAACATATCTCAACCACATCAACATACTACCACATAATTGTGCATAAATATGATATTGACGATCGTTTTGATCTAAAGTAGATTCACACTGTATATGTAATTGGAAAAATAAGAACATCAGTATAAATAAATAAATAAATGTGGATTTGTAACGCGCGAGAACACATTTCATGCACACTTCGCGCGGACGAGGCACATACTCAGTGAAAACAATGAAACACACACACAGAGGGAGAGATGAACGAAACACATGTTGGGATATAGATGTATCTTGACAATTATGAGGTAAAGTAGGCATATTTTAAGAACATATACAAAATGGTCATTCCAGGTACATTGTTAAAAATTAAAAGGTGTGTATATTTATCTTCAACCACTGTTTAACAGATCAAAGCGGACAACAACTTGGTAGTTTTGGTTTATTAACACAACTGCACGTATTTTACACCCGCCCATGCAGCTTTTTTTTTAAACGGTGACCCACGACTCGGATCCTCCCTCGTAAAGATAAAAACATTTCCCTTTTAAGTTTGAATTTTTGGGTGGTGGGTAGTGGAGCAAATGCACATTCTAAACACACAAACGAGCAGTACAGCAAACAACGCGGTAAAACGTGATCACTAAGAATCGAGGTAATCAGGTATATATCTGGGGTTGATCAGTTCAAAAGCTCGGTATAACTATGTGTACTTACCGTTGTATCTAACAGTCGAGCCTTCTATCCAATGTGCAATTAGTGGTGCAATGTGTTGGAACAAGCTTTACAAAGGGACAGTCTTATATGAACAGACTATGTGTGAAGCAAGCACGTATATGGACAAGCATTTGTCCTTCCTCTCTCATCACGCTTTAACATGACCCCTTGCTATCGCGTAGCGTGCCCTGTCGTCAACAACAACAGCCTCGCTTCCGTTACACGTCCACGCGCTGTTTGACATGTCCTGCGAGTAGCAGACGACGCAAAACGCATCCTTCCTCAAAACCATAGACAATGGCTACTCAATACAAATATCCCCACAATAAAAAGAAACGGATTTTTATGTTTAAGCTGTATAGCATCATAAAATAAATGACTCTTACAATAATTTTTAAGTAATGACTGTAAGCGGTCGGGGGAGGCCGAATTTGATACCTCAAGGCACGTTCTTCCAAAGATAGTAGTATAGTGTCGAAAGCGAGGCTGTCATAACATTCCCTCTCCACAAGCTGCAGAACACGGGTGCCTTCCGACCGGAAGCTGGAAACTCCATCAAACAAAAATCGATAACACCAAAACTAGGGTGGAGAGGAGGGATTTGATTATGCATAATTGATCTCTTCTTTTCGTGGAAAGAGCACCGACCAACCGAATGTCCAGCTCGCCTTCTTTGTGTCAGACAAAGGGATGTTCTTGTCGGCTTAAAGCCTGGCATCAAAATGGCTTCCCCCGCCGAAAGTTCTGAGAATGACTACCCAGGTTCTCCAGAAGAGAGCGTCAACGGAGCTGCTGGTGCCCAGCACGGAGAAGGCGAAGAAGCTGAAAACTTCCAAGGTCCTCACAAATGGAGACAAAATTTAAGACATGTAAAAGTTCCAAAGTTTGAAAGCAGCGACAGCACTCCGAACACTGCTGATTCTGCAAGAGAAAGTGTGCCTGACAGGTACGTTTCCGAACTTTATTGCCATTCTTATTCGTAGTTGTAAGTACAAACTAGTTCTATGTGTTTTTCAAACATATTGAAAAAGTTCACAGTCTTTGGCTTTGCTATTCATTTAATACTGTGCTAGCTTTGATACAGATTAAAACTAGTATTTCGCGCCTTGGCAAATCCTAGGTTACTAGGTGGGACTTGCACAACACAACATCGGGCGATTTGCATAGACTTGTTAGGGGTGTTCATACAGTGACGCACCAGAGAAACAGTATTGCATTTACAATTTTTAATTTTTGGGGACTTTTTTCATGGGATTAGGCATAGGTAACAAATCAACAAACATTCGAATAAAAATTATGGAATAATTAAAAATTTCAAAAGAATTTGGTTTATAAACATTGTCAATAGGTTTTGTTGTACATTGTACTTTGTAGTAAGACAAAAAAAAACTTTCAGTGCTTCTACACTTTTTTAAAATCAAAGGTCAAAATGACCCTCTAACCTGACATCTTAGGGTTATTTTGTAAAAAAAAAATGTTTTTAGCTGTAAATTACCCCAAATGTGCTTTATCAGGAGCTTTGCCTTATTGCCTTTGGGGGCAGTACTGAACCTTATAGTTACATTAACATATTTTTATGTCATTTCATGATCTACATCCTATTTATATGTTAATTACCTGTTTAATGTAACACAGGAACGTGTGCCTCATAAGCAGAGTAATCTTATTTTGAAAAAAGAAGGCAATGCTAGCATACAATTACATCAGGACTTTGACAATTTTGAGTCAGTGTTAAAATGTTTTTGACTGCTAACCCTTATTTTTCATTGTCACACAAACAGGCATTTGCTGAAAAATAATGAAAGAAACTAGAGGCTTTTTAATTGTTTTGATGGCAGACTTTGATACCAGCACTCAGTGGGTGGTTTCCACGTTTAGCTTCACGCTTCAGGATCAGAAGTTTTGTACTTAATGTAGTCTGTTGAGTTCCTCAGTCATCTTGTGATGTTTTAGTACTTCGGGAAGTCTGTCTGCCATAGAAGTAATATCATAATCTGCCAGTGGACCTGATTAGGGATTTTTCCTGTAACTTAATTCAAGATATTTTTGATTTATTTACAAAAATGTTGGTACAATGGTAGTGGTATATACAAAGCTATATGTCATAATTAAAAAATTTAATTTAATTAAGTGAAATACAACATATAATACATTCAAGTTTACTTATCGTGTAAAGCACGAAACTCTTATTCTTAATGATAAGTACATCCAATAATAAGAGCTAAAAAGTTAAATTAGCTAAAATACACAGATTAGCATAATATAGAATTTACTGATCATGCAAAGCAGGGAGCTCTTAGTGATAGAAAGGAAAGAACATGCAATAATATTAGTTAAAATGTTAAATTAGGAAAAAATACACACATTATATAACATATATGATTTACTGATCATACAAAGCAGGGAGCTCTTAGTGATATATAGGAAAGAACATGCAATAATATATGTTAAAAAGTTAAGCGAAATACACACATTTATTATATATAATACATATGATTTTACTGATTGTGCAATGCAGGAAACTCTCAGTGGTGTCAGAAGAAGAATTAGCTGATCATGCAGCACGTTCAAACAAGACCAACCCGGAAATTCCACCTTGGAAGAAGGAATATCTTGAAAAGAAAAGTGACCATCAGGTATATGTTGATTTTCATCTATAATGTTTTCTGATGTTGGTATGGGAATGTTTTAAGATTTTATGAGATATTTTCAATGCAGGAAGATTTTATGTAATTTATTGGTTTAGTAATGGTTGCTTATATATGTGCTTTGCGCATTTCTAGCTCTTAATATTAGATTTCATATCAATAGTATATATAGCCTTTGTCTGGGTATCAGAATCATTTTGCCTTTATTTTACAAGTTCTAAATGCATTAATTCGTATTTGAATGTTGCATTTATTTTTATAGCTGGTGATATATCAGCAATTTTCATATCCAATTATCTGTTACTTCGTTAGCTCATTTAGCAACTTTTTGTAATTGGGGGTGATTTGAAATCTTTATTTTTCTGAGGGGATGAGGAGGGGGGGGGGCACCATCATAAATTTATTTCCAAAATTATTTTTTATTAATAGTGGTTTATTTTTTGTGCAAGAAGTTGACAAACGTATTGTGTACTTTTGAATGTTTCAGGCTGGAAAACCTTCTAGTTCTGGAACATCACTGGTGGGAATTCCTTTAGCTAGCTTTAATTAACACTTAGTAATACATGTGTATTTTGTCAAGCATGGTAGTGAATCTTGTAATCGTCCCCATTTGGAATTTCCAAAGTTTGAAAATTTCATTATTGTTTTATTGGCTTTATTGATAATACTAATAAGCACTAATGATCAGCACAAAATTTTAGGACCGTGTGAAATTGCCAATGTTGCCAAGAGTTCAGAATTTTAGGTGTGGAAAACTGACATCCAAGGATTTAAAATTTTTAAAGATCTGCATTTTATTTGAGAGAAGAGCTTGAGAGCATGTTAAATTTTTCCAGTCAAACGCTAAAGATGTATATTTTTGCTGTGGATCCAGTAATCATCAATGTCCATGATAGCATCTTTTACAAGGTTTCATTTTTCTCGTGTATAAATCCAGATACCAATCAGCAACCTCATGAGGCGCAGAAGTAAGCATCTGTCAGAAACAGAGTCTGCTTTCACACGCCAGGTTGTCAACAGTGGGAGCGGACAGTCATTTAGAAAAAAAATTTCACCATCAAATTCAGTAAGTTTTGTATTAACTGTCATTCAGTTAAATGCATACTTACTGCACAGTCTTTAAAGTGTCTTTTCCATGTGCAGGGCTTACTGGTATTGCTATCTTTGGTGAGCATTTACCAAAAACACATAGCTGTCTATGTAAATGCACCATTATTTTGAAGATGTCTTCTTGATAAACTTTGCCATGTGGCAGGTACTGTGAGGTATTTTAAACTGGGTTTCTTCTTAGAAGGTGTCACGAGGTTTTCCTTCGTGAAACTGTGCAGTGAGATTGGTCTGTGTGCATCAGTTGTCTTCCATCTTCTCTATGACCAGCTGAATTTTGATGGGACTATGTTTAGTTTCGCCAAAGCAACCAGACAGCCAGCACTTATGCCGGTCGGAAAACACCATCACAGAGCTCGCTGACAGATGTTTCGACCACCTCACTAACTCGGAAACGTATTGAACGAGTGCAGCGCGCTCGTCTGTACCTGCTGCAGCAGACAGGGCCCAACTCATTCCTCATCGGTGGGGATTCGCCAGACCACAAGTTTCGTGTCATTATTGGACCACAGGTGAGTGTGGCAGAAAGTTTATGCTATTAGGTTTCTAGGAGTTGGGGAATGAGCAGCTTACAGATTTTATTACAAGTGATTGTGTGTAGAAAGACAGTACTAATAGAATTCAGAACTTTTGCAGTCAGAGATGATTTATGAATTTGTGTATGCTGTTGCAGATATTCAGATGGTATAGTTAAATGATAAAGGACAGTACCATATAAGCTAGCTAGCTTTCCTTCCTTCCTTCCTTCCTTCCTTCCTTCCTTCCTTCCTTCCTTCCTTCCTTCCTTCCTTCCTTCCTTCCTTCCTTCCTTCCTTCCTTCCTTCCTTCGAGCATTACCACTTTCATTTATTCTTCTACAGATCAAACAAATCTTTGAGGAGTAGAAACAGATTAATTTGTCCCTGTAATTTTCTAAAATCTGTAAGACATCATTTCTGGAAAGTTGTCTGTAAAATCTGCATGTTTTGCAGACATGCAGCTGTGGCCGAGGACCCCATTGTGTTCATGTTTTATTTGTCATGCTTCGTGTCTTTCAAGTTGGGGAGAGTGACCCTTGTCTCTCTAGCAAAACCCTGAAAAACTATGAGGTTAGACATATTATTTATTTGTTACTTATATGTAGGATTTTGTTAGCAGTGGAAACTTGTCAGAAAAAACAGCAGTTCTTCACTGTTGCTGTAATCAGATAAACAGGATAAGCTAAGGCTAATACAGTGATAGTGGATAGAAGATTGTTTAGCCCTGGTACATTTTGCTATCTTATGATGCGTAAGTGCAAGAACTTTCGTGATGTCTGTTTGAATATATTGACGTTCTGAAGTGGTTCAGGTTTTATGATGGTTATGTGTTCATTTGGAAACAGGTTGAAAACCTCTTTCGGATATACCATGATAAGCGCAGCTTGCGTCTCACCCAGCGACAGCAAGAAAAATCAAAAGAGGTTCATGCACCAGAGGGTGGCACTGAGCCAGCTGTTGCTTTACTGGAAGGAAACAGTAGTCCAGCTGAAAATGATGCAGGGTAAAGTTTCTGACCTGATGTGTAAATTGTTTGGTTTTGTGGCAGTGTTTCTTTACCTGTGCAGAATTCTGTACCAAGACATTAGGAATTTTGAAAGTCATGAGTGAAGTAGGGCCAGTGCAATCTTTCTGCTGTTCTTAGACTGTTGCCTTGATGTTTAACTGCATTTCTTGCTTTGTATATTTAAAAACCTAATATAAGTGCTTGATTGATTGCAAACAGTTCACCATCACCTTAGCTTAAACTATGATGAAGGCCTACAGCCCCACCATGAAATCTTTTTGTTGGGTCAGTTACAATCTGTCCAGGATCAGCCCATGCCCTTGCTTCCAGCTTATATTTATTTTTTTAAATCCATGCAGGTAAAGTACTGTCACTTTCAACAACAGTCACACATTTTAGATCCAAAATGTATCATGAAAGAGTAAAAATACAGTGCAAAAGGTATGAAGTTGGCAACAAATGCTTTCTGATGGGGAGAGAGAGTAAAGAGTAGGGTTGAAGAGTGTTGGAGGAAGGGCAAGGGCTGAGGATGTGCATGTCCTGGCCCTGCCATGCAGACCCATGGCCCTGTGCACGGGTAGTAAGTTCTTGTTGCTGCTATGCCACAGGATGCCCTTGGTCCCTGTTGTTAACACATAGGAAGGCTCTGCACTCCACAATTGTGATTGCAGAAAAATATAAACGTTCACACCTGGTATGGATGTGTTTTGCTTTAATCAGTAGCACCAGAGAGGAGGAGGACATCTGTCCCATCTGCCTGCTGGAGATGCTGGAAGGAGAAAGTCTTATCAAGTGTGAGAAAGGCTGCAACAACCGCTTGCATCACCACTGCATTGCCATCTGTAAGACAGTCACTCTGACGTGCATGTTGTTAATTAATACCTATGGTTTTTGTGTTCTTATGCTATTTCAGTTTTAATGTAGATTCAGAAATTTGTCCTTTGTTATTGGGGTGCTGGTGTTTTCATTCTTATCTGACCTATGGAAACGGTCTTGCTGTCTGTCTACTTCTGTATATTTTAAGTTTGTAATGTGTGCTTTGATAGATGTGTTAATCTATTTGGATGTTTCAAGTTTATCTGTGGGTGGGGTATGCACAAATACAATAATGTTTATTATTTTCAGGTTTAAAATTGGGTTCTTCATTTTAAGCTTTAATGAAATGTTCATTATTTCCAATGTTAATGCAATGTTAATTATTTTCAGGGTTTGAGGAGTGTCGCCGTCAGAATGATCCCTTAAACTGCCCACTTTGTCGCGCCCAGTGGACAACAAACACAACCGAAATTAAAATGTACAGTACCTTTCCCCCTTTTTTTGTTTTAGAATTGTGCTCTTTTAAATTGTAAATATGTATTATTTTCTGAGCATTAACAGCAAATCACAGCGGCATAAATGTCTTTTGAAATAGCTGTGCACTTGAAGCAGATTTGTGTGGTCAAGATACTGTTTCATGTTCCTATGTCGTGGTTCTGATAATAGCACACAGACGGAGAGCAATGGTATCACAGAAGCACCACCTAGCACCCGTTCATCGTCGCCACAGGGAACGCGGGGTGAATCGGACGGTCAGCTGCCACATGCTGAGCCTGTGCCCCAGGAGTTTGAGGCATTTGCTGCTCCTTGGAAGGAGGTATATTTATGCATCATCACCAGTCTGAGAACAGGATATGCAGGTTATATTGAAAGTGTGAATGTTATGCAAATCTTAGTCTTCTGAGTTCTGGCATTCTGCATGTGTGCATGAGGTGAAGAGATACACAGGTTTGTTTGGATATGTATGGATATATATAAAGAGGTGGATGTGCATCCACATTTATGAGTAAATCATATTAGTTTTGCGTCATAAATTTTAAAGTACATGGAAGTAAACTACATTTTATATTTATGGTCTGTTGTTTGTGCCTGCTGAACCTGATTAGCAGAGGTGTAGTTTTCATTGTGTTTGAGCCTGTAAACCCTGTACAATATTTCATATAGTGAACATAGATTTCGTAATTTAAAAGAGAGAGAATCATATCTGCTGGAGACAGTTGTTAATGTTACTGTCATATTCAGTACTTTTTATTGACATGTTCACCAGAGTGCAAAATATATGTTGTGGTGTAACAGGCTTTAGGAGAAGAACTGGTGAACTGCTTGTTCTCGCGTAACTGGTCCATTCGAGAGACAGGGCTGAAACACCTTGGAAAGGAGTTGGTGGGGACGTTGCTGCGCAGCACTGGAGAAGGCCGTACTGGTGCTATTGTTTCTTCTAGCCGCACAGCAGCAACACAGAACATGCTGGAGACAACCTCCAACGTTCTGGCCCACATGTGTGCTGATCCAGTCTACAGGGTCTTTGTGGCCTGCTTGGTGAGTGGCACTCCAGTGGCACTGTCAGCATGATGCTGGCTTTCCTTTAGTTTTTACTGTTGGTCTGGGCATAAAGCAAATAAATTCTGTAAAATGTGGAAGTTTCCTCTTTAGGATTATTAATTCTTACACTAACAGTGTTGTTGGGGTTTCCTAATATTTTATTAAATTATAATTTTACAAACTAGCCTTTGTCAGGTGGTGTCGACCGTGGCTTAGAGAAAACTTTACAAGGTGCTGAGGATATTCGTGGTGTTCTGAACAGAGGTCGATGCGGACAATGCTAGGATACACTCCATGTCGAGACCAGCATCAGAGAGAGCGTCTTCAGAAGCTGCTTAAACCAATTGTTGATGCAATCTTCCTGAAGTGTACTGATGGGAACAGGTTTGTTAAGAGGCACATCAAAGACTTTTGTATCATGCAAGGTTGTTGCCATAAAGGCTTTGGTTTTTAAAACAAATTGTTTTATTACTGTGAATTTCTGTAGTGATTTGATTGTAGTTTGATGCATAGATTGGCTTTAAAATCATATTCTTAATTCTAAAAATGGCCTGTAACATAGCGAAGCCGAATAAAAATTGATGCTAGGTTGTAACTCTCATTCAGGCGCACAAGTCAGCTTTCACTTTCAACATTGGTGGAGCTTGCGAAAGGGCAAGATGGGGAACTGGCTGTTGGACGCGAAATTGTTAATCCTGGTTAGTAATTTACACTACAGGATTTCTAGGAATTTTTTCCTAATTTCTTTATCTTATATATGTGTGCATGTTTTTTTTTAATGTGTGGATTGTGATGTTCTGAGAATACGATGTGTTTAGCCGGGTTTCCCGTGTAACACAGATGCACCTAAATGAGGCACATTGTCGGCATCAAGATGTACAAACAGTATGTTCAAAGTCCTTGTGATGTATAGATATTTAGAATATCATGGGAAAATAAATTTGCTCTTACCAGTTGTTCTTATCTCCAAAATTATAACTGTGACAAAAACTGTTAAAAAGTCAATTCAGTGACTGCTGCTTGGAGCATGACATGGTAACAAGGGAATTGGACAAAGTCACATGCTTACAGGCAGCCAGATCCAACATTCTGGGGCAATTATCCCTTCTTGCTACATGTTGTGTCCTGAAGCAGGTAACTGCCCCGAAATGTTGGCTTTGTCTGTCCTCGTACTAGCTTGTCCAGTTTCCTTGTTACCTTTTAAACAATGACCCCTAAAGTGTGAAAGGAATTTGGTCTGTGGGAAACACGGAATTACATTTCCATTAGTTTTCAGTAATTTTGCTTACAGTCCCTGATTGCAACATTTTTTGTGTGGACAGGGACAGATGGTTTACATGGGCTAGACTTTGTTGTGAAGTGTGCCACTGAGGATTACAACATTGACACTGTTCAGTGGCAGTGGTTGTTGGGGCGTCTGTACATCATTGACAAACTCATTGAGGAGTTTCCCAATGACTTCTTGCCTTATCGCAAGGTCCCTGATGATGGTGGTGCTGCAGTAGAGAAAGAGGACCCGCCAGAAGAGGCAGGGGCCGCCAGCGAGAGCAAACCTGTGCAGAGTCCTTCACAGCAGGCAAATTACGAGCGCCTGATGTCCGTGGCACATTTTGCAGTCAAAGCAGTGTGCAGTTCTCATATGCGCATTGCACGCATGTCTCGTCGAGTCTTTCTGCTCAGTGCCAAGCTTGGAGCTCATCTGGAGCAGGTTATCGACCAGCTTGAAGAGCTTCTCAACAACATATCATCCTCCTCTGTCATTTCCTTGAAGCGAAAGCTGCGGCGCATTGTGGCCGACTTCCAGCTGTCTGAAAAGATCGTGCACGAGTTGCAGCATGGCTCAGAGAGACTTGGTGGTGTCAACAAGTTTGAGTCATCCTCCTCCACACCAGTCGACTCGCCTCTTTCAACTCCTCGTTGCCATTCCCCCAGCATTGTGGTGCCAGAGGAAGCTGGTGAAGGCAGCAGAAACAGTTCTAGCCCTTTAGCATCCCCTGGCACTCCCCCCCACAGAAACCATAGGAAACTTAGGCGGCACTCAGCGCGGAGAAGTTTCCGCGACTGTCACGTCTCCAGGGCTGCTGCGTGTCCTCAGGTTGAAAAGGAGTCTGTGACAGAGGGTAAGGAAGGCAAGTTGGATCCTCCTGCCACTGAGACTAGTGTGAAAGAGAAGACGGCTACCATTCTGAAGTCAAGTTGCAACCTTTCTAGTGTTCCTCCCCCACGCCCCTTAACCCCACCCCGCACTCTTGCATGCTTCACTCCTACCATCAAAGTAAACAATGTGGTTGTCTCCACCACTCAATACGCAGCTGTCGAACGACGAGACAGGCAGGAAGAGTGTGGCAGTGAAACGTTGCGCAAGACCTACTTGGACTCCTCCGACGCATCCATGGTGGGGGAAATGACAATGTTTGTGGACGAAGGCGAAATAAAATCTCCCCCTCCTGACGTGCTAATTGCCGAAGAGAAAAAGGCCTCTTTGGTGAAGAAGTGTTGCTGCCCTTGTCACCGGCAAGATAGCAGTCTCTACGATGATGCAGCATCACAGACGTCCGGGTTTGCAGGTGTGCACAACTCTCCACAGAGCTGTCGAAACAGGTTTCACACTGCTGAGCAAGAGTCGATGAGTAGTGATGACTTCCTGGATTTCAGCGCTTCTTCAACTTCCAACAATGAGAAACCCGTGTCGTTCAAGTCGGAAGTAGCCGAGTCGCCAAAAAGCTCCCCTAGTCACACTCTCAGTGGTAAGGGCCTTAGTTTATGGTGTGCATTCTGTGCAGTAGTTCCTTAGGGAGGGTATTGCTATTTATTTAGTTCCTTATATAAAAGATTTCAGATTAGGTGATGGACATTTCTTAAAAGTCATCATTTACATAGCTGAAACTTATGCTGTTCAGTTTCTGATACTTAGCGTAAGTAACAATGTTTAGAAGGCAATGTGTTCCCCTTCCCAAGGGAACCATGGATTTTATTGACTATGCTTAGTGAGACAGTTTGCTGTTTAGTGAATGGAGGTGGTCAGGGGAGGATAAAGCAAACCATCTGTTGCAATCAGGAGGCAGTCAGCATGTGGACTGCACGTGCAAAGAGGAGGTAGAGAAGGAGGAGGCGGAGGCTCTGGCCCGTGCTATGGAAGTGTCAGAGCAGCAGACACCCATCCCTATTGTACCTGGCCTGACCCCAACAGCCAGAGAAGAGGTCATCACTATCCGCATACAGCCTGATGTGAGCACCTTCTTGATTGTCGTTTACATGCAGGGTTTGGGCATGATGGTGAGAATCATAAGTCCTGGGTTCAGACACTGTCCCCACCACTTGCATTGTCTCTCTCACCTTGAAACAGGGATGGGGGTTTGCCGTGATACAGCTTCAGTTGTGGCTTGACATGCAACGCCAAACCAGTGAAAATGATGCGCTGCCGGTGACAATTAGAGAAAAAAATACTGGTTTGTTCTGGTGTTTTTAATTTGTACCCATTATTTATTAGGTGCTTTGAAAATTATGAATGCTTGAGGACTGGCTTCGGGCGGAGTGGACCCATAATAGTTTGATGAAAGGTTGCAGTCGTTGGATCTCCGCAGAATTCATGCTGGAGAAACTGAACACATGATGTTTTGTCGTGTGTTGCATAGGAGTCCAACAGCGCAGGGGGAGACACACCTGCAGGTAGGGGCAGCCAGATGTACATGGAGGGCCTGCACTGGGTGAAGGGGCCATTGCTGGGGACAGGTGCCTTCAGCACGTGTTATCAGGCACGCGATGTTCGTACAGGTGTCATCATGGCTGTCAAACAGGTAAGCACAGCCTCTCAGATTCTGCAAATATTCATAGACTTTCAACCAGAACTATAAATTTTACTTTTTGGACTTGTGAGCATGACATGAAACCATTTCATCTCGTAGGAAATTTGGTGTTGGCACATTTTCTGCCACTTAAGCTAAATGTTTAAGAGAACAGAGAAGATTTCCACTATTCCTGTTTCTTGCAGTATATTATGGGAAAGTGGTGTATGTAAATCAGCTTAAGTTCTCAATCATACCAGAAGCATTTGTGTGTGTGTGTGTGGTAAAGGCCTATTGTGACAATAAAAATTTGAAATAAAAACTCAAACACAGTGGACACTGGACAGTCCCCAACCCCCCACCCCCCAAAAAAAGTGTTTAGACGTTGTGGCTAAAAATCTGTAAACAAAACAGATGGATAAACTTTTCACTTGGAGCAAAACTTTCAACTTTTGCTGATAAAAGGTTTCATCGTAATTGTCCAGATTTCCTTCTGTCGTAATTCGCCTGTTGAACAAGAATCTGTGATTGAAGCCATTACAACAGAGATCCACATGATGTCCCGGCTCAGTCACGCCAATGTGGTTCGCATCCTGGGTGCAACCAAGCAGGGCTGTCACTTCAATATGTTTGTGGAGTGGATGCCAGGTGAGAGGACTGCGCCACTTGGTCTTCTTGCTGTTATTTACAATATATTTTGAATACAATGTTAAGATTAGCTGCCCCTTCATAATGGAGAGTTAGGCACGAAAGCAGCTTGTCGGATGTTGAGGTGCTACAAGCTGTTTTCACTGTTTGCTTCTACGTGACATCGTCTTTACCACCTCAACTCCCCATAAGCTGCCTTGATTTTAAGCAGTGCTGTACGTGAGGGGCTTCTTATTTTTGTTGCGATTAATGTAAAGGGTGGTGGTTTGATCCTCGTGTGCTGTAGCATCACATCAATGTCTAGGTCCTAAAATCCCACGCTCTTTCATTTTCTCTCTTTTTTTTCCCAAGAAAAAATATTTGTCATAAGTGTTTGATGTGTGGTTACAGGGTTTGTTATGCTGAAAGTCCTCGCTTGACTGTGTAATTAAGACACAAGATTCTTTCTGTCTTTACCGGTGTATTGGTTGCAGGAGGGTCAGTGTCGTATCTGCTGGGTCAGTATGGGCCATTCACAGAACAAGTGCTTATCAACTACACAAGGCAGATTCTTCGTGGTTTGGCCTATCTTCATGATAATCATATTCTCCATAGGGATCTCAAAGGTGAGTGTACTGGTGATGTATTTGTCACAATATGTTTGCAAACATCTGCCTTTCATGGGGTTTTCATGTTAGCACCAGGGAGACATGAGATGGATGATGCTGTGTGATGCCAGGTGCCAACCTGCTGCTGGACAGCACAGGGCAACTGCTGAGAATCGGTGACTTTGGTGCATCGGCACGGCTGGCCTCGCAGAGCACTGGGGCTGGAGAATTCCAGGGACAGCTGTTGGGCACAATTGCCTTCATGGCGCCAGAGGTAGAGTTGTGGGGTGAAAGTGCTGGCATAGCGCTGTTGAACACACCCTTTGTATGTGTGTGTGTGTGCAGCTGAGTGAGAGAACAAGAGTGAGGATGTGTGCACAAAAGAGAGAATGGAGAGAGGGAGTGAGAAAAAAAGGGATTACCCATATGCCTTTGTGTGAGTTGGGGGTGAGAGAAAATGACCATGCATGTGTGTAAAGATGAGAGAGTGTGTGTGTGCTTAGAGTGTTAGAATGTTGGTTTCATAATAAATCAGTATGTTGGATGTCTGTCTTTCACTGTGTGTGCATGTGTGTAAAGGTGTGAGAGTGTGTGTGTGGAAGCCTGTGTGTGTTTGAGAGAGAGAGAGAATGTTGGTTTCATAGCATATCAGTATGGTGGATGCCAGTCCATCACTATGTGTTGCATACCGAATGAGCTTGCAAGATACTGAAATGTGATACGCATTTCATGCATAGGTTCTGCGTGGGGAGAGCTATGGCCGGGCTTGTGATGTGTGGAGTGTTGGCTGTGTCATGATAGAGATGAGCACATGTCGACCACCTTGGAACTCACATGACATATCCAATCATCTGGCTCTCATTTTTAAGGTCAGTTTGTTGTGGCTACATTTGCGCTTCATTCATCTTTTGACTTGATGCGTTTGCGAAGCAGTTCTGAGTAGCATGCTATTTTTTAAAAAGAAGTTCAGATGTTGAAGAAGGGAGGTACAAGGAGTGTTCTTCTGCATGCAGATTGCCTCATCGGTGGACCCACCACCCATTCCAGACAACCTGTCGCCACCTGTAAGGGACTTGTTGCTTCGCTGTCTGGAACAGAAGTCAGAGTTCCGGCCTGCTGCCAAAGACCTGCTCATGCATCCCCTCTTTACGCAGTACTTTAACAGATAATTACTGGCCAAAATGGATGTTGTGCTGGGCGGCTGTGCCCTGTTTCGGATGTAACAAAGCTTAACAAAAGAAGGGTTTCGAAGTTTGACACAGACTGACTTTTTGGACGGTGAACAGGGACATGAGCTGATTATCACGGAGGTGGACAAAGCAGAGCAGTAGCAGAATCTCTGTCCTCAGGGTCTTTTGCCAGAAAATGGCACAGCTGGATGTTCAGTAAACTCTGCATATTTCTTTTTGCTTCAGAAAGAAAATGTTTCATGGAAGGCATTGTTTGTCTGGCCAGTAATTCCATGTTCTTGTGCCAGAGTTGGAAACCCAGCATGTAGGACAGCTGGCTGGCACCTTGCTACTGCTTTTCTCCTGGTCACCTACGGACATCATGGTTAGAACTAACACTCTGTCTCTTTTCCGCTTTTGATGGGCCCTTCATTTCGGAGAGACCAATTTTTAATGTCCTTTTTTTTTTGACATGTTTATGCGACTTGCAAGGTGTGGATCTGGCCTCTTTTGGCAGATCCCCTTTGAGAAGAAACCAGTTACAAGGCAGTTCTTGTGATAAAAATGGATTTTCACGTGGCAGCATCATTGTACAAATTTGTCTCTCTGGGTGTCATTGTAAAGAATCACTGAATTTTTTTAAAAAAGTAATTCTTTTAGTATATGTTGGGGGAAAGTGGAAAACCAAGAAAACGACGTTGATAGAAAATTTAAGTGCACTTTTAATCAGTGTTTTTCTGTGGAAGAATTTTGCCATCAAATATTTATCAGGCAAGTTATGGAGAAAGCATTAGAAACTTGGAACCCATACCAAGTAATTTAAAATTGCAAAAAAAGTTAAGAAGTTAATTCCATTTTTGTTAACTTCCTCTGTTATTGATGGCCCAGGGGACAAATTTAGAAGATATATATATTTAGAAGATAAAGAAATAAGGATGTATGCATCACAGAATGTTGCCTTGTAGAAGGACGAAGTATTTACAATGTTGATTTCCTCGCCTCTAGGAGGCTAGGAAGCAGGTACTTGCCAGGTTGCATGTATCTGTTAGTGCCTTTGCCTCCTGTCTGAGAGAGAGAGAGTCAGACAAGCTGCCAGGCACCGGCAGGGATTTGAACTGCTTCTGACCTTTTTCTCAGCAGGGAATCCCCGAAGCATTCCACTGTTGTGCTGTTTTAAGTGTGTCAGGCCTTGACGCAAGATGTACTTGAATCGTCGAACCCATTTTTGTATATACCAGCGTGGTCTACATTACCAGATACATCTTTACGTTGTAAGTCGTTTCACAGACTTGCACAACACTTCATGGAAAACTTGATCCTTAGAACAAGATGCGGAAATCTTGTTTTTTGGGGGTGAAACTATTATTCGCTTCTCATTGACGGCAGATGCTCATTTGTCTGAACACGACAGTGTTCGACAGACATGGCCTAAAGTGTTCACAGTTCCTTAACGCATATTACATGATTTGTGTTCATACTGAAGACAATCCCTGTCTCGGAGATTACTCATCTGATAGTTCAGCGTATGTATTTTGTGGTACACAACTTTCTGGGAAAGTAAGGGTTATGCTTTTGATAAATTTTAATCTGGAAAAAACCTTTCTGCATCGATATTTTAGATTGTCATAAAAAGTGACATCACTTTTGTGCTAGTGGGCTGATGAACAATGCCTTTTGCGTCTTTGAAAATCTATGCTGAAGGGTATGGCTTTGTCACTGATGATTCACTGTGTCATTGTTATGTTCAATTTTTAATGTTGGGTAAACAAAATCAGGGCTTAAAAACCTAGCAGACTTCCGTAAGTTTGCTGCATTTATTTTTTTAGCTTTATAAAATGGCATTTTATAAAATGTATCCTAATTTAATCAGAGAAGGGATCCCCCAAAATAGGTTAACATTCATTTCATGTGTGGGTGTCTGATGCAAGCGTGCATGTACTTTGCTGGCTAAGCAAAGAATCTGTGAAGGCTGGATAAGTGTAGTTCATTCATACTTCCAGTTTGTTGTGAAGTTTGTCACTTTGAAAGAAAAGAAGTTATTTTAAAAGCAATGCCATTGCATGTGCTGTGCACAAAAAGCCGCCTCCTATGGGCCAGGGGAAATTTCATTACTCAGAGAAATCGTCAAAAAGAACTTTGTGGCATTTGTAGATTAGAAGTCCCTTCTGCAGCCTCAACCCCACAATTCTTACATTTATCTAAATCTTACATTTGGACTGTATTTTGGCAAAGCACTGAATTTTACCAGACTTGTTGCTTGGTCTTCACTCATTATTTTTAAGACTGACATTGCAACAAGGTCAGGAAAGTGGGAACAACTGTGTTGGTCCCGATTCACCTACACTCTACACTTGAGAGAAGTGGTAGAGGCATGATTTTGCTGGAGGTGAGCAGTTTTCATGCTCCTGCCAGCAGTTACCTGATGACTTTTTGTCTTATCCACTGAAATAGTGTGATAATCCAAATGATTTAAAATGTCTTCCTACCAGAATATTTTGTATGAATTTACATCCATTTCCTTACAGAAGCCTTATAGGTATATTTAACAAAATGGTTAAGACAAAACCAAAAGGTTTGAAAATTACAGGCATATCAGCAGGTGCTGGGAGTCTTAAACTGTTAATGTGACAAAAATGGAGAAAGCAATCTAGCTTTTCAGCATGCAGGTTGGGAAAGTTTACCAATCGCCAATCGGACAGAAGACGGATGAAGTGGAATTGTTCTGCATGCACGACTGCTGTTTTGACACCCACATGTCAGGCCAATGCTAATCGTTATGTCTGCATGAAAATGTGATACTGAATGTGACAGCTATGTGCAATGACTTGATCTCTGTGATTACTAGGTAAGAAAGGATGGTGTTCGTTTCCTGTGCAACACCACCACTTTTTCACGTTTTAACCTCAGTGTCACAAATTTGCTGTATATATGTGTGTGTGTGGCACACTGACAGGAAGGAGGGTCTGGGAAAGTAGGTTGGTGGTTTATTGCTTAATGTCCCGTCGTAAATGAGGTGCATATCAAGACAAAGTGCTGCCATCAGCGGGCCAACCAGTCCTAGTGGTGTTGCCTACAGTGCCAGGTGTCTGGCAGGGCAGCTACTAGATTGGCAAATTTCAAGTCTTAGGTATGACTCGGCCCCAGCCGACACAAACCACCAACCTCCTGCCTCAGCTGTTGTGGTCTTACAAGTAGGGGAAAGCATGCAATCGGATTCGTTACGACGATTAGGGAATGAGTAGCGCTGGTGTTACGAGTGTAGCTGTAAAGCATAATATTTATGTCAAGAATTACGAGTGGTTGCAATAACTGAAAACATGCAAGCAGCAGTTTTTTTGGGAAAAAAGGCACACCCAATTTTATTGCATCAGATATCCAAGTCTGAACAGGAAATTTGCTTTGTGCCTTATTGCAAAACAAGGATTGTAAAACTATGCATTTAGGAGGACTTATAGACATCTTGATAGCATCACCTGCTATTCACTGGATGACATATCATTTCTACATACACTAGAATGAAAGGCAAGATTTGTGTGTTCTCTGGTTGTGATGTGAAACTTTGTTGGGGGGGGGGGAACAATGCATGGATGCAGAACCTTGAATTGTCTTCACATTGCATTTTGGCTAGGGATTTTTTTTCAAAAACCATTGTGAGACAAGCACGAGAGTAAAGTTAAAATCCTTTTCATGTGTGCTGGAGTTGCTATGGTGAAAGTGTGAAACTGTACAGCTGCTTAAGATTACCCTCATTAGAAAAAAAATGAAAAAGCAATGCAGACATCTGATGGTGAATTGTCCAAAAATTTATTCATTCTTTGATAACCAAAAAGGCTCTTGATTGTACTCTAGTGGGCAACAACAATCACAAAAGTGCTCTTTGACTGCCGTCTTCTTTCGACTTCAAACAGCTGCCCTCCTCTGACTGTCATTACCTCAGGCCTTTGAGGCAAGTAGAGATTGTCGGTCCTTGCGATAGCAATTCAACAGACAGTTTGGGACAAGAGTTCCTGACACAATGGGACAAGAGTTCCTGACACAAGTGACCATGCAATTTTTTCAGTTGACCTTGGAGAAGTAGTTTTTGCTTTCCTTGATGCCAGGTTTTATTGTATCGCTTCCAGGTTTCCAGCCAGCTGGACACACTGTAATAGAAGACTTAGTTGCTGAAGGATCTTACAAACGTTTCGAAGCGGGTGATCAGCATACTAAAAGAAATGACTTACTCTCATCCAGATGGTCTAATTATTGCAGTTGACAGCATTTCAACAAAAAAAATCTTGTAAACATAAGAGCTTAATAACAACCATACTGTTCCAGTGCTATAGCACACTGCCTTCATTATGTTACCATAAGCTTGCAAACAGCTGAATGCCAAACTCCTACATCACCTTCGCCATGTTTGTCTGTATACTGAAAAGCCTGCACAAGCCGAAGTGTCTCATCAACAGATCTTCCCACAGGCAAGTCATTAATGGTAATCTGGCGTAGTGTTCCATTCCCATCGATGATGTATAGACCTCTGCAACAAAATGCTAATGGGTCACACTTACCATGAACATTACTTTGCATTAAAGAAGTGTAGAACTCTTTCTGTACCAACTCTTTAGGGTGAAGCAGACTCGCTAAGTGCTGTACACTTTTGGGTTTGAGTATTTCCAATGAATCAGGCCTGCAGCTAAATTTAAAGTTGGTATGAGCTATTTCTCTATTCTCACAGCCATTGGATGATAATAGAGACCTGGAAAATCCTCCAATAGCTCATTTTTTTGAGGCACCGGTTTTCGTCTATAGCCGTATGGGCATCCGATTCGCATCAGCTCAGCTGTTTCCATTTCTCTCCATGGGTACCCCCAACACAGCATTTGCCATAGCAAGCTACAGTCCCAGCTCACCCGTGTTCCTTCTCCCACCCGATCGAAGAAATATGTTAATACGAATATATCAGTGCAAAAGGAATCGCCGAAAACAAGCATTTTCCCACTCTTATCTGAACCCCCTCCCCCAATGGTCATTTTTCTGCTGCAGAAAAACTGACCGTACTCAAGCAAACTCAAAATAAAGACAAAAAGTGCATCAGTACTCCTAGTAGGTCGAATTTGGAGCCCTTTTTGCGAGACATTTTTATCTGGATGAACAGTGTTGGCGTCATTCTATGTGAAACTAAACTGGCAATCAGTTCTGAGCTTAGCTTTCAACTAGAACTGAACGGCATAAGCACGAGAAACCAAAACCAAGAGTATGGCAATACAAATGGACGGCAATTAACTACACTAGTTCTTGCAAAAAAAAAACTTGCATTACTTGGATTACATGTATACTGCTTGAAATAAAGGGCAAGTTTTCTCCTTCAATGATTTTCGTATAAATACGGGAAGTCTTGCACCATGTAATCAAATGGGTGCTTGCTTGAAAAATTGTGGTTTTCACAGAGGTATGAGATGAAGCTATATCCCCAACAAAAAGTGACCATGGGGAACCACTGACCGGAAAGCAATGCCTTCATCCTCCTTCAAGCAGCCATAGTTGCGCGAGATCTCTCCAGTCTTGTCCTCCAAAAGTGGAATCTTCATGCTGCCCAGACCTCCCTGTTTGCGCGGCGTGTTGATCCTGTCATGGGAAAAAACCTGCCTGTGTCAGTTACCCACCACTTTTGGAATAAAATGATTTCAACAGTAAAAGCATGCTGAAATGTTCAAGTACATCTGGCCAGCTGTTTCGAAGACATCTACAAATCAAATGAATAGGAAAAGTAAAAAAAAAAAAATTCTCTCTCTCACACACACACACTCAAGCAGATTTTTGACAAAATCTGGTGTCTAGGATGCCATACCAGAGCTCAGTCATAATGCACAAGCGGTGTGTGCGTGTGTGAATTTATGCACAAAAATTCCAAAACGACACCAAGATTTTAAAGCCTCGCATAACTGACAGATTTTAAAAAAAAAACATTTGGCCAACAGAAACTGCTTGGGCTGACCCCAGCTTTCTACAAAATGGCCCTCAGATTTCAGGATAGCGGGTCATTTTGACCCTTGGTTTTAAAATTCTAGAAGCGCTGCCATACTGACCATGCCAAGTGGGAGAAAACACTGTCTGTGGAGCAGGCCAGGACTTCACAGTTGATGGCCCGGAATTCCTCCACACGGTCACTGAAGGCGATGATCTCAGTTGGGCAGACGAACGTGCTGCAAGGGATAGCAACTGTTAGCAACACAGGATGACGAGTGTTGATGCCACAGGACCGCTAGTGACCCAGGGTACCTAGCCTACGGGCTGGATTGCCTTCAGGTCTGGCTTGTCAGACACCTTTTGGGGCAAGTGGTCTACTTCACCATTTGGCTTTCTACTGCTTGCTGCCTGTAGCCCCACCCACCCCAGCGGCTAGATTAAAATATGCAGGACTGTTCCTGAAGCTGGCATCCTCTAGCAACTTTTCAATTATGTTTGTGAAAATGGCAGCCTCTTTATAATACAGAGTACTAGTGTCACACGCGACCCTGTGCTTCTAGGCAAAAACGTGACCTTGTGTCTATGCCCCGCCCCAGCCAAGCGTTCCAGACGTGTGACGTCAATACCCCGGGTGGAGGTGGGGGAATGTGGCGGCTGCGCTCGCAAACGGCACCTCGTAGTCGTGCTGGTCTCTTGCTAAAGGGCAAGGCGGGTGGAGAGGAAGGGCTGCATGATCCTGTTTCCTGCGAAGTACCTTATTGAAGGAACGAACTTCCGGCAGCGTCGGCCGACTTGGGTCCTTTTGCCGGTCGCTTCGCTTACTAACGGCGGGAGTCTATCAACCAGTTGACAGTAATCAAGTCTTTACCAGAGTGTCAGTACATTCCAAATTATACATGCAAACAGAAGCTCTACCTAATATTAAACCCTCCCCTACCCCTTAACCACACCCTGAAAAAAAAATATCGAAAGCTTTAACAGCTACCTTTCAACCTTGAAAACAAATGTCTTTACTACTAGCCTATCGAACACCGTTTTATACACCTAAGGTTCTTTGCAAGGGGGGTGGAGGAAATGAGCAGGCGGGGTATTTGCGGTTACGCACAGACCATGTTAAATCACCTAACGAAAAGCATATGAACACGCACGCACGCTTGTCTGTACGACTTCCAGCTCCTTTACCGTCTGCCCTGATAATGAACGATGAAAGCCAGACTGGGTTTGTACGGACGCTCGTTTACACGCTCCTCCACAAGTAGTCCTGTACGGGGACGTTGACAACGGTGCTGCGCTTAAAAGTAGCAAGGTGGCCCTGCACAGAACGGTCAGTCATAACCGTGTGTGCTCTCGTCATTCAACTGGGTAGGTTGTTGGGGTACGCGGGTGGGAGGAGGCCCCTGGCCTTGCAGATGTAACAGCCAGCGACACTTTGAAGGCGGCGTCTGGGGTAAGGGCAGTGGGTGGCTGGGGTGACAGAAGCAGGTGGGACCTATATATAATGACCTAGCCCGCCATTACGCAGGAGACGCGCATTCACCTGCTACAGATGCAGCCGCACTCGCCCAGGTCCTACAGGAAGGCGGGTACTGTACGGTCAGGCACATGCCAGGTGAATTATATCAAATCCCACCAGTCAACGCCACGTTTTCGGCTGGTGTGTTGACACAGCAGAAGCTATCTACGTCTAGTCTGCTTTTTAGTTTCCGCTCCTTGTCTACAGGCATGCTCTCTTGTTCAACAGTTTCAGCTTTGTTCAGTATTCGCAGAAATAAGCCCCCCCCTCCCAGTAATCTTTCAACATTCTGTAAGTGTATCAGTTTGGTGTGGCACATTATCAATCCGCTGTAGCGTACCCTAGCCCACCTGCGCGTGCAGCTAACGAAGCGGAAACTGAGATACTAGATGAAGTGGAAGCTGTCCAAGATACATGATGATGCAAAAGGACTGCACATCACGTTTCCGCAAATGCAGGGAAGGGGTATAGGAGCCAGCACAACGGACGCACGCTGTCAACATGATCTGTACGGGAGACATCAAACATACACGTCGTCAAACGGCCTGTACACTTATTTTTAAAATGCCAGAGTTTTGAAACAACTGGCTTGCTGTACACGCACTAACCACGGCACCGCTTGCTATACAGCGAGGTCACGACCCGCGCCGAGTGTGTATGCCATCGTGCAGGTTGCAGTTTTACCCATGAATGTTCCCCCCTTGGACAGGTACCTTGGATCAATGCCGTCTGCAGCAACCTAAATATAGACGTCCTTGTATCACCTCGGGTTCCGCGGGTGCGGACTGAGATAGTTACCGCTGCAAGACAAGTTATGCTAACTGCTGAAATACGCGGCTACACACAACTGCTTACGCCAGACATCTAACGTCGTGCACAAGTAAAACAGTTGTTACATCGTATAGGGCGTTGTCCGCGAGAAGTCGCTGCTGAACTATTGCACTGTCTACGAACCTTCCCTGGACCAGGACAGTTATAAAAAGTAGCACACGCATCCTTCCCTGTCTAGTATACTACAGATTAGCATTTGTATTTTCTGAATCATCAAGTGTGCACTTCAGGCACAACCGGTAGCTTCTTCTGGCAGTTTCTAAGGTCATCTAACATAGTGATAAACCATGTGTTTAGTAAGAACAAACTTACGGGCACATTTACTTTAAAAGAAATCCCTGTTGCAGAATCCACAAGACTGTCAGTGTGTATAAATTTAAGTCAGAAATTTTAGTGATGTAAATGGACACTTTTTTTTAAGAGTGTGACATGCACAGAATGTTTCTTCGGCGATTCATGAACAGCTGTGTCGGCCATAAAAGCAACGGTGCCGTGTAGGTTATTTTTCAGGTTACCAAGTGGAACCAGAGGGATACTTACAAGTCCAGAGGATAGAAGAAAAGGACGACATATTTTCCCTTGTACTGGGTCAAGGACACTTCCTTGAACTCCCCGTCGACGACTGCTTTCGTGGTGAACTCGGGGGCTGGTTTGCCCAGGGCCAGCTGTCCTACTTGAGCCATCTTCTGCACAGTCACGAGAACAAATAGATTTTAGTCACATGCCTGCTTAGTCGCCCGTGAAAAACAGTCACGCCTGTACAGTCACACATGCAGTCAGTCAACTTCACGTTATCCTGGCGCAAGCAGTCACGACTACACACCACAACACGCACCTGAATAGCCCCGCTGTTAAGCTGTTTGGTTAAGGTCAGTTTAAGCGACGGGGATAGGAGGGGATAGGGTGGTACGATGACTTTGTGGTAAGAGAAGGATAATGCGAAGGACACCGCAGTATCCGGATAAAAATCCCAGACGACCAGCCCTGTAAACAGATTGCAACTTTCACGGAAAGTACCTGTTCCGGACACGGAATTCCAACCCACTACTCCAACCATCGACGAAAAACACAACAGGCTGCCCCAACACGATTCACTGAGCTTCGACTCGTGCCAGTACAATATTCACTCTACATGCAAAGCGCTCTTCCAAAACCGACAACGATGGACTGCTTCTGAACAGGCTGTACGTACTGTGTTATCACACACGCAAAAGCTTACAGAGATGGTTGCTGTACTTGGAAGGTATTACAGTGCACATCATTTTATAGGTAGTATGGGAGACAAGCAGCAATGAGTAATGGTAGTGAACAACAACAAAACCTCTGCTATTCACCTGACAAAGCGCCTCACGCCAAACCAGTGGATGCCGTCTACACTACAGCGGCTAGCAACCCGGTTTATAACCCGACAGTCTGTGCGACTGCACGAGCAGTCTGGGGGTGGGGTGGGGGGAATGGTCACACGGCACGAATGCACGAGCTGTGCGAAACAGCCCGGGATGCACACAAGGACAGCAGCCCTGTTCGACACAAGGTTCCCCGCCTCTCCCCACCCTTACACCACCGTGGCCCATCCTGTTCGTCAGGAGACAAGCCTTCGTCGTTGATTGGACGTTAACCAATAACAACCAGTCGACACAAGGTCGGAACAAGGTTATCATATTCCCACCACGTGTAATGAAGTTTTTATCGGTTCTCCTAGTGAAGCATCCCTTTGTTTTGTCGTCTGCGAGAAAAACAAGGTCTGACGTTATCCAACACCCATCGGTGGAAACGGATAATGGGGTGGGGGGTGGGGAAGACAGCTCCGGTGGGGGGAGAGGGGGAGACGGCGAGGTCCGGACAATTCTCGACTGAAAGGCAAAGGCAATTAACTGGATCGGACGGGGGAATCGCAGTTGTAAACACTGGCTCAAGGTGGTAAAGAAACAAGTGCACAGCGTTGTACTGACATTTGAGTGACCGACTGATGGCGGACGCGATCATTTATCAGCAATTAGGAGCAATGCGTCTGAGTCCCCTCAAAGTGATCAACTTCCCCATTACAAGCATGTGTTAGGAATTCGTAAACGCTCGATAATTTCAAAACAATTCACATGGATTTAAATATCGTTCTGGTAGCGAGAACAATTTATGCGCTATGGTATTAAGCCCTTCAGTTACAGTCTGCGTAACTGGTCATTGCGCTTGCATGACCGGCCCCACACAGTGCAGGCTGGATGCTTGCTGACGACTGAAACGAGTCGTCACGAGGGGGAACAAAAGCTGCCATCGAGTTGCGCTGACGCACAGCGTTCACCCGGATATCGGTTTTGATTCCCTCTGCCCTTCCATCACCGAACAATCAGCTCACACCGTGGAGAAAAAAGGAGTCCATGCAGTACGTAAAAGAAAGCACGACATCTCGAACTACTCCAAGGAATTACAGTCACGAGAACGCAAGGCTCAGTACAACCAAACTGCGGGCACGTTTTCTAACCGGCAGCCTCACAGAGTTGGACAATGTAACGCAATGGCAACAATCTAATCTCTTCGTCTGCATCAAAGAGTTCGTTTTATTTTGACCGAGTGATCTCCCCCCCCCCTTCAATCACACACACACACACATACCCTACCCTGTCAACTCTCCGGCAAGGAACTTGTAAATAAAATTGTAAAGAAAAACAGGTGCCCTCTCCACAGAAAGTTGATCACGCTTGTTGAAATAAATCGCAGTCCTGCTACAGGCAGCTGGAGTAAATGGTTGCAACTGTTTTCATTTGACACCGTCGAACTGTGTTTACCCGGAATTCGACAAGCCTTAAAACCTTATGCCACGATATATTGCAACAATATGCTGGAAGGAACTGATCAGGGCAGGGAGAAATAACTATGCGCGAGTCAGCTTAGACGTGTCGGAGTTTTGGAGACAAACTGCCTTGGTTCGCTCACCCAGGAACTAACTGCAGTAAAATCTTGGTACAACTGCCGTACAGTCACCGTCCTGTGACGACGGCCGGCCTACCTTCTTGACACCCGGCGTGTCAGCGTTCTGATGCTGTTCCCCACAGCTCTGACCTTTCTGATGCTTCGACCACATTCTGTACTCCTCCACCCTCCTGCTGTATGCGCTATACATAGCCTGGGAACCCACCATCACCGCCCAGATGTGTCCGTTTTGATCACTGAAGCAGTTCGGGGATACTCGACTTTCGCTGCCTTGAAACTAAACACCCGACCAGCACACTCAGGGACCCGCCCTTCCTCGCGATCTGTTCCGTCCAAAGTTTCTCCGCAGGCCGTAAGCTAAAAGCGCACAAACATCAAACATGCTATGATTGCATCTCACGATCGTAAAGCTGTCTACGACACTGACTCGGCCGCAGATTCTCACCGAGATCGATGTCTGTACTGGCTGTCCATCCCTTTACCACACAGCCACACCGCGTCTCCACTGCTGTCCCGAGGCCGGTGTGTTACGGATGCGACATACGCCAATACGGCCAGCAACGGTAGACGAAAATGACATCAAAATTCCTCCGGCTCACTCCCTCCTGCTTGTTCGCGATAGGTTCAAAGCCTACTAGTTTCCTGGTACACTCCCATTGACATGTTGGCTCCGTCAATATGACGCGCTACCGTTCGTTTGTTTCTAAACAAACTGTGGAGCCTTTTGCGCACCTGCAACACTGCGCTTTGCGGAACGGATCGCACTCGAAACCAATAACTCTCTAGTCGAAACCTTAGCCATAAATACGATTACACATGTTCAACCTACAGACAGGTGATTCAAAAGCTGCCGACAAAAACCAGGCTTAGTGCTTGATCGAGGTAAAGACGAATGATCTGCCTCTCATTTCTTACCGGGGTGAAGTGCTGATGTTTCATGCGATCAATAAACAGCAGCTGTGCCTGAACAAGCTAATTGCGATGAGGGGATGGTTAGCAGACCATTAACAATCAGACAGCTAAAAGTTAACAGGCGAACAACATGCATCGCGTGTCCACTGCTATGAGAGCTACAGTAGGAGGCCGATCACGGGCGTGTACCTTTCCACTAGATGTTCGCAAGACGTGATTGTTTCCAATCCATCCGCAGTGCACTCTTGTGCGTTCTGTACGTTACAAGCTGCTACGACCAGCAAACGAGAAGCAGATGCATCACCACCCTTGCATCTGACCTGGCATGTTCTAGTCTGACCATCTCGACACTTTTTAACCCCCCCCCCCCCAGTACGTGGCACCCACCTCACCACGACTTCTACGCTCTTACAATTTGATTGAGGACGTGTGTGTGTGTGTGTCATCTACTCCAATGTCTCACTCCATCCTGCCGCTTCTCTCGTCGTGGCTTTTATTAGCATTTATATATATATATATATTTTAAACTCACTATGTTGTGTTCTCGGTTTTGTTGTTCGACATCCACTTTGTATTTAAACTGCAAGCTCTGAATCACAGGCAGGAGCGGCCAGTATCTCTTCACGCTTTTACGCACTGAACGCGCAAGCGCAGGATTTGAAACTTGCTGACGTGACCTCAATACGCACAACTGATATCGACAGGGAAATGTGATGGTGAAGGCAAAACCCTACAAAGAAATCGCTTGGAGTTAGCCTTTAAGTCGTAACTTATCTCCAACCAAGATGAAAATGCAGTGTATAAATCTCTGTTTCCTTCACAAGCCTGTTCGTGCACAGGTGCCGACAAACCTAAGTTGCCATGCCGCAGTGCAGAATACAGTGCAGCATGCTGAACAAGCAAATTATGCTGTGACCCGATACTGAATAGTGTTCAGTGGTGGCAGCGCAGTAAATGAGTATACCTCATCTGGCCTGGACGCAAACAATCAGGACTTTTATCTGGACACAGCTCAGCATGCGCTGCTCTGATAACGACTTCTGGGTCAAGAAAACGAAACGCACCAAGATTTCAAAAAAAAAAAAATCCCCGCACATTTAGCACTGAAAGTCCGCCTCACCACCTACATTGATCGCAAGACCTGCGCTGAAGGGACTGGCAACTGAGCGAGACAACCCCCCCCCCCACACGGACCACCAACAAGCTACGCCCAACACCAGCGTGAATGTGAAAATTTTCTGTCAAAACCGGATCACGCACATGTTGGCTAGTCTCGTTGCTGAAGAAACTGCTTATCCAAATCGGATGAAACTGTGCAACCAGCGAACAACGACCACACCCACGTGGTCAAATGAATGTTGCCAGTGTTCCAAGAATCCTGCTTTTTCCTTGTCGCCCAAATGCACGTTTTCGTAAACACGTCGTGCGGAAAAGCAAAACTGGCGATCGCTGAGGCAGACTTTCTGAACAAATGACTTGAAACGTGAAGTGTTTCTGCTGAATAGTTTTGCTCCCAACACGTCCCCAAGTTTACGTTAACGACCACAATAGCCTGACTCAGAAGAATTCAAATCAAGCGATATTAAATCCGCACACACTCCAGCCGTGGCATTTGCTTGATTACGGCAAACGAGCTCTTTTCATTCTCGCCATCGGTTATTACAAAGTGTCACCTAACGTTTTTTGCTTACCTTGGCCGATTTGCAGCAATCTCCTGGCATTTTGCAAAGTCCCTCTCGACCGACAAAGCAGCAGCTTCAAGTCTTGTCTTCCTCTGATGGGTTTGCAGGCTTTGCCTAGCTCTAAAGCGCAGAGAGTGATCGATTGCTCTCGCTAAAAACACACTTGTCTCCAAAACAACGATGCGTCAGCAAATGATCCGTTCGAGGAAGTCACGCCACCACTACAGGCTTGCGTTCTAACCCAGACATGCAGAGTTGCTCAACGATGCGAACAGGCTGCAGCACTAGTAAAGTCCCTGGAAAACAAGCCTAGTCCTCTTTATATATATCTCTCGGTGGCCTAGCCCTTTGTCGCAAATCGAGCAGGATACACCGGGCACCAGTGACTGCGTCCAACCATTACACAGCACTTTGTCAGTCCCCCCCCCCGCCTCCACCACCCTACTCCCCTCTTGCTCTTGCACCTGACCCGCTGAGGCCACGCCGAGGTCGCAAGTTCTCGAACGCGTCCTAGCGCACCAGTACCGTGCACGGTATACGCTCTTCCCACACGCCAGTCCCTGTTCTTGTGGAGAACGATCGACTGGCTGTATCGAAGTCGGCGAGGAACACCTAGCTGACTCTTAAAACCCGAAGCAGTGCTGTCTCTCACCTACCTCCACCTAAGATTTATAACGGCAAGCTAAAGTGGTTTGGGCCTGAAGGGACCTCGCCCGCACGCGCCAGTGAATTCCGAGTGCAAGTCCACAGCATGGTCCACCACGTGGCCAATTACATTCCCCACTCTGGAACATTCCTGTTGTGCAATCCTTCCTCGCCCCTAATGGCCCCTCGTTCCCTGGGAAATAATTGTTCTATTGCTGTAACTGCAGGGTTCCTGCCTACAAATACTGAAAACCCTTGGGATTCTCTGCTTGGAAATTCCAATTATCCTTTCCAAACAAATTAGGGTCTCTCTATGTTTCAAATTTGAAAAAAAAAATGTGTGCCCCAGGGACACAGGGGTGGAAAATCTCTGCCATCTTTCAGATTTCTGAGTGTAACGGAAACATAGTCATATATGTTACTAGGAACCCTGAGAAAACTGCTCACAGCATTTTTTTTGATCTACAATTTATAAATTAACACTGCCTCTAAATGTCCATTTTAAAGTTAACTTTTGGATGTACAGGTAAACTTCCAAATACAGAGTGTTCAACAGCTGTAGATGCCATGACAACTCAGCAAAGACACAAAGTCTAACACAACTAACATCAGGCAGAACCAGATAATGCTCCACACTCTTTCAAGAAGCACGGAAATGGAATCTAAGATCATCTATTGTTATCCTTAAAGCAGCAGGATGTACGGCCGTCCAAATACACTTTTACTAGGATGTAGCTTTCTATATATTTTTCTTTTTCGACTTTACCAGGCATGAAAAGTGGATTGAAAAAGACTGGTGCTAAGGAAACCCTTCATCGTTGTATCCTCCAGCATAATGCAGGGATCTGAGATGTCCAGTTTACTGTACTTATTGTTTCTCATTGCTAACACAATTTGACATGCTTTCGTTCAAACTGCATCATCATATGATAGTTTATAACTACCAGCATGTGAATCAAATGCAAAAACTGGTAGACAAGTAACTGGAAGAAAGATTAGAGGAAATGTTAGCAGCTAACAATACTGGGAAAGCTGTCATGCCAGTCATGGATACAGCAACCTCTACACTCTCCACCCATGATACTATATATACACATATGCAGCGTTAGTCCTATAAGCAGAAACCTTGTTGGCTGCTGCTAAAATTTTCAAAAGAAAGCACAGCTGAGGATGTGGGTTCAAAGTCTTCCATGCCTGATGACTCTTTCAAATGAACAAAGAGAAGCGTAACTGTAACAATAGTGTCTGTCAGTGTGTGTGTGTGTGTTTTTTTTTGGGGGGGGGGGAGGGGGGGTTCTGTGCATGTGTGAATAGAAGCATACACATGTAATGTATACCTGTATGAAAGCACAATTCTGATTAAATTTATGATACCACCTCACTGTCTCAACATCCTTGCTTCTGAATGCCAATTTCTAAGGATGTGTTAGGTAGACATTTTGCTTGTGTGCTTTTTCATATATTGTTTCAACTGTGATATGTACCTCACTTAAGTTATAACTCGCCTATGTAGAAGATTCCACGAAAACAATTAAAATATATGGCTTGCTTCATATTTTCCTTTAAAAGCAGGTGAAATGGATACCCCAGAAAGATAAATTAAAGGCGATGATAATATGAAGTTAATGCTTCTAAAAAGTTTACTCCGAACTGTGCTTCAATGCTTGGCGGGTCAACAAGACTCGGGGTTGGGTCAGGAAATGTTTATTTTCCGTTGTGAACTACTATAGACTAAGCAGTAAAAAGGGACTCCAACTTGGAGAAATATTTCTGATTTCGTTTTGGTTATTGGCCATACTGTGATACTTTCTTGTACTTGTACCATGAGCCAAGGCAAAGCAGTACTACAATGAATGATTACAAGCCGGCAACACTGCTAGTGCTAGCGTGCCACATGCATTTTCCCTCGGTCATTTTCGATTGCCAAAATGTGCAATATCTCGGTTTTCCAAGAATAAAGCAGTTATTCGAACACACACGTCTTCGCGAAAGATTCTTTTCCCACCAAACGTAACCGGCACATTCCAACATTAACACGGATAAAGTTAACCTGCACTTTGACACTGTACCACTTACGGATTTGCGAATTTCAATGGATGCAGTTCATTCATTATTAACCGGCAGGCCTATCAGCTCTAAATCGGGAAGGAGGTGCGGGCCAATAAGGCAAATCTCTGGCTGGGTTCATAATTCGTAAAAGCTGGGCAGTTTCGCAATCAATTCCTAAATATGTAACATATAGTTAGCATAGCTTGGTGCGTACTTACCAAGGTAAGGACAAAGTATTGCTTTTTCCACCGACTGAGGGGAGTGCGCGGATGAACCGGTCACGTGACCGGGGCTCCTGCTGTGCGGGGGGACACAGCTTCTAATTTGATGATGCACATAGGCTACATTCACAATACCATTATTATTTGAGAAAGATTTTAGTTGATTTTGTAGGAGTTGATATCCAACGGGAAACACTTTACCTTTTTTAAAAAATCAATTTCGTGGATGCCATGGCTGATGAAGGCATACTCTTCCAGTTGTATGGGAGATAACCCCTTTATATATTCTTTCAAAGGTTGGCAGGGTGCTTTCCCATTCAAGCATGATAAGACTTCATTCACACACTCAGGCAGAGGGATGTCTCAACAAAGGCGAAAATGTTATATATCAAGGTTGTTTTATAATGCAAAAAATTTCCCATTAAAATAGTTTTAAGAGGTCAGAAATGACACCATCTTACTCTCTTTATTTTGCAGTGGAGCTACATATTTAATATTTTTGATGGATTTGTCATTTACATTGTTCCGGTGGTAATAAAGGACAGGAAGCAGTATGGCTGGAGTACTGTTTATTGTAAATCTTCACTGGCTATTGGTTATGTGCACACACACACACACATTACCACACACACCAAAGTTACGAACAGCCTGAAAATCTGAGGACCCCAAGACACTGCTTGAAAATTCTGATGGTTGGTTGACAAGAAATAGAAATGAGGATACCAGGAATGTTTTTGATTACCTCCCTCTCTCCCCCCCCTCTCTCTCTCTCTCTCTCTCTCTCTCTCACACACACACATGTACTGAGAGAAAAAACAGTAATATATATAAAGAAGTGCACCTATTTTAATACAAAAATCTTATAAAATGAACCACAAGAATGTATCAAATGCTTCAAACATTGGTTTTTAAACTGCTTATGTACCAGAAACATTACAAACA
>SMGT01007510.1:56678-67853 GCA_004794575.1 Lanistes nyassanus
TTCACCACTCACGTGAGTCTTCATTCAGTACCAAGTTTTTGAAAAGGCAATTATACAAGCAGATTCTACACACATTCTAACTGCACCTGCTAGCGAGATGAAACGTATTGACAACTGAATATTAAATGAATTTGTTTTCTCTCTCACTTTCTACAAAAACAATTACACACAACAGTAGCTACTGTGAAAAACAGCACAGTGAATGCTTTGAAAATTTAGGAGAAATTTGAGGTACACCCGATAGCGTTTATTATTAAACACTTACACTATTCACACGAAAGAAATGAGAGAATTGATCAAGCTTTGGACTGAATGTTTTAGGAAAACTGGTGGAGATGAGATTACTCCTACCAGAAGGTTCATAACGAACAAGTAATGGGTGATGGACAATACCCTAATAGAAATAGGTTTAATGTCGTTAAAAAGGAAATGTCCTTATATTGTGATTATGACAGCTAGACTGTCTTAGGTGAGAGTTGCTGAACAGTTGTATGCAGGGCAAAGTATGACGAAAGTCTGAAAACAAATTAACGTAACAAAATAAATCTGCGCACTGTCAGATTATTATTAAAGCTCTGGGACTAGTGCAGTGGTCCGAGGATTAGGATAGTGCACTGCAGTCAGTCGCTCTTTGGTGAGTTGTGGGGGCGGGGGGGGGGGAATTCCACGCGCTTTTGACCAAAAACTAAATGTGCATGCAATTTAAAGTACCAGTAATACAAAGACCTGAGTAATCGGCCAGAGTTTTGTTAAGACACGCGGGAAAACAAGGCAGGCAAAGTTTACTGCTGTCGTCTTCATGACCACGCAAGGACGCAAAGCACGTAGGCAGTTCTAGTGCTGTCACTGGTCAGGAAGGTTGACAGAACAACGTCAGCCTCTAGCGCCGACGGCAGTACTCGATGAAAAAGCACACAGTCGAGCCGGCCAGAAGGATCCCGCCGATGATGTCAAAGGCAAAGCCGAAGTTGAGAGAGACCCCACTGTACTTGTTTATCTCGCTGCCAAACACCACGGCCCCCAGAAAGGCGAACGTCGCTGTCAGAAAGAATGAGAAACCAGTAACAGTTAGCGACATCTACGTGCCGGCGACATATACGTGCGGAGGTCATTAGATATAACAAAAGTTAATGTTTTTTGAAGCACTCTGACTGAGCGTGTCTTTTAAAGCTCCCGCTCTCGGAAATGGAGCAGAGGTCTGTCAATGAGTGTTAGATTATTACGGGCCAAAAAATTACCTGGAAAAATTCTCTGGATTTGTACGAAACTAACTTGACAACAGTACCGGAAACAATGAAGTTTTTAACGCTAACAGTGTTTGGTTTTAAGAGACATCTGCACTGCCTTTCAGTACTTACATGCCACGGCGTCCAGTATAACAGATATTAGAAGATAATGTTTCAGTTTTCTCACGAGGAAGAGGATCCTAATGACGACATCAGCGACGAGGGCCATTAGAGCGAAACAGGCGCAAGCCTGCGTTCCTTTGAACCAGGCTGGCGAGACAAAAAGCAGAAATTTTGAAATAGCTCGACTGTCTCTATGGGCACAAGAAAGAAGTAAAGGTCAAAGCTACAAGAAAGAAGACTCAACGTCGGCAGCAAGGGAAGATAACCCTACCTGGAAGTTTCCCATCACGACTGAAGGCATTAAACTTGTCACTCAGCGTGCTGTAGCAGTAGGTGTAGGAGGCGCCTGTCCCACAAGCCTCCCACAGACCGAAGCGCCATCTGGTGGTGTCAAGGGTCACCCAGTAGGGCACAGAGAAGCCCACGATGAAGACCACAGCGCCCACCAAAAAAATGCCCAGGCCCACTTTGCCCACCTTGGTCAGACTGTCTAGCATGATGCTTCCTGTAACAACGAGCGCACAGCGATGTTTAGCAACTGCGGCAGCAACAACAACAGTTTGCAATGACAGGGAGGTCGCCATTGCAGCAACAGCAACAACAAAAGATTTTCGGGGGCTCGATGCCTTTCACGATAATTCTAAATTTACCGGAAGACCAAGTCTGAGACTGTTGCCTATCTCAGCAATGGTGGGCCTGAAGCTTTGCTTAGGCTCTGAATCCATCGGAAGCTGAGTTTGTGGTTTAATTTATTTCACCTTAAATTAATCAGCATGCAACAAAATGTATTTAAACATGGGAGATTGCCTTGACTCGCTTGAGGTACAAAATGTTTTTTTTTCACACCAGTGCCTTTTACCAAACAAAAACAAATGTAAGGGCAAGTTGACTATGTAAAAAATTATTATATAATGAATAGTAATCATTTTATCTGAGCAGACATCAAGCAGAAAGACAAAAACAGGCGCCAAAGCAGAGGAGGTGATGAAAGATGATGTGGGCAAGGACTTGACAAAGAAAACTGTGCTTCTGAGGCTGCTGTGAGAGATCATCCCTATGCTTCAGACATACACACCCTGAAAATCTGAGTAATCTCAGTCTCACTGGAGAAGTGTGAGAAACAAACTGACAAAGACAAAATTATTTAAACACCAGTGGACACTGTCAATGTTAAAAGGCTTTTAAGTTTCACGTTTTCCATCAACAGTTATCTGAAGTTCAGGCAAAAGTGAGAGAAAGAAAGAAAAAGAGAGACTGATTTTTCATGATGCCATGGTTACATGCCTAAACTATTATGACGCATAGCCTACATTGCCTGTGATACCTGTAATTATTGCGTAATACTCTATGGGAAAGTAATTATTTTACATGCAGTGCCTCTTTGCCATTTCACATATTTTGTACATATTACTGACTATTCCTTAACTACAAAAAGGATTTAAGGAACTTAAGTTTATAACAAGATGTACTTTCATTTTCCTGTAAGCTTTAACTGCAGTGGATTAGAAGGACTAAAGTATGACCATAAAGCTGTGTGACCATAAAGCTGTATGACCATAAAGCTGTGTGACCATAAAGCTGTATGACCATAAAGCTGTGTGACCATAAAGCTGCACATCAACTTTTGTTGGTTTTCTTGTTTTCAATGTGTCAGGATTATATTGCAACAAGCTTTACTGGTCATAGAACGGTATAGTTCAGTTACAAATATTAAAAGATTTAAAGAGCCAAACATTTTACTGTCAATGAGTCATGATTATTTTATAAGTAGTGTGTGTTAACTGTCCGCAATCTATTTTGTGCAGTTTTTGAACGACAGGTCAGCGGCATTGTATCCAGTTCAGATATTTTTATTCAGTTGATAGCTTAAGGAAAACCTTGTAGAGCTCAGAAAAAATAAAACTTGTGTGCATACACATATCATTTTATTATACATTTATTATGTGCATTTTAACACTTATATTTTCTTTGTGTATATAGAGATTCTAAACGTTTTAAGGATAACAGTATTGCGCATCGTCTTGGGCGTACACCCAATTAAGCTTATTAGCAAGGCCTATCAGAATGTTCTTATTAAATTCGCTACACCTTAGACAAAGATACTTACGTGATCGGTTACGCAAGTAAAATAGTAAATCTTACCTGTACGCGAATATTATATGTGCATTACTTTTCTCTCATACCATTCACTGGCGTAGTCTTCAGTGTACTATTTTTTTGACTTTCTTTTTCTTCACTGTAACAACCCTTATATCTGTCAGCCTACGCCCAATCCTTCATTTAACACTCTATCACTGTTACTTATTTGTGTGGAGTACAGTGACCACTCTTATCAATGTTCAGTTCTGCGTGGGACACCATTGCACCGTGACCTCATAAAGTATATGCTTGCAGCAACACACTGTGGAAAGTAATATAGTCTTTAAGAGCTGAATTTTAAAGCTTTTTTTGCCATGCATAGGCATGTGACTAGTGTGTTCCAATGCCTGTAGCTTCAGCCTCCGGGTATATTGATCCTCGAAGGAGTCTTCGGTAAAATGAAGGCCACAAATACATTGGTACTTCGTGGGTTGCACAAAATTGTCCTCTTTACAAAATTTAACCAAAGTCTTCGGTGATGACTTTCAGCTGATGGAAAACAATACATGCTAACCCTGCATTTGCTTCCCGAGTGGTTGCCACAGTTGTATACAGCGCACATGCGACCCATGCTTACCACGACTTGGTATTACTACGTCAACATTCCGGGAAACCCCTTCAAAGCGAAATCGAGGCTCTCGCGGCGCGTTTCTGTGAGCTAGCAGGCGTTTCACAAGTTCGGTCGCCGATGAGGCGCGTTTGTGCACTACAGGGGCTTTAGACACTCTGTTGGAAACTTCATAACTCATAGTATAATAATCGTTACAGGTATTGGTTTAGCACTGGTTAGACTCCCTTTAAAACTTCGCAGTTAATGTGGGTGACAACAGGGTTTGCACAGAGAAAATGGCAGACAATTCTACTTCTGTTATGAGTGGCAACACCAAACGGCGTGAAAGCGGCGTGAAGAGGAGACGGACGGGGGACAATTGTACAGGAGAGTTTTCTTGTTTCTTGGTCATATTTAAAGGTCAAGGGGCAGCATGGGAAAGGGAGAACAGGGCGCTAATTTTTAAAAATAAATTATAGACCTGGGTTCAACATACATGGGCGTTGCATTGTTTCATGCGTCCATTCATAAGAAGGCCATAAAATCCACTCCACGAGCTTGCATGTACGCCAGCGTGCAGCACTCCATACCGAAGAAAATGTTTATACATGTTCACCTACAGCTGGTGATAAACTAGACTCTGCATGCAGTGCCTTTTGTTTCGATCGGGAGCAAGAGCAAACCTGTCATGCTAATCAAGCCGCCCACGAGGTATAAATCCCAAAACGAGTTATATGCCGGTCGGCAGGTGTCCAAACATACTGGGCAGGTTACTAACTTACACTATGGACAACGAAAAGCAATTAAAATATTTGTTTAAAAACAGAACTTGCCTCGAAATATCTGACAGTGTCTTCGCACAGGACTCGACACGGGACTGGACGTGTGTCAGAGCACGATTCACGTGTAACGTGATGCAGGCGGGAGGCGCCTGAAACACGCAATCTTCCGCTTCCACTGCAGATAGGCCGTGCGCCTAGCACGGCCGCGGTTGGAGGGTGACTGCACACAATGACTCAAGCTGTCGGGCTTGGCCTAGGACGATAGCCACGCGACTCGCCCAAACAGCAGGAAACACATCTTCTTTGGTATTTTTGCAGCTCGCTCTCAGCAACCCGCAGAATGTCACACGTCAAACGGCAGCAGATCGCTGACTATAATGTGTTCACACCGTAGGCCGAGTTTAATCTGTGGAATGTTTGTCGCTATGACCCTTCGATACTATGACGGTCACAGCATTTCCAGCCGCAGAAGCTATGAGTCGCAAACTATGTGCATATCAGGACGGTGTTGCTTAGACAAAGTTTACGTGGGACTGATGGCGCAACACGGTCACATATACTGACACCGGGTCAACCAGTCCTAGTACTGTTCCCTGTAATGCCAGGCGTCTGGCAGGGCAGCTTCTAGATTGTCAGTTTTTGAGTCTCGGCCGAGATGCGAATCACCGACCTCACGCCACGGAAGCGGACGCCTTAACCACTAGACCACCGACGCGGTAGTAGTAGAAGTTTACAGTAAACTAGGCCCACTAGGTCATTGCTTCAATCCGATTGATTACTCCAACAAAGGTACTGGCAGCGCTCAAACATAGCCGTATGCAGACGCCTGTGCCCAAGGGAGCTTACCGTACCTAAACACGTAGCAAAGAGAGGGCCGAAAGAAAGGAACCTGGCAGATCCTCTAAAAAAGATCTGCCATCCCTTTCTTTATAACGGCGCTATTCTTCACACAGCTGACCCTTGGTGCACGTGCGCATACAGAGAATCCATGTTAATGAAGTCAGCCCGCTCACTAAGCGTGTGTTGACAACTAGGATTCAAAGACGAACACAACATAGGACAAATACATGAAATCCTCAAGGTGCAAATTATAATTAATAAAGAACAAATGAGGACCGAGAACTTAAATTATCGAAAGATAACTCCAACAAAGGATGGCAGATCTTTTTGTTGGAGTTATCTTTCGATAATTTAAGTGCTCGGTCCTCATTTGTTCTTTATTAATTTCAATCCGATTGGTTGACCCAGATAATTATGGACGGGCAAAGGTCAGGAAGGGGGTCACGGTTTACTATATTGAAAACTTTAGGGGTATATATATATATATAGCGCATCTTTCAGTATATCACATAATTCTAAAGACTCTCAGAGAATCTGCGCTATACTGTGTGGTTTCTGAAAAAACCGGTGGAACTTCGTTCTTCGTAACGTCCCACCAAAAGAGCTGCACAAGCTTCAGAATGGAAGACGATGTGAGGTGAAAAGATGTGCAGGTATGATTTCATACAGAGAACCAGCCATAGTTTCCTGGTATATACGCCCGCTTGTCATCCCTGATGGGGAGCAGTTCAATTTGTTCCTTACGTAACAAAATCACGCTAGCATTTCGCTTCTCGTTGTCACAGAACACTCGATCGGGCCCACAGGGCTTAGAACACGATCGTGTGGCCGTGTGCTTTGGCCCCTACAGAGAGGTCACTTGAAAGGGCGGGCTTCCATAATTTGGACGGAAGTGCAAGCGCCAAGCAGACCAAGTCAAGTTTCCGCCCGATGTGTAGCGAGTGATCTTGAAACCTCACACAGCGGAAAAATTGCTTTGACACACTGTTAGAGGTCTCAAATCCTTTGTTTGGACTCATATCCACGGACCCGAATACAGCGCTAGACTTCCTTTTTTTTCATTCAAAGACCTATCTATAGACTTCTCCATAGGCAACAGATGGGAATTAGCCACACTGCATTCCTGTGAAAGAGGGGGTGGGGGGAGGGAGGGGAGAGGATTACAGAGTGCGTGAATAAAAAAATGTAGGCATTTAATTATATAGTGGTATGGATGTTTGCGTGCACGTTTGCATGTGTGTGCTTGTATGAATTTTTGCAAAAGCTTGCGCGTGGACCTCTGTGTGTGTGTGTGTGTGCGAGCGTTGAATTGGAAAGCGGAAGGCTGACGAAAAACAGGAAGGAATAACAAGAAGGAAGAAGACAGGAGCAGCGAGAGTACAGCCTGACACAAAACTTGAACAGCCGCCCACCTGATGCTTATGACTGCACACCTGTTCTTCCTTCTTTGCGTGTTCCTGCCGATTCTGACCAGGATCGAGTAGAAGAAAAATTCACGTGAAGATCGGTACACGCCAACCCAGTTCTGCCAAGACATTAACATATCTACAGGTGACGTCAATTCTGTCGGGGCCTTAACATGTCGATAAGCGAAGATGAGTCTGTCAAGGCATCAATTCGTCAACAAGTGAAATCTAAAGTGTGTCAAGGCATTTGTAGTTCGACAAGTGCAGAGTCCTTAAAACTCCCTAACATTTTCAGGATGCGTCTGGAATCTTCTAACAAAGTTCGGCTACAACTTTTCACATGTCTCTTTCCTAAGTCGTCATGTAGCTTCTCTAGTTTTCCCAAATGCCCCCCCATCTCCCCCTCCACCCCCCACACACACTGTAACGTTTTAGGTCGTGTTTTGCACCTGGATGTGCGCCTGTGCACTTACAGCGGAAGTACAGTGGAACAGGTAGGAGCCTGCAAAAAGCGACTGTCACACATCAGATGCACCCAGTCCAAGGGTGAGTTACTCGAACATGCTTTCTACAAGTGAAAATAAAGATTTGAAACTCCAGACGGTATATGGGGCTTACGAATGATTTTAGGATCTTGGGTAAAACAGCCATGCAACCAGCCCTGAAAGCCAAGGCTGACAATTAGCATTTTGAGGCGGCTTGAGTCAAGCGTTGTGAATGAAATTCGTCCAGCCTGCTGATATTGATTAGACGTTCATGGTAGGAGACACAGACGAAAAAAAACCCCATATACCTTAAATCTCACCTGTTCAGCGCAGCTGTACAGCTTGAACTAAGAAAGGATTATCCAAGGAGACGAACTCTTCCAGGAGCGAAGCGAGTCGAGTTAGAGCCGACAGCGAAATTCCCGAAATATGCTGATGAGTGACTGTGTGATCTTAACCGCGGGGCTTTCCCTTCATGTAGCAGATCGATAATTTCACGAGGCTAACGCAGTCAGAAAAATGGCTTTTCCCATACTTATTGTTGCTGTTAAGCCTACGAAAATATTCCCCAAAACACTCTAGTGGCCGGATCTGGTCGGACCGCAGAGCAGGTTCAGTGCGACCTGCTGTTTCTGCGGAGATCTAGGCAAATCTAGGGGCGTGTCACTCAGCAACCAGTACCGGCACACAGCTGCTGCACCGAATTCCCCATCTTCCCATCTCTCATTCTTCTAAAAATGATCTAAAATCTCAGCGGTGGAAATAGACCTTTAGATAAATCACGCCTAAATTTCGGCAAAAGAATTTTGCGTAGAGAATGATGCTCTGATTAGAAAGATTTGGGTCAGCGAATATTTTATCACTAGCGGATGCTTGGGATGTTTGGCTGTCAGTTTTGATCGATAAACGCACAAGGCCAAGTTGGCACGTTCACTATGGGACCCCCCCACCCCACCCCCGCTTGACAGACAGAATATTTATTGATTGGATGTTGGACTAGCGTGTGTACATAAGTAGAACTCGTGATCACAAAAGACTCCCCTAATTTTCTCTGTATGTGCTTTCGAATTTGGCACTTAACAACTAGTACGCCTGCATCATATATCTATTTATACAAACACAGCCGCACGTCCGCACAGATTTCACGCACACATACATGCACGCACATCGACGCGCGCGCACCTTTTACACGCGAGTTAGAACACGGGCGCCAGATGCACTATACAAGCGCGTCCTATTTTCCAAACAAGAAAAAGGCTTCGAAAATTGAACTTTATTGCACGTATAGGCGCGAGCGCTTTTAGTATCTTGAGTGTGTACCTGACCAGCTTTGCATGTGTTTCTGACACGCAAACAGGCAGTACTGCACGTACATTTGCATGCCCGCCCACGTCCACACGCAGTCCACCCACTCACAGACTGTACAGAGCAGCCATTTTACAACACAGCACCACCCATGACCTCAAATACAGTGACACATATCCACACCAGCTCTGCTCTTTTCAGCACGCCCTCTGGCTGCAGGAAGGGATATTCCTGTCGACTATTTATAGATTTCTATACTTGTGGCTCGATCTACGAACCTCCTCAGAACATTCGCGCGGGAGTGTCTCTGCTTCCAACAATCGCTCTCCTGCATAAGAATTCATGCCTGTGGTTGTTGGTTCTCTTCGCACTGTAGCTCGTTAAATCTCCTACTCACCGATCCTTTCCACTCGAGCCCAAACCACCACCGCCCGCCTAACACTACAAATGGCGCACCCATTGTACAAACATGCTCCTCCAGACCCTCCCTCCTAACTTTGGGAGGGGGAAACACTGATAGTGGACTTCTGCGCACCCCTTGTCTTCTAATTTTCCACACTTGCCCCATCCGCAGACTGGCTAAGAAACATCGTAACACCTAATAACTTTCAGAGAGAGAGAGAGAGAGAGTAACATACATCCTACCCTGGAATCTGTATGTGGTGACTGGTTTTGTAAAACTGTAAATGTCACCCTCTTGATACGGGCTAAAGGCCTGTTCAAAAAAGTTCGTTCGCTCTCTACAAGAAAAACTTGTGCATGTGCGTGTGTGCAGGGACTGCCATTAGAGCGCCGTCTTGTTGCGCCTCACGTGCACAGAACGTTTCCTGTTGATTCTGTGATTTTGCAAACGGTAAATGTGCTGTGCCGTCACTGGAAAGGCTGATGACCTTGTGAAACATTGTTGCAAGTATCCTGTAATTATCCCATTTGTTTTCAATTCAAGTCGCTCTCACAAAGCCATATTAAGCCACAAGTTCAAAAACAGTTAAAAAGCAATGTATTTTAGCAGTCGAGACCACAATGTCAGCACTGCCCTGCAGCCACGCAGTTTCAAGTTCACGACAACCTGAAAGGAGGGCTGGGAGGTTGTGTAATTGTTTCACTTGTGTAACGTGTTCGAGGCTAATATGTCACGTATGTGTTGTGCTGTAAGTGTTTTACAACTCATAAGCCATCCCTTCTGTATATGTACATGATCGATAAAAAATAATCATTATCTAAACTGTATTTATCTGCATGGGTTATACATAAAAACACAGTTTATAAGTACATGTAAATATAAAAATGCATAAGAAATTCACATAAAATAATTCTGAAGTAATTTTTTTTAGTTTATACAAATAAAAGCCAGGATTATTTTGACAAGGAAGTTATTAGACTAAAACGTACGAACTGAAAAACGTCTTTGTGCGCGAAGAAAATCTCTCTCACAGCTATAACTACTTTCCACAATATAGAATATTTGGATATACAATGTCAAGATTCTCTCTCCCTCTCCTTCCCTCCTCCTCCTCCCTCCCAACTCTCTCTCTCTTTTCCCTCTCCATCCCTCGTCCTCCCCCTCTCTCTCCATCCCTCGTCCTCCCCCTCTCTCTGTAAGGACTCTTTTCTCTCTCTCTCTCTCTTGCCGTGAACGAAGTAAGAATAGCCTCAGGTCTGACCGCTCCGTCTCTCTTTCTCACACACACACACTTACAACCACACACCACATCCAGACACACACTATTCAATAACAACAGATCTTACATGTTGTTCACATAACCACACATAAGGGTTATGGGACAGAAGATAATGGCTACCACATGGTAAACTATGTCATAATATAAAACAGTTCGATATACAGTGCGATATATGCGTTGTTGACGAGACGGTAGTACGTTTACGCATTCCGAAGTAGAAGGATTGTGCAGATTATCCAGGCGGGTCGTTTGCCCGGACAGTACACTCGAGTTTCGGACAGTACACTCGAGTGCTTCGTTCGGTGGTGGTGGTGGGGGGGGAGGAGGGGGGACACGTTGATGACAGCGAGCCGTTCAGACCGGATACCGACGGCAGTAGTCGATGGAGAAGCAGAAGGCGGAGGCGACAAAGAGGATGCCACTGATGATGTCAAAGGCGAAGCCCCAGTTGAGAGAGATGTTGATGTACTTGGACATTTCGGTACCAAATACCACGGCGGCCAGGAAGGTGAAGCCTGCTGCAAAGGAGGAAGCAGACAGCTGTCAAGAAATATTTAGCAGACCTCTGTCGACAAATGTTTTGCAGACAGCTGTCGATAAAAGTTTAGAGACAGCTGTTGACAAATGTTTAGCTGAC
>SMGT01007510.1:68267-79710 GCA_004794575.1 Lanistes nyassanus
CAGCTGTCAAGAAATATTTAGCAGACCTCTGTCGACAAATGTTTTGCAGACAGCTGTCGATAAAAGTTTAGAGACAGCCGTTGACAAATGTTTAGCTGACAGCTTTTGCATATGTTAAGCAAACAGCTGTCAAATGTTTAGCAGACAGATGTCGACAAATGTTTAGCAGAGGACTGTTAAATGAGACAACTGTCGACAAATGCTTCGAAGACAACTGTGGACAAATGTGCAGCAGGAAAATGTCGACAAAATTTGCCCTGTTTGTCGTTGGTCTCTTGAACGAGACGACTGTAAACGAAAATGGTTTATTTCAGAAAAAAGGCTTCCACCCCGGTCCACTTTTCCTAGAATATAACTAAACAAACAATGGAATTTACGTGTTACAAATGGGTTTCCTTCCTTTATTTATTAAGGTTTTGTTTATCGCGACCAAGGAACGCGCGGACTGGCTGACTGGCTTACCTATAGAAGTAATCACAGCAGGAAGAACGAGGTTATCTTTGAGTACCCACCTGTCACCAGGTCCAGTACAATGGAGATCAGAAAAACTATTTTCAGCCTCATAAGGATGAAGACAACCCGCACGACGATGTCAGCAGCGATGGTAATCAGTGCGAAACAAGCGCATGCTTGAGTTCCTTTGAACCAGCCTGTCGACAGAGATCCGCCATACAAAACTCGACTGCTACAAGTTTTGACATAGACTGCAATAATTATAGCCACAGAACTCGACTGCTACAGGTTTTGACATAGACTGCAATAATTATAGCCACAGAACTCGACTGCTACAGGTTTTGACATAGACTGCAATAATTATAGCCACAGAACTCGCTAAAACTATTGTCATGGCAGAAATTACTGTCGAACACCCATGCCAGTTCCTTGTATAGAAGTAGAAATTAGAGTATGATGTCACTTCAGCGGTGTGGTGTGATAAATGAGCGGCACTACATCCCATCCACGCACAGATGCACGCAATCACGCGCGCCCTCACGCACGCAGGCAAACACACACAACCCTCTATGTGTCCGAAATGTTTAACTTCCAAAATTTAAGTCTTATTTAAAAGCTTATTTCTAAGACCACCAGGAACTGGGCAAAACCGTTTGATTGCTTTACTGTGGCAGAGCTTGCTTCTTAAAAGAAATGCGGAAAGAACTTATTTCACTCTTTGTTCCTTTCGTGGTAGCAATGAAAGGGCCAAGAAATTGTGCGCATGTCAAAAAGCTGGAAAACTATGTCAGCAGGAAATTCATACTACAGAACAGAAACAGTAGAAGTGGCGGTGTCTACATCAGACATACGAGACAAAAGGGAGACTGAGAAAAGTCCTCAGCAGAGCGAGAACGCCAGCTGTACCCGGGAATTCCTGGAATTGTTTAAAGTTGTTAAGGACGTCGTCTCTTAGCGTGCTGTAGCAGCCCTGGGAGTCACAAAACTGCCACAGGCCAAGCCTCACGTCGTTGCCGTTGTTATTTGACGTCACCCAATATGGCACTGAGAAGGCGGTGATGAAGATTGTGATGCCCAGCGCAAGGACACCCAGGCCCACTTTGGCCGCCGTTGTCAGACTGTTCAGCATGATGCTACCTGTAACAAGGAGGACAGGTGTCATTAAAGACTAGGTCTGCTGTGCCAATTCCACCCCACCCCGCCTCCTTCCCAGCACGTCCACCATAAAACACGAAGCAGTAAATCAACTGGGATATTTGAAAAGAAATGCCAGTTACTTTAAAGGGAAAACACATGCAATTCAAATTTATATACAATATATCTATATATATATATACGGCTATATGCGTATTGAAATAAAGCGGAGAATATAGATGGTCACAGAACAGCAAAGTTAAAAAGTGAAAATATTGCTGGTGAGAATTTTGGAGACGTACGACTTCATGGTTTTTTCCCCTCCAGTTCTGGTTTGTCGATCGACGAAATAATTATGATGAACTTGAATGTAGACTTGGGTCAACAACAGAAGGGTGGAAGATAGGGTACGATAGCGCCTTCAACTTTGGTTTGTTTGCAGTTACGCTGCCGTCTTCTTGAATTTCTTTCTACTATCCCTTCATCAGGACGACACAAAAAACGATGTCGTCTCTTATCGTTTTTGTGTCGTCCTGATGAAGGGGTAGTGCCCCGAAACATGTAGATTGTCTTCGTCTTTGTCCTGTTCTAGCTTGGTCCAGTTCCCTTGTTTTATATTTAATATGGATTTTCCTCCAAGCGGCAGTCACTTGTATTTCTTTTTCTTTCTACTTCTAACGTGTCGTCTCACGTGCTCACCCTCTCACGACCGACGTTAAAAGAAAGCCATTACGTAGGTGGAACCTAAATACTGTAACAATTATGGTCTATCAACGCCCTCATACGGCTCGAGCCCCACCCTACTAAAATCTCTTCAAAGAATCAAGTAACTCAGTCATGCAACATTTAAGTGTGGATCAGAACTAAAAAATGAAACAAAACCCGGTTTATTGTCATATAGGGATGTCTCGGGCTTTCTTTGCACGTCAGTCCAAGCTAGGTCTACGCTTCAGCTAACAATCTCCTCACATCACCTGCTATGCAGAAAACAATAACAATAAAGTGCACACACCTTGCTCATAATACACTGCGTACAGTGATCACTTGCGGAAACTACACAACCCGATGCTACACTGAGATTTAGAGTTCCCACAACAAAGAAGCGGCCCCTCGCTGCTCGTCCAGTGATGACTGGATGATAGGTTTCCCCACCGAGTCTTCTGCAATAATATAACAGCATACTTTACACTGTCGAACTCTTCACACGTGTCTTTGCGGAAGCCCAAACATAAAGCCAGCACTCATCTCCACATATTAATTATTTGTGATTAGTCTCAGTGTACAGTTCTGAGTCATTTTCTTGACGCTACCACTCTATTATAGTCACGATTATCGTTATGTTATAGTTTCATTGTCTGGTCTTCGTACCGGTATATACCACAAGGGACGCAATCAGGTTAATAATAATAAGAAACCCGTATCAATTCAAATTCAGATTACAACTGGTTGCAACTAAACTAGAGATTATTCCTTACAGCTTATACAGTACAATTAATTCAATTGAATGTTAACCCATATGTAAACATAAAATTAGAGACATAGCGGCATTCGAACGAAACTGGTGATTTCAAGCAATCCGACAGGATGCTAAAGGTTATTATGTGAGCAGCTGTGGTGTGTTTACTTTTTTAAGCAGCATAAACTGATCAACCAAGCAGAAAAAAAAGATTACAGATTGATATGAAAGACTGCAACCCTTACTGCCAACATTAACGGATGGATAATGTCCAGCAAGTTAGGAAAATATAGAGACTTACCAAAACAAAGTCACTATATATAACAGTCATAAGTAAATATTTGGGACATTATCGAGACTTGCTGTTAGGAAAAAGGTTAATTATTAGCAACATATGTTAATATCAAAGGGTTTCGGCTTTTTTCAAAAGTTCACCATCGGACTTAGCTGTGACAAACTAAAAGACTTTCATGGCGACTGTGATTAGTTTTAAAAGAAAGGTAAAACAAGGCGTTCCTTTGTCGTTTCGTTTGTTCTTATACCAAGGACGACGGGTATAAAAGCGGATGAGAAGGATTTAAACAAATCTCGTCACTTATTTTTATACCCCTCATATACAGGTTGTATACTTTGCTGTGTCGTTTTAAATTCTACTATTCTACATGCCCCTTCGAGTTTAATAAACATTACCTTGCCTTGCCCTGATTTCGTAATAGTGGAAAACAATCTAGAAAAGTCTCCTTTATGGAAATATTTTGAGTTTAAAAAATAGGAACCGTGACTCGAAGATAGAAGAAAATGCTGCTGAACTGTCAAACTGGGAAGTGGCACAGCCAATATGGCCGCACACTGATGGCGACACCATCTGATGGATTTTGGTTCTACTTATGAAGACTAGCACAAAATATTCATTTGATTTTTCGCTGGTAACTTTGGTTTCCCCTCTTTCTCTCTCTCTTTCTCTCTCTCTCATATGCGCTACACATGCACAAGCATGCAAACACACACACACACGTGTGCAGCAGTAAGTATGCTGTGTTTTTTTTTTACATCGAAGAAATCCTGCTCGCCTGGAGTGCGGGGACTAAGCGATAAACTAAAGTTTATCCCAGCGGGCGGTGTGGGGAGATTCAGCACAAAAAATCATTTCGTGACAACTGTTTTAATCTCCGATAATAGTTTGACCTTCATTTCGTTCCATTTGTTATCTATAGCTCTTCGCGTGAAAATGTCTGAAATTACTCAAAATGTTTTTTGGGGAAGGAAAGTTGATATCCTTTGGAGGGGCAGGAGTTACGCGCTTATGTTAAAAGGTTAGAAGAGGATGCACACGACCGTGAACAGCGTAAAAAAGAGAATGAGGTGGGGTGGGGGTGGGGTGGCGAGCGTACTCGCACGTACAAGGAAGATTTGAACCAGAGACCCTGCGACAAGCAGAAGAGAGCTAGAGAGAGAGAGATCATATTTTCCAACAATATCCTCGACAAGGCGACAGGGACACTGCAGTCGGTCATACATGGAAGAACCTTTAAAGCCTCAGAGGGGCCTTCACACTCAAGATCCCTGTCAAAAATTGTTTAAATTCTGTCTGTCCGACGGAGATCAAGTGCGGTGATTGACGTCTAAAGTGGCTGTGGAAGTTGCCCTCCCGCTGACAGAAAAGAGTCCTGCGGTAGCAGGCAAAGTTGTACGACTTTACCTGGCCATCTATTCAAATGGAAATTCTGCTCCTTAAAAACTTTCTCGTAAACAGCACGTCCTCCAAGGTACTCTGTAATATAGGATGTCCTGGTGTTCGCCCCTTACTGGTTCAACTGGTTCCGACAGTCATGCACTGCGCAGGGTAAAGATTTGTGCAGCGTATGGACGGTTGGAGTCAGTTCGAATGTTCGATAATAACCCGAGTAACCTGAGGTCGAGGAACAACAGGTAGAAAAGGAGAGAGCGATGATAGGGATTAGAATGTAAGAGTTGTATTTAAAGAGCATAAAGGAAATGGGACTTGTCCATGAAGCTGTCACAAAAGCTAGGAAAGTCCGTCGGGTAGTTGCACAATCACGTCACGTGAAAGTTTGACAAATGTTGAAGAAAGTCGGCTTGTCCCCGGGAGTGTGACAATGTCAGCTGGGAGAGTTTGTCCTTTGGTACACAACAATGCCAAATTACCCGCAAACAGCAGCTTCTGCAGTGGACCGTAACTTTTGTAAAACAATCATCTCACATGAGTCTATTTTGGCCAACCAATCGGTTTGCAGCGTGGGACTTTAAATTCGGCCCAGCACTCTACGACCGTCATAGTATGACAATGTCATAGCGGCACATATTCCCCAGATTAAGTCAGAAGAGTCTTAATTCAGGCCTGCTGGATGGGAAGTCTTCAAGGTACCTCGTAGCGTTGGCTGACGCAAAACAACAATTTATGTCACAAAAATACAGTTTTATATTCAACTTCCACCGTATTAACACATATCAAAGCAGACATAAACGAACTTCAATAAAATAATATTACTGCTTCTGTGATGCTCGCCATTTTGATTTTTGAAAGTCGTAAAAGGGGTTCTCATGGCGAAATCCTTGCTGATGCTGACACTTTACACAACTCTAAATAATAAACTGTATGTGCCCCGACTGGGTACGAATGAGTGACATGCAAAGCATATTGATAAAGGCAAAAGACGGTGTTCTAGATCATCAGGCGATTATCCGACCCTGACAACGCTGCAGCTTACGATAGACAAAAACATAGAAATAGTATCACGACAACGTTGCGCTATACATATCGGATATCCATAAAAGGTAAATGAGAAACTTCCAGGGTGCAAATTGTGAACACGGACAGACAAACAGACAGAAGGATATGCGGACGGGCGGGCATTGTATCTGTCCTTGCCAGGTTCTTACCTGCTATTAACGGGTGCACGTAATTTTCCAGTTAAGACGCTGTTATGTTTGAAGTCAGTCTTTGCAGTCAGATCCTGATCGTACCATCACAAAGAAAAGTGTACTTTTTGTCAATACTTTTTAACAAAGTACTCTTTTCACCTTCACGTGCTGTTATCACTGACAGGGACAACCATTCACAGTGTGTATTTCCTACTGCTATTTTTCACGTCCTGTTTCAGGACCGACTTTGCGCGAAATCGAAACCGGACGACACAGCACTGGCTTGTCTAAATGTGTTGCGTGTCCCTTTGTTCAGCTACGTTCAGTTCTTCCTGTGAGACGATTTATGATTGGTTGGTTAGCTTGTTTATTGCTTGTTTGGCGCAAAAAGGGTGGCTTTTCTTGAGACAGGTGATCTGCTGCTACACTGGGACTGCTGTCGCACTGGGGCTTGGACAGCTCTGCGGTTATTGCTGTGGACTGGTGTGTGGATGCTGCTGGTTCGAATCAAGGTGTGGTCAAGGATTATTTCACCGAATTATCACTCCAACAGGAAGTACTTGAAACGCTCAACATAACCGCATGCAGACGCATGCGACCAAGGGAGCTTACCGCACCCAAACACGTAGCAAAGAGAGGGTCGAAAGAAAGGGACCCGGCAGATCTGCTGATAATTTAAACGCTCGGTCCTCATTTGTTCTTTATTGATTTTCACCGAGTTTTTTTTAACACAAATATAATATGTTCTCTTTCTACAGCTTCTGTAACCATTCATTTAGTTGACAGAACACGCGTGACTTTCAAAGTGTTGAAAACTAGAAAACGTTCTTCACAACAAAAACTAATCAGCCGTTTTAGTTACTGTTAAGGCTACTCGCTACACATAGTAACAAGGGGGACTGTGAAGTTTATTTTGTGTTGTACTCGCTTATCGTTTTGTCCGCTTCAAGTCGCTGCATTTTTTTCTGCACTTTAAGGAGGATCAAAATGTTATGGTTAGACACGGCCAACTTACTGTTTACGTACTGCTTGTTGATCTTGCTGCTTGCTCATTTTCTGCACTACCCTGATGACAAAAACGCAACACAGCAAGTCACATCATCATGTCATGGCTTGCCAGTCGGCAAAAACAAAACGGATGGGGACACATCATGGGGTCTCTCTTCTTGGTCTGTTCCTATCTGAGAATAATCAGGCTCGTATTCCCAGGGCATAATACCTGTTCATGGTCATTTTCGACAAGTAGCTCGACACTACGGTTGGTTGGTTGTTGATTAACGTCCCACCGCAAACTATAGGTGCATATCTGATTGACACTATGGGAACTGCACTCACATCAAAATTTAACTCGTCCATTCAAATCGTAACATAGCCTCTGGAGTGGAGTCCTTATCTCTAACCTGACGCCACAATCAAGTGGCAAAGGTAGGCTGGGGTTTGTCACATGCCACCCCTAGGTAAGCGTGTTCCCCCTTCTTTCTCTTCACACCTGGTAGGTGGAAGGTACATCATAGACAAGCTGATAGCTCCTCCCCAACCTAGGCTGGCCAGAACCGGTTTAATCGAGGTTAAGGCATCAGGACGCCTACTACTTATAGAGGCAAAAACGTGAGTGTAGGACATATACAGACTCTGACAGGACATGGGTAGAGGGTTAATGTAGGAAGACCAAGAGAAGCGGACACGTGTAGACCCACGGACCTCTGCCGCTCGCCATCTTAGCCAAGACGTGGAAAGAGTAAAGGGCTCCAGCATTTCACCCCAGATACACAGGGTGTATTTCCCCGACTACGAGACAGACTAGTAAGTGATTGCTGTTGCGCCTTATAGGACTGCTCTTGCCATAAACTTATCTTAGAGTCTGGGACTCGGGTTGATTTAAGATAGGTGGTTTTATCCTGCTGGAGACAAAAGACGTCACAAGCTAGTGGCCAGGCGTATGCCAAAAGGGGAGGTAGAGGAAGTGCTGGTCGTGGAAGTGTCATAGCTTCAGTGTTGGTCATTGAATAGCTTTGGAATTGTGTATTGCAGAAGTAGTTGCTTCAGTAATAACGAGAGTAGGAGCTCTGTTGTCGGTCACTTACTGTATTTGTGTATTGAGCGGGATCATAGGCCATGTTGCAGTTTGATTTCCCCTCTGGAGTTTGATTATCTTCTTTGTCTGATACCATGTGGTATGAAGTAATCAGGCAGCGTCTTACCCTAGACACGAGCACGGTGATTCTCTGTAAATAATCTGTAGATATATTTGATGTTGTCGAGTCAGTTAGTGTTGAAATATATGTTGAATAACGGTTCGCTGCAGTTGTGTCTTTTACGAGGGTGGGGGGCTCTTGAGCTAGAAGTGTTTTGCCTGTGTGAGACTGAGCGAACGTGTCAGAGTATGAGAATCTTTTCCCTCGGTAGATTTCTCTAGTTATTCACATTATTTCATAGCGTCGTCACCCTTTGGTGTAGAAACCATTGACCTGAAGCAGTAAAGGTTTTGGTGACTCGAGTGCTCAATTAATCTATATTTATGAGATCACCATAAAAGTTTGTTCAGTAATTCTGAAAAGTCGAGTCCAGTAAGTTAAGGTACGGCCCGTCACGTCACAGGGTGGTGTTTCCGAAATCGAAATGAACATTGTCTGAACACTTCTTTTATATAGATGAACACTTTATTTGCGTTATGTGCTTGAAATGTGTTAAAATATTATTTTATATGTCAAACTCTGTAGAGCTTCAGCACTTCTAGACAATCACAGTGTGTGCAGTCTTCATAACAGGAAAAAGTGTTCACTCGGGTGAAAGAGAAAAAGTGTTCACTAATCTGAAACTGAAAAGTGTTCACTGAGCTGAAAAAGTCTCCGGTGTTCATCAGATATTGAGCACTTCTGCTGTGCAATTTCTCCGAATGTGCTAATTTTATAAATAATTTAACCTATTAAAGTGGTCGGTTGCTTCTGGAGCTGGGTTAGAATAAATTAATCTTCTTAACATCTGTAAATGTCATTTTTTTCCTGTAAAGCAGAGGAATTTAAAGTCATTACTTGGGTAAACCTTTCTGAGAGCAGTCGGCTGCATTTTGTAGCATATAGTTTTGTTTATTAGGTCGAATCACTGACAACGCTTTTTTTCATGCCTGAAGGTAATTAATGAACATTTCTTTTCTTAGAAACTCCTCTGCTTCTCCTTGACATTACCAATGGCAGTAGAATTTTACACTGCACGATGCAAGAGAATGATTATGACACACGCACTTAAGCCGTACTACAACTATTGCGACATGTAGGTGTCCACTTCTTGTAGATCGTATGTTATCGCGGAGACGGGGCGATATGCAGTTTAATGCAGGCACCCTGCTGTACCTTCGCTGGGAGCTCTGGAGAACCGCTTATCAATAGGCGAACTACGTCAAGAAACCGAATGTATTGATCAGCCACTAGCTGAACAACACACTGCACAGGTCTTTGAAACTCCACGTCATACACTGCACACAACACGTTTTATCAAACGTTCAGTGATCGCGGCATATTCTCACCTGTGACGTGAATGCGCATAACTTTCAGGAACGACCAGGTAGGGACTTTTTACAGATTATATTTCTTGCGAATGATAACCTACCTGACTTATATACCGATAACCAAAATATACACATTTTACAGCCACTTAAATCTGACAATTTTCAATACTATTTGTTGTGCTTTTTATAATATGTTAATGTGTTGTGATACCTTAACTATTGAAACGAAAAGTAGTCTACTCGGCATGACAAACCTGTGAATTATCTGGGAAAAGACAGTAAGTGAAAGGATTTCATGATTAGAATTGTGGTAAGGGATCAACTGATCAGCAGGCTGCTATATCGAAGGCAAACATGGTCTGATTTTTTTTTATATATACAGCTTAAGCCTAAGGCCCAGATATGTGGTCTCGTCTGTCCTAGTGAACGCTACAACTGGGTTTTCCGAGTACTGGTATCTGCGTTCTATAACATTTCACAAAATCCACTGGTGCGCGTGCATGGCTCTTGCGGGAACCTCTTTTCTGGAAATGACATAAATGCATACACAGCCAGATCGATGACAAACTTCATCGAAGACGTTTCCTAGCGACCATTTAGCCAATGATCGATTGACATGACAAGAAGGTACAGTGTAGGGCATGGAATACATGCGCACAACGGACATGACCGCTTGCGCGCGCGCGCGCGCGCGCACAAACACACACAGAGATACATGTTTACACGTGTGTGTGCGTGTGTGCGGACGTGCGTGCGTGTGTACTAAGGCATGCGCTTAAACATACATTTAAGAGAGCGCGCACAAACACGCACACAAACTCACGCGTTCACACACACAAGACACAACTCGCGCACATGCACACTGCCACGCACTTTTGTTGAAAACCCAGGACTCTGAAATATTATTTATACCTGAATACATGCTTTATGAGCGACACCATTGATAAACCAACTACAGCCTCGCAGTGAGTCAGACGCCTTAGATGCTCGCCACAGACACTGACAGCGAGAAAGGATCTCATGACGACACGAATGTCGTTGTACCTACAGGTTACATGTTCGCAAACACGTGTGGGTGGATGTACCACTATTACCAACTGTATCTGAACAGTTTCTGAATGCTCTGAACTAAGATCCAAACACCTTTATCTCGAGACATTATTGTTTTTAGATATTTGGCATCTTGCTGTCGTGTTTTCCTTGCTGCAGCCTCTCCAACATGCAGGAAGACCAGAACGAGGCGGACACAGAGAACAGAGGTATTGTCCCGGACAGCGTGGACGCGAGAACGTGCGACGCGATGAAAAATGAGCGCGCACGGAGAGAAACTACAGGTATACATGCTGTGCTGCTGACTGCTGATGTGCATGAACTGAACTTGCAGTGGTTAGGTCGGTGGAGGTAGTGATGTCGGCTTTTTTTATCCTCCTCATCGTCTCGATCATAACTATATTTGTCTTTCAGAGATGGGGAACATCAGGAAACTCCTGGAGACGTAGTGCCACTGGTCAAACTATTTTGCGCCATCTTCTCTTTACACTCTGAGCTAAACCTTTACAAATCAAGAATACTTGTTCGTTTTCCATTTCCTGCTCGGGTTTTAGTTCATAGTGCATGCTACTGACCCCGAACATGTGTTGCCCCGTACATGTCGCCTTCCAGCAGTTCTTAGAAGCATATCGTCACACAATCGACCATAGAAGAAAAAAGGGGAACGAAGGGTACAAAGGAAATGTTAGGTGATAAGAGACGCAAAATTCTCTGACTGCATGTTCATTGACTGTGCAGAAGAAAACACCCAGACCCTGCGAGAGGATTGTGTCTGGGAGGATTTCGTGACCTTTTTCTTGCTGGGGTCACAGCACATCCAGCACGCGGCAATCTACGACCTGACGTCCCTCACATCTCTGGCCGCCAGCGAAGGGTTCAAAGCTGAAATGTCAGAGCTGAAACATCTACAGCTGTGTTTAAAGAGTCAGGATCTTGCCTACAGGTAAAACAGTCTTTATATA
>SMGT01007510.1:80272-92333 GCA_004794575.1 Lanistes nyassanus
ATGTAATGAAGAGGTCATGCGCCTCGGCGACTTTTTTCGCAGAAAGGCCTTGTGACTTACTGTTCTCCTAGGGCTGGATGACTGGTTTTCTTAGGAGGTGGGGGTGGAATGGCGACATCTGGTGGTGAAGAAATTACATATAAAAGAAATTGTGTATGGGCAAATCAAGATAGGAGGTACGTAGTGAGCGAGATAATCTATAAATGTCTTTGTGAAGAAAGGTGCTGTGTTCTTTATTTTTCCTTCTTTGTGCTAAAGAGGGAAGTTGGGGCATTGGTGGGAGCTAGACTTGCAACCTTTGAATCCGCCGTGTAGTTGATCGAAATACCTGAGTGTCTTGGATGATAGCGATGAAAAGTGAAACTCCTATGCTTGCTGGACACGGGAGTCTCCACAGTGTACTCAGCCGATATGGCTTATCTCAACTTGGCTTATGTCGTCTGTTATCTCTTCTAGACAGCTTTTGTACTCACTAAGACTTCTCCAAACAAATGTTGAATATTGTAAACTGCATCATAATTAAATGTGAGTCTCGTGAATCTCATGAAAGATATCGTGTTTTAACGTTTGCAATACTGTGTTTAAAATAAAATTTCAAAAAATCTAAACCGTAATAAACCCAAGTTTGCTGCTGTACATTCTTTGAAATGCTTACAGTATTATTCTATTTTGTTCATTCCCCATCCCTCCAAAGTAATTTACTTTAGGATAAAGCAGGAAGAGAAAACAAGTGCCTGTGTGTGTGTGTGTGTGATGTGTGTGTGATGTGTGTGTGTGTGTGTTTGTTGCTCAAAAGAATTCAAAGATCAATGCAAACAGCAAGCACCACCGTCATGATGAAGTTGAAGTGTACCTCATTCATTATTAACGACTAACAACAAATTTAACAGGCTATTTTCATTTCAACAGCGATGTTCCCTAACACGGACACAGCCAACATACAGAAAAGTCAGAGCAGGTGCAGCACAGAGAATAATGTCAAAAATCTCCATTGGCCTGCACACAAGCAAGGCAACGTTGTCGCATGGATTGAAGCAATGTCCCCAGAGTCATTTGCAGAGATCGCCTGCCCCACTTGTTGAGGTGAAAGGAACAGCTGGTTAAGGTCAGCTGGGGGTAAATAGTTTACCCGCAGGAGACGGCCCGGCAAATCCCACGAGGTGGTTGATCGGGTTAAGGTTTGCTTAACTATTGGGCAGTTCATGTGAGAAACTTGTTGCTGCTGCATGAAGATGGTGATGCCCTGTGTGGTCTGGCATTGTCATCCTGAAGAGCACCGCCTCGCCCGATTGCCCGTAGTACAGCGCCAAGTCATTACTTGGGTAACCGTCAAACCTTTTTGAGAGCAGTCCGCTGCAATTTGTATCACACAGTTTTGCTTATTAGGTCGAATCACTGACAACGCTTTCTTTTCATGCCTGTAGATCATTAATGAAAATTTCTGTTCATAGAAACTTCTCTGATTCTCCTTGACATTACCAATGGCAGTAGACTTTGTCACCGCACGGTGCAAGAGAATGATTATGACACTCGCACTTAAGCCGTACTACAACTATTGTGACATGTATGTGTCCACTGCTTGTAGATCATGCGTTATCGCGGGGACAGGGCGATATGCAGTTTAATGCAGGCACCCTGCTGCCCCTTCGCTGGGAGCTCTGGAGAAACGCTTATCAGTAGGAAAACTAAGTCAATAAACCGAATGTATTGGTCAGCCACTAGCTGAACAAAACACTGCACAGGTCTGTGAAATTTCACGTCATACACTGCACACAACACGTTTTATCAAACGTTCAGTGATCGCGGCATATTCTCACCTGTGACGTGAATGCGCATAACTTTCAGGAACGACCAGGTAGGGACTTTTACAGATTATATTTCTTGCGAATAATAACCTACCTGACTTATATACCGATAACCAAAATATACAGATTTTACAGCCACTTAAATCTGACAATTTTCAATACTATTTGTTGTGCTTTTTATAATATGTTAATGTGTTGTGATACCTGAACTATTGAAACGAAAAGTAGTCTACTCGGAATGACAAACCTGTGAATTATCTGGGAAAAGACAGTAAGTAAAAGGATTTCATGATTAGAATTGTGGTAAGGGATCAACTGATCAGCAGGCTGCTATGTCGAAGGCAAACATGGTCTGATTTTTTTATATATACAGCTGAAGCCTAAGGCCCAGATATGTGGTCTCGTCTGTCCTAGTGAACGCTACAACTGGGTTTTCCGAGTACTGGTATCTGCGTTCTATAACATTTCACAAAATGGATTGGTGCACGTGCATGGCTCTTGCGGGAACCTCTTTTCTGGAAATGACATAAATGCATACACAGCCAGATCGATGACAAACTTTATCGAAGACGTTTCCTAGGAACCATTTAGCCAATGATCGATTGACATGACAAGCAGGTACAGTGTAGGGCATGGAATACATGCGCACAAAGAACATGCACACTCGCGCGCGCGCGCGCACACACACACACACAGATACATGTTTACACAAGTGCATGCGTTTGTGTGTGTGCGTGCGTGCGTGCGTGTGTGTGTACTCAGGCATGCGCGCAAACATACATTTAAGAGAGCGCGCACATACACGCACACAAACTCATGTGTGCACACACACAAGACACAACTCGCGCACATGCACACTGCCACACACTTTTGTTGAAAACCCAGGACTCTGAAATATTATTTATACCTGAGTACATGCTTTATGAGCGACACCATTGATAAACCAACTACAGCCTCGCAGTGAGTCAGACGCCTTAGATGCTCGCCACAGACACTGACAGCGAGAAAGGCTCTCATGATGACACGAATGTCGTTGTACCTACAGGTTACATGTTCTCAAACACCTGTGGGTGGATGTACCAGTATTACCAACAGTATCTGAACAGTTTCTGAATGCTCTGAACTAAGATCCAAACACCTTTATCTCGAAACATTATTGTTTTAGACATTTGGCATCTTGCTGTCGTGTTTTCCTTGCTGCAGCCTCTCCAACATGCAGGAAGACCTGAACGAGGCGGACACAGAGAACAGAGGTATTGGGCCGGACAGCGTGGCCGCGAGAACGTGCGATGCGATGAAAAACGAGCGCGCATGGACAGAAACTACAGGTATCCATGCAGTGCTGCTGACTGCTGATGTGCATGAACTGAACTTGCAGTGGTTATGTCGGTGGAGGTAGTGATGTCTGCTTTTTACATCCTCCTCATCATCTCGACCATAACTATATTTGTCTTTCAGAGATGGAGAGCATCAGGAAACTCCAATGGTCAAACTATTTTGTGCCATCTTCTCTTTACACTCTGCGCTAAACCTTTACAAATCAAGAATACTTGTTCGTTTTCCATTTCCTGCTCGGGTTTTAGTTTCTAGTTCATGCTACTGACCCCGAACATGTGTTGTCCCTTCCATGACGCCTTCCAGCTGTTCTTAGAAGCATATCGTCACACAATCGACCATCAGAAGAAAAAGGGGGAAGGAAGGGAAGGGAAATTTTAGGTGACAAGAGACGCACAATTCTCTGACTGCATGTTTATTGACTGTGCAGAAGAAAACACCCAGACCCTGCGAGAGGATTGTGTCTGGGAGGATTTCGTGACCTATTTCTTGCTGGGGTCACAGCACATCCAGCACGCGGCAATCTACGACCTGACGTCCCTCACATCTCTGGCCGCCAGCGAAGGGTTCAAAGCTGAAATGTCAGAGCTGAAACATCTACAGCTGTGTTTAAAGAGTCAGGATCTTGCCTACAGGTAAAACAGTCTTTATATACTGTTCAAAAGAATGGAAAGACAAGTGCATACTGCACGCGCTATGTGATGCCAAAAAACAAAGAATGAGGGGATGAGGTGAGGTACTTCAAGTGTACATGACTTGTCACAACATTTTCCTTAAAGGAAACAAATAAATTGAGCTATAAATCCCTTTTAGAAAAAAGTCTGTGCACTGTATAAGACTCCACTGGGGATATAATGACGTCAAAGAATCTTGTCTTCATGAACATAAAGGACTTTAAAAAAAACATTCCCTAGTGAAAATGACATGGATTTCACAACAAACATGCCCACAGGAAGGAAAGATTTGCTTAGAGACATCTCCACTAAACTGTGCCTGCACTAGAACCACCGACTTCATCAGGAATCACACAATACGATGCGTATTGCTTAGAAGCATAATGTACTGATATACTTCTTACTGAAGTGCCGTACATGTCGGACCTTCTTTTTTTCCTTCGTGACGTAGGTCTGGACTTACTATTGGCGGCAAGCACTACAAAGTCAAACTTGCCGACGGTTGCAATGGCATACTGGCGCGCGCTGAGCGCGAGGGTTGCACAATATGCGCCACGAGGAGTTTGATCATCATTGGTGTGCACGACGAGAGAGGGACGTCCGCACGATGTAATGAAGAGGTCATGCGCCTCGGCGACATTTTTCGCAGACAGGCTTTGTGACTTACTGTTCTCTTAGGGCTGGATTACTGGTTTTCTTAGGAGGTAGGGTGGAATGGCGCCATCTGGTGGTAAAGAAATTATAAATAAAAGAAACTGTGTATGGGCAAATCAAGATAGGAGCTACGTAGTGAGCGAGATAATCTACAAATGTCTCTGTGAAGAAAGGTGCTGTGTTCTTTATTTTTCCTTCTTTGTGCTCAAGAGGGAAGTTGGGGCATTGGTGGGAGCTAGACCTACACCCTTTGAATCCGCCGTGTAGTTGATCGAAATTACCTGAATGTCTTGGATGATAGCGATAAAGAGTGAAACTACTATCCTGGCTGGACACGGAAGCCTCCAAAGTGTACTCAGGCTGTAGCTTATCTCAACTTGGTCTCGCCGTGATGTAGCCCTAGTCGCTAACACGGCGTTAAACCCCAATACATACATCTCAACTTGGCTTATATCCTCTTTTATCTCTCCAAACTAGTGTTGAATATTGTAAACTGCGTCATAATTAAATGTACGTCTCGTGAATCTCAAGAAAGATATCGTGTTTTAACATTTGCAATGCTGTGCTTAAAATAAAATAAAATAAATAAATAGTAGTACAGGATCTGCAGAATGTCGTCGCTGCAGACCATGCCTGTCAGGTTGCCGTCACCGCGGTGGAGGGGTGTTCTGTAGGCCATGTCCATTTCTTCCCAAACCACGATGGACCCGTCCCTGTTTTGTGGAGGTTGGGAGGGGGGGCGTTAAAAAATCCGACTTTTAAAATATGTTTCCTTCTTTTTCCCCTTCCCCTATGTCACGAACCACGTGACAAGGGGAGAGGAATTTTGATTAAATCGGTCTCCCATACTGGTCGTTGAACAGATAGCCGAACTGCACAGCGGGGGAGGGGTGAGCTTGCTCACACATTAGGAAATTGAGAGAGGATTTAAGGAAAATAGTTTAGTTGTGAACTCAGAACTGAAGAGAAAAGACGTGAGGAACTGACTGATGTGGGGGAACGTTATGGAACGTACTCACTGTGTTTGATGTTACCTGCTCCTTCAATCCCTGAACTGAAGGTATGAATTTGTGTTAATATATTTTTTTGTATGTGCTAAATTACTGGGTAAAACCCTGATATATGCCCTCCAGAAACTTCTGCTAATTTGTATATTTTTTAATGAGGTGATTTCATGTACGATAAAACGTCATGATAGTATTGTAAGGGAATTTTGCTTGAAAATGCGGTTCGTTTTTTGAATTTACCTATTCTGTAGTGATTGCATAGCGAACTTGATTGTTAGGGATGTATTTGAGTGGGCGCCATGTTTGTCATAATTGAAAACCGTAACTGAAAGCAATGAGTAACGAGAGATTTAACATGTAAAGGAAAAGAACTCATGACGATTACGATGGAGGTGTAAGTCGAAGCTAGGTACTAAGTAAGAAAACTTAGGAGTTCCAGGTAGGGGTAAGGAGACACCTGTAGAGCGACCGGATTCGTCCGCCCCAGAGCCAACACCTGTTGATGGGAACGTGGAGAGTGGGAAGTGGCCAGGCCAGCGGGAGCATGGAGTGCACCCGAGTATAGAGGCGAAACCAGTCCGACAGTGTTGCACGTGGCCGCGACCAGGGCAGTGGGGCAGTTGTGTTGTGGTCCCGCCTTATCGACGATGATGACCCATAGTGAGATGGTGCTTATTTAGAGGGACTGTGCTTCCACCTTGCGGGGATGGGATGGGGTCCTATTACTAAACTATCCACTGAAAGAACCACCAGACTGATAGCTACAGTAAGATGGTCAGTGCGGACAGGCAGTTTAATGTGCGGGGAAATGGACGAATGGAGTTTGCACAATGTTTAACTCCAGGAAATAATCCTTCCGCCTGCTAGTCCGCAGCTCTACCAACTGAGCCAGCCTGGTCCCCGGCTGCGGAGAGTGAGGCGCACGGCCTACGTTCTTAATTAAACATTAGTGCAAGCCAGGTAGGCAAGCACGTTGTGTATTTCGTGGGGGATGATGGTGCATCTCGAGTATATGTCAGGGAGACGAGAAATCGAGAAGGGGGACCGGACAGATTCGAACTGGTGTTAGTGTAACGTTGGAACTATAGTAGTTTGAAGTTTTTATGTAATTCGTGATACGACGGTGCATGTGGAGGGTAAGTTCGCGGAGACGCATCGAGAGATATAAGTGACTGTTCTGAACGTGTAACACTGTGTGCCCTCCGAACTGGTAGTTTGTGAAAACCGTGTATTTCGCGGAGACGACAGAGTACCTCAAGTGTACGTCAAGTGCACGTCACAGAGACGCAGCTCCGAAGAGAAAGAGCGGACTACTCGAACCTGGATAATTAATACCGTCAGAACTTTTAACTTGAGGTTTTAGACGCGTACTTCATGAGAAGTGGGACTTGAAGAGAAAACTTAAGGTAGATCAACATCAAGGACTTTGTTAGTGCAAAGGAGCACAGCCGGACCAAATGGTGACTTATTGTGATGAAAAATTGTTGGATTTTCATTTTGTCGTTGTTGTTGTTGTTGCTGATGCTTTTTGAAATAAGCGCTTAAGTAGAACATAACTCGCGGAAACCTATTGATGCATCTTGAGAGTTCATCGAGAGGAAAAGCTAGTGTTTAACTGGTAGTACCTCAAAGTGAACATTTAGCATTTGAACTAAAGTACCGATCTTCGCTAATATTGTTAAGGGTTGTTGTAATCCGACATTTTTTTAGTTTTGTGATTGTCGTATTTTCTGTTTTGTTGGTGTGAATACCCGGATGTATAGATTGTACTACTGGAGAGCATGGAGAACTAGTGTGCGACGCGTGATTTTTGATTGGAAGTAGGATGTCTGAATTTTTGGATTGTTTTGAGGTAACTGTGTGAAATCATGAGGATTAGTGTGAACTATAGTTTGAAAGTGAACTTTTCTGGTTGTTGGAACTTGAGGTGAAGCGGTAAATTAGGTACAAAGCTACGTCTGGTGCTCCTGGGTGACAATAAATAGTGGTGGGTCCTATTTATGTTACCCAGTGTTGAGTTTTGTCTGAGTGACAGGAGAGAGTGAAAGAACACAAAACACGTGCTCCCACTAGGTCGTCTGACATGGACGGGGGTGGGGGTCGTGACACCCTACAACGTATTATAGACTGGCAATTATGTGTTGTCACGCTATTCGCTGTGCGCACCCACGCAAACATATGCAAACACTCCCAGCGCTACGCGCATACGCACGTACACACATGCATCTACACATGCACATGCACAGATGTGCCAGCACACATAAAACACCCAAACACACACATACCTACAAATGCCCAATTAAGGTAACACGTACACCAGTACACACTCATGCTCACACACAGGCACGCACCCACGCATACGCATGCACGCACTCTTGCACACTAAAAATACCCAGATACTTATGCCACGAATAATTTTATTGCATTTATCGACTGTTTTGGTTTGTCTTCGGTCTATGCTGAATTTTTGCTTAAATTCCTGCACCTAAAGTCAGGTTCAGGGTTCGTTTAACCTTTCCCACACCGTTTAGACTTTCAGATGTGAAACTTATGTTTGTTTTGGATAAGGGGAGGGGTGAAGAGAAAGCTGCATGGAACACATCCTTTTTATGATTCATGAAAGGCTAAAAATGCGGCCATCTCGATCTCGTCATTGTTTTTCCTTTATGCAAGTGCCTATCACTATCGCACTGAAAGAACCACTAGATTGATGCCTGCAGCAAGATGGCCAATGCCGACAGGCAGTTTAATGTGCGGGGAGGTGGCCGAATGTAGTTTACACGATGTCTAAATCCTTGGCCACACTTGGATTCGAACCGCAACCTTTCAACCTGCTATAGTCCACGGCTCTACCATCTGCATGATCATGCAGCTACCCAGGCCCCCTATATCCCCCTCTTCTTCAAATGCCGAAGTGATAATATTACGTTTCGCCGTGAATTAGCACGCTTCATTGGCACACTGCATGTGTGCTGTAGCCTATACAGTTTCGACTGCACACAGAGGAATAACAATGGAAAGGGTATCCTGCTGTACTGTGTGTGGTAGACGTACGTATAGTGTGCCGGCCACGTGATCCTGCATATGTCAAACTCCTCAAATTAAAATGCATTCATCCTGAAATTCCTCAACTGACCTTACAACCCAGATTTATAGTTTTTTTTAAAAAGAAAAAGTTTTCTTGTTGAATAACAAAAGTACATATATAGATACCTCTATTTAAAAATCATAACTTTAATTTCTTCTTGCACTTTCATGAACACATCCTTTTCACTTTATTGGGGAAATTCTTCAGTAGTTTCCTTCTTACGTCAGTGCAGGATTAATTTTTTATCTCATCATTTAAGTGTCAACTACATGTACATCAGCATTTCAGATGGTCTCCATTTTAGCGGGACATGCTTTTGCATAATTGAAAGCTAATATGATCCTTTGGGTTATGTTTTTACCATAGGGGTTTTGTGTGTGTGTGGCGAACTTGGAAGTCACAGAATCACCGATCGCATTTTTTCCACTTCGTCGGCCTTTTAGACCCATTGGTACATTGAAATATAGCACAAGTGAATGACATAATCAGTGCCAAATTACACTAGTCTGTTGTCTGATCGAAAAACAACGGCCACGGATCGCTTCCTTGTCAACCTAGCGTACTCTCGACGAAATAGCCAGCCAATTAGATTCATCGAAAGCGACCATGTGACTCTCTTCTTCCCCCCACCCTCTTAGCCTCGGAGCTCTCAAACCCTGTTTAAGCACAACACATTATATTATTTCGTGATCTCTCCAAGATTTTTCAAAAGAAAAACAAAGAAACTTGTTGCTGAACTTGGTAATTTATATTTTTGTACTCTGCGCGTTGCAGCTGCTGTAAATTAAAACATGTTTCAGATTCAGGTGCATGCTCGTTTTTTTAAAAACAGAAATGTCAAGCGGGAGACTTCAAAAGAAAGGCAAGTTTGGGCACATCGACGAAATGAAATGACTGCATGAAAAAAGAGCACAAATCGTTCTTGTCTGAGAGTATCACTTAACACGTCATACGCGTTTTAAAAGCTGTTGATGTTCATTAATGTATAGATGTCGGAATGTTTCGTACTTTCGAAGTTGTCATCTAGACGGAAAGACTATCAGTATCACAAATGTAAACTTCCGGTCAGCAATGGAAATGAATGTGTGATGTCTTGCTTCGTTTCTTAGCTTCTGAGTAAGATCAAGAAAGCAGCTCAGAATGGACGAGCTGTTTTGCAAACGTCTGCCAGTTTTATTTAAGTCACAAGATAGAGAGGACAGGTAAACTTTGAACTTCTGACAGTTGCTTAGATTAAGAAAACTTGAGCTCTTTTCTATTAACTGTATAAATTAGCCTGTTGGCGACGGATGCCTCGACTTCATAGTTCATGATCAGATAATGATGGCTAAATTTGTTTGGTCAGTTGCTTCATCTTCTTCATTAATAACACTTAGAAGAATTATAAAAACTCAATATTTCTAAGTCTGTCGTTTTATTTTCGTCTTTATGTTCTAGTTGTAGTTTGCATCTTAAATTTCTCTTGTACTACCATGTAACTAGTAGAGTCTTCCTTCCTTGTCATTCATATGGTCATTTCGTACACTCTTATCTATAGACCAGGTCTAAAGGCTATTGTACTGTTGATTTGGACAGTGGTTTAACTGTCATTTAAACTGGATTTATTTGCCACAGGAGAGCTTCCATTTGTTTGAAAATGGAAGTGCAGACTGTTACCACACCACTTACAAGAAAGGTAAAAAATACTTTGAGTTAAAGCAAAACAGACGTATGAATCAGTGTTGCACATTTATTTGACTTATTATGGACAGTGTGCTGAAAACAAAGTATAATGAGACAGTGTCCTAAATTTAGCTTTTGCCCATTATTTTTCCAAGCACAAACAATGTTTGCTGACACTCTACAAATCTGAATTTTATAAAGTTTTATTAAAATTACTGTAATTGCGATAATAGTGATGTACAAACAGACCACAGAGTAGTAAACTGGACAAATAAACAGGCTATACTCTTTTCACTTAAAGAGGGACCCTACGTTTCTTTAAGGCTGACTGACACATGGTTTTTCCAGTTCCATCTGACAGACAATTATTTTTCAAGAAATGGGTGTAAGGCCCCATGCCGTCACAATACAGACAGACCCAATCGCCTTTTCACTGTCAGTCTTGTTTGTTGGCCATCACCACCATGAACAGCGAATCTTTAGGCGCAGACAAAAGTGTGAAACACTCGAGCAGTTTGTCTGCAGTGTGATGGATGTTGTAATGTTGTACTGTCTGACATGGGCAAATGTCTCCATCAGACTTTGCAGACTTTGGACAGGCTTATGTTCAGGAACTCTAGATCAGTGTCTTAACAAGAAAAGCTCAGAAACTTCAAGGAAATAAAAATCGAATCCATGCACACTGAGGCTTCCAGATGGTTGGATAACTATTCTCGCTATAGATCCTCTGTCACGATCCCTGATTCTTGTTCAACAGCTAGTAATGCTTCTGCGCAGTTTTGCAAAGAGACAATGCTTGTCAGTCTTTGCTGATTCTGATCAGGTTTTAAAAAAGCTTAAGTTTTTTTTTAAGGTGGCATCACAAATCCAAATTCCAATGATGTTGAACAAAACTGGTTGCAAAAACTCTACGGAGTACTGTGTTCAACTTATGTGACAAAATAGATACTTCTGACAGCTGACAAGGGCTAAAGGGCACCATGCTGTAAATGAGGCCCCCCCACCCTCTCTCTCTCTCTCAGGCTTTTCTAAAGTGCTACAAAATCAATAAGACACAATCACCCCCTTAGAAATAGCATAATGGTCTGGATGTTGGTTTTTGGGGCTGGAGTATGGCATGATGTACTATGGAAATGTGCAACATCAATGAACATATAATGTTACCTTTTATTAAATTTGTTGCTCATCAGTTTATCATCGTAATGATAAAGTGTTGAAGCAGGCAAATCATGTATGTGATTTCTTTAAATAATCCATTCATGTTTTTTAAGATTTAAAATTAATCTGGTTGGTTAGAATCTTACATTAACATTTAAAAACTTTTTCTTTATTTTGATATCTGGTTTTTACAGGAACTGGTAGTGCGCCTCACTGATGAGAAAGATTTATTTTTCCTGTATTCACTACGTCTTGGTGAAGAAGACTTTCAAAGGTAACTGCAGGATGGCTTATAGAATTTATCTGGGGTTGATATTAATTTTTACTTTTATAGGATGAAAGGCAGAAGTAGAGAGTGAGTAATGAGATCTAGAACTCTAGATCTAGAACTGGGTCCATACCCAGTTGAATGGATGATGAAAGGTGCTTATTACGAACGTGAGTAAGGATGTGAAAAGAGGAATCCTATAGTAGAACTGTATCATCCACTCCAGTTCTGTGGGTTTTTCTCAAGTTTTGAAAATCGATTAGATTAATCTTAGACTTTATTCAGCGTAATCTGTCATTTCCGATTCTCTATTCTGGCTGTCTCAGAGTTATAAAGGGTTCCCTAGCTGGCTTACTTCCTGTCTGTCTCAGAGTTATAAAGGGTTCCCTAGCTGGCTTACTTCCTGTCTG
>SMGT01007510.1:92788-105853 GCA_004794575.1 Lanistes nyassanus
AAAGGGTTCCCTAGTTGGCTTACTTCCTGTCTGTGTCACCACTCATCCGTCGTCTTCACTCTAAGATTTCTTTCCCTTCCACTTTCAGCGGTTTCCAGTGTTAGAAATATATTTCTGGCATTAATTCCAAACATAAGCACAAAACCGATAGGAATTTGTATTGGGACATTATTGTCTGAGAAATATTAGGTAAATTTAAATTTTACTTATGTTGATGTTTTGCACTTCAGCCTGAAAAGTCAACAAGGACTTCTGGTTGATTTTGGGGCGTTCCCACAAAAGTTCATTGACCTCTTAGAGATGTGCTTGCAGGAGGAGCATCGTGACTCACCAAAGTAATTAATTTGTTCCAAACTTTTTTTTTTTTTGTGTCGTTGAATTGTTCCTTCATTGTGAGATGATTTGTATTTTATTTTCTTATATCTTATACTTTATGTTTGCTTGACTGTTGTGTTGTCTTTTCATTGATCCGAGGCTGTGCTTGTTCAGTTTCTTTGTTTTGTATTTTAGTATTTATAATTTTGTATATAGTACGTGGTGCACTATGGTAACCCTTAGACTACAGCATGATTTTCCACAATTGTGGTTTTCCCTGACGACTGCAATACAGCTCGTGCCAGGCATGCATCCTTTGATTCAAGCAAGATTTTTGCTTGGGTATTTCATTATATCCAGCAGTGTATGGGTTAAAATTATGTATGACTGATCAAAGCTAAATCTATCAATATGGACACCATATAGCATCCAGCACCTAATTCTCTGATTCTGTGTGTGTGTGTGTGCAGGTTTGTCATTCATTTTGCCTCCCACAGCTCATTAAGTGGTGAGAAGTCAACAGGTGTTCTGAGTATAGTGGAAACCAACCCTTTCAAGCATCTGATTCATCTTTCCCTGAAGTTTGTGCCAGGTGCAGATGCTGACATCAAGAAATACCTTGCAGACTGTTTGAAACAACTGAAGGTGACTATCACAGTTCTTTGTTCTGTGCTCACAGTTCTTTGTTCTGTGCACACAGTTCTTTGTTCTGTGCTTGCACCTTGTTTGTAGTAGAAGAACAGTTGTAACGTCGAAAATCTTGTGCAGAAATTGTGACATTCGTCGTTTGCCCCAGTACAACCATACGTCCGATTGTTCCTGCATTTGCCAGGGTACGTGCCTGTATCACACTTGTTGAAATGGACAGAGGACTGTGCTTCACCTTGTGAATACTTTTCAAGGATTGAGGACCTCTCATTGGGCATTTGGGTACACACCGTGTTAGTACAGTTGGGGTATACTAGTATTCTGTCAGGCTCACTGGGCTTAGACGTGAAGAATTCCAGCACCATGAGAACTATTGGTACTGTACATTTTTCCTTTGTTATGAAGTGGCTGATTGGTGTAGGTACGTTTATGAACATTGTCAGAGTGTGAGTGAAAAGCTCATGATATTATTAATGTTGATGTCAGTGGAATAGCATGAATGATCTTACACCTATTTTCCAGCACATGTAAATAAATAACTGTTTTTGTTAAGCACTCGCTATCTTTTGTTGGATTCTTGATATGGTGAAGGGCTTTGGGCTGGGGGCTTTGAGCTAAAACAAAACTGGACAATTTAAATAGACAATGAAGGATCGTCATTATTCTTGACTTAAATAATGTGATAGCGATTTGCTGGTGAAAAAGTCTCATTGCCTGCATATAATTTATGTAGCGGGGCTTGTGTGGTGAGCCAAAAATAAAATGTAAATAGTGAAATAGTGAGGATCACCACCTCCCTCGTTACAACTGTTAATTCTTTAAATCACTTTGCTTAGTTAAGTGTAATATGTAAAAATATTTAGTGAAAAGTGTTTCCTAGATCCTTATTAAGTATTTCAGTAGGAATGTATCTGAAGTGATAGTAATGTTGATCCCAGCTAATCACTAATGTTTTGCTAATGCTACTCTGATGCTAGCTAGCCCAGCAAGCAGTTGCATCCATTGTAAGTCATAAAACTTGACTGCCCCTGTTAGCATTTGGTCTGGTGTATTTGGAGCTCAACTTGTTGAAAGTAACTGCAGCAGTTTGAGCCAGCATCCATATAATTTTTGTTTTTGAAATTTGTATCTTTGTCAAGGACACAAACAACTTGCTGCAGCAGAAACTGGAACACACAAATGCAGATCTCACACAACGGTTGCGACAGGCACAGGATGTGAGTAGCAGAGCATGTGATCTTCATGTCTTGAGGGGTTTGTTTTTTGGTGGGGTGGGGGGGGGTAGATTTTTTTTGTACGGAGAAAGCTTGAAACATTCATCACCATTCAGCAAAGATTGGATAATGGAATTTGTGCTGTGACAAACAGCTTGTGTAATAATGATTTCCCACCATGGCAGAGGTAAGGTAAGGCTACATGAAGTGATAGAACACATGATTAACATAGCTGTTAAACAAGTACACTTGTTTCATTTATGACTGCTTGTTCTTCAGGCCCTGGCCTCCAAAAGTGCAGAGTTGGAGTCCTTGAAGGCGGAGTGGAACACTCGAATAGGAGATCTAAAGGCACGCCACAAAGAGGAGATAGCAATGGAGAAAGAAAAGGCGATACAGGTATGATCTCGTCACACTGGACAGTGCTCAGCTGTGGGATTAGGGGGCAGAGGAGGATGAGCACTTTTGGTTTGTTTGTTCTTTTTGTGTGGGGGCTTTTGTGTGCATAGCCTGGTTTTGGAAGAACATGTAGCATGCGATTCCCTAGGGTCATAGGATGGAGAGAACAATTAGCACTGTTCCCGAGGACCTTGGGAATTGTGGGCCACTAGGTTTTAGATCCTGTCTCAGACAATCATGTTTTCTCCGCATGTTTATAGGGGTAGCTACACAGTAACTTACTTAGAACTCCAAACAGCTTCAACCCCCATCCTCCACCCAGATGCAATTCATTAACCTGAATCACTTGGGTTATTGAACCTGAAGAGGATATGTATACTTTATGTGTAAAGAAGGACAATGCAAAATAATATGTCAGTCTATTGTTCTTTTACTTTATTATTGTAGCTTCACGCTGGTCTACAGCAGCGCCAAGACCACGACAGACGAGAACTTGAGCAGGCCCACACCAAGATTGTGAAGCAGATGGAAAACCGTCTTTATGAGCTAGAAGCTGCAAACAAGGTCTGTCAATCTTTTTTTCTTCCTTTTTTAAAATGATAAAAGGTAAGAAAAAAGAAAAGAAAAATTAAGCTTTTGCTGAGCTGCTGCTAGACCCGAACCCTTGAAAGTTATCGATGGGTTCCTTTAAAGTGTTCTAGCATTTCTTTTTGCTGAGAGTTGCACTGAAATCATGTTGACAGCTGTGACAGCACCATGAGTGGAAGGTTGAAAATACTGTTTTCTCGGATTTTGCAGGACCTGACAGACAAGAAATATAAATGTGAAGGTCAGATCCGAGAACTGAAAGCCAAGTTAACAGTCGCCGAAGAAGACGCAGCACGTGCCAAGCAGGAGCTCACTTCCCTGAGGAAGCAGAACACATCTTTGGATTCCAAGTCCCACGAACAGGAAAAGGTTTTCCGAAATGATACTTCTTACTGGATCCAGTCAGTTGCTTTGTAGGATTTTTACAAATGTTTTCTTAGAGTGGATAAAAATAGAGGTTTATCTTAAAATTGCCTGGTTTGGGGATGCATGAAAATTCAGGTCAGGTAAATGACACCAGTGTGTTTTGCTGTTGTCTTATAGTTTTAGACTTGACTTTTGATAATGTGTTCACAGTCGGTGAGCCAGCTGCAAACTCGAATTGCCGTTCTAGAACAGGAGGTGAAAGACAAGGAACAACTGCTGTCACGATCAAATGAATTGGTTCAAACACAACAGGAATCAAAGGTAAATGATGGGTATTATACGTACAATCATAATTAGCAACCTACACATCTCTTTAGTATGTGCTTTGTTTCCTTTTTTTATTCCACAAGGTGCAAGTTTTAGAGAATTCTTGTGTGCATGCATGCATGTCTGCAAACATATTGCATATTTTTTTTATATATATGGCATGTAATAATTTAGAAATGGAGTCTCATCCCTTGCTAAAATGATGAGCGCCATCAGAAACGTTAGTTTTCGTTAATGATAAGTAGAATGACTGATTGTATGGTGACAACAGTTTCAGAGGATTTCTTTTATTGTCGTTAATAGAAAAAGTATGAAGAAGACCTTGAAAAACGTGGAAAAGAAGTCAGCAAGTTGGAAGGCAAGGTGCGTGCTATGACTGAAGAGTTGAAGAAAGGAAATGAAATCATTAAAAAACTTCAGGGGGAAATCAAGAACTGCCATGCAAAGGTGGGTTGAAGTTGTTTTGTTGCGATTGTTTTGCATGAATGTGTATGTGTGTGTGTTAGTGCGGGTGAGGGGAGATAAGAGTGCTCATTTTTTTGTGCTTGTAGAACTTTACTGTTGATCATTGACGACTAGATGGAGAGGATTACACTTTGGATTTTCAAGATGTCCTTAGAGAATGATTTGTCCAACATTTCTTGCATTTAAAAAAAGATTGAGTATTGTGCATCCCCATGAAAACAAAGGGTTTATTTTTTTCCAGGTAAAGTTGCGAACACAGATTGCAACAGAGCAAGAGCGTCTGCTTGGTGAGAAGGATCAAGAGCTGGAGACGCTAAGACAAGATCTAGCCTCAACCAAAGAGACGCTGAAGCAGAAAACCGATGAGGTACGTTTTTGAAACTGTTCACTGTTTTGTTCATAAGAAAGACAACATTGTGCAAGTGTTTTAAAAAGTCTAAATTTATAAATATACAAAAGAAAATTCAAGGCCGATATTTTTTGTTTCTAAGAGAATATTGTTTTAGTTATGACTGCATGGATGGTTTCATATAAATGTGCAGAACAAGTCGCTGAATGATAGTTTGGAGAGTACAACCCAAAAACTTGAAGAATGTCGGAAACTGCTTAAAACTAATGAGAATGGTAAGTGGAGCGTTTGGGTTTGTTATGACCTTACAATTACTTGAGATGAATAATTGAGACGGTGCTTTCTTTCATCTGCATCAAGCAACCAAATCATTTGGTGATTTGCCATGGATGTCACTACTGTGAAATTTATAAACCCATACATGAATCTGCCAAGTTCCTTTCTTTCGGCCCTGTCTTTGCTACGTGTTTGGGTACGATAAGCTCCCTTGGTCACATGCGTCTGCATACGGCTATGTATAGCGCTGCCAGTACCTCTGTTGGAGTTATCATACATGAATGGATAAATAAAGTAAAATTTCTCTGGTGATGCTTATGGGAGCCTTCTAAACTAAAGCCTGAAGCCTTCAATATTTCAGTCAATTTCTGTATATATTTTGGTTCAAAATTTATGACCAGTTCTGTTGTGTTCTGTTCCGGCAGTTGTGACCATCCATGTCTTAGCCAATGCACTTTTAAAGAGTGTAAATCAGGTGCATTTTTTCCTCGCTGTTACTGGTTGTTGGATGCATGTACTCATAGCATGTCTGCTGTCAGTGATCCAGTGGCTGAACAAGCAGATTAATGAACAGCAGCTGATTGGACACAGGCTCGGGATGTTTGAAATGCCAGCTGCCACAACCAGCCTTCGTCCTGCCAGTGGTGGCGTGGTAAGCTAGACGTTATTGATGTTTCCAGCTGTGAAAATACTGTGAAAGCCTTGGTGCCAAGGGTCTGTACCTATGAGAATTAAAAAATAACACAAATAAATTCTGCTTGTTTGATTAAAATCACGGCTCTGGTTCCTGATAGGCCGTCAGAATAAATATGTTGGGATATGGATGTATTTGTTGGGAGCTGCTCAGATCTTGAGAATGGTTTTGGTTATTTAGGCCGTCAGAATAAATGTTGCGATATGGAAATGTTTGTTAGGAGGAGCTCGGTTCTTGAGTAGTGGAGCTGTTGGTGTGCATTTTCAGGGGTGAGAATCAGTCCTCTGATAGTGGATTTTCTCAGAAATGCTTGCCAATTCCTCGGCGTTTTTTTTTCTTTCTCTGCGAAAAGCAACAGACTTATCTGGAAAACAACTTCTGTTTAATTGGCTGGCTTTGCATTGGCTTGTTTTGAAGAATTAGCATGGATACATGGGGATTAGAGCTGCTAGGTTCCACGCACTCTCAGCTATAGTCACAATGCGACTGGCAAATTGAGGCTTGATTATGCGTTTGAGACCAGTTAATTTTCAGGGGTACCAGTGCATACCCTGGTCCGCTTAGATTTTCTCTGTCTTGTCTTTGGGGCATTCCCACCCCTGGTTGTGCATGTAAGAAGCAGAATCAGGAAGTACCCTGGATTCCTTTTTAGTTGCAGCACAGCCACACTTCTAGTTACATGTCATCTGGTTCCCATGGTGATGCTCACCTGCGAAATGGAATCAATCCAGCTGTTGCTGTCCCACGCCCTTATCCCAATCCTCACCGTCCACCTCAAGTGAGTTTTGCTCTAGAATTTAATAGAGTTTTGGCACAATAAAAAAGGGGAGTCCTTACCATTAATATGTTCTGGAAATTTTTTTTTTCTGGTATGTGTTTAGTTTCTGCCCCCCACCCCCTTGTAAGTAAGTTGTCTCCCTTTTCTTGTTGATAAGTGTGACCACAGTAGAGCTATTTGACATTTTCTCCAGTGTTACAGTATTAGTTTACTTATGGTGGCTTCAGGGAAAATAATTATCATTTAGTATGATTTTTATTTCAGAGTTCACTGAATAACCTGGTGACTTCGGCAAAAAAGTGCTGAAAATTTATAATAGAAATTTTTGTAGATTGGTGAAAGGTATAACAAAAGAAGATACAGCCGAGTTAAACGTTTACGGGCATGCAACAAACTTGCTGATATATTTTTCAAAAACGTAAAGAATGCTTAGTAACATTAACTTAGAATTCAGGCAGGCTGCTTCAATTTTTACAACAACAACAGTGCTATCATGCCACTGTTTAGGCTGGTAGAGCTTTTAGTAGAGAGTGGACCTCAAAAGGCTTGCATCTTGTTCATTACCGTTCACCATTGCAGGTGCAGTACAACCCCATGCAAGCCAACATGCGCAAAAGTGCATTACCTGTGCCATCGGGTACCAACCGGATTGGACCAGTGCAACCCATTCCAGAGGAGTCTCAGCCTCACACAAGTAACCACAACTCCCCTACCTCCGCTCATTCTACTGACAAGGAGAAGTAAGTCTTTCTCAGTGTCTTAACAAGAAGAGCAAGTGTGTTTCTGGATGTGTGAATGTAAATCTGTGCGTGCAGACCTATAGCTACAGTTTTTAGACTTTCACCTTTTGATGTCACTTGGTTTTCTGGAATTTGCGCTGTTTGGTACCACGCCTGAGGAGCCAAGCTAATTTCTGTTTGTGGCAGTGACCCGCCCATCGATCCAAAGTACTTTCAGAAAAGAGACGATGTCATCCCATTGAGGGGTTTATTGAATCGCAGCACTTCTCCACCTGCTGTTCCTGCACCTGTGACTTCCTCATCTGCTGCCCCCCAGCCATCGCAACAGTCGTCATCTTCGTCAGCTTTCCACGTGGCAGGTCCCTCTCTCCGCTTGAGCCAGCAGCTGATTGTGCCCAAAACGTCCCAGCCTCCTCTAGCTTCGGCTTATTTCCCTGGCCAGGGCAAGGCCTCCTGAGGAGACCTGGTGCAGCATGTTACAGTTGAGTAGACCAGCTGAAGTCAGTTACAGGACTGGCTCAAACTGGTGCAGTGTTACAGCTGACTAGACCAGCTGCAGTGTTTTCCAGGACTGACTAGACCTATGACAGTGTGTTACAGCTGAATAGAACTGTTGCTGACCTTGGCCATCAGTTTGTGACATAAATCCTGCACATTGCAAAGGGTGTTACGTAGAAATGCTGCGCACAGTTTTGCCTTGTGCTGTGACAACACAAACCACGTACTTGGTCAGGATACTGGCTTTAGAGCATCGCAGAAAGAGGGACGCACTAGCAACACTAGAATTACATGATGCAGAAAGCTGAAGCACTAGTGACACAAATGAGGCCGAGTGCTGTCACTAGTATTTAGTAATTGGAAAAATCCTGATGCAGCTGTTGGTAAAATGTGCACTACAAGTGCCAAGATGGAGACAGGTAAGGTACGACGACTCGGCTTTCAGCCAGAAGCAAATTGTAGGTCCTGAGTGCCTAACATCAGAAGCTTCTTGTGAAAGACATGCTTACTCATAATCTCCGCACGTTCACTGTTTCTGCATTATTGTGGCAATTGCTTGAGCGTCATTTTCTTGAGAATAATTTCATACATATATATATATATGTATAAATGTTTGTCCACATATGTATGTTTGACCAGGCATTACAGGCAATGAATAAGGCATGGTGGGTATTTTTGCTGAAAGTGGAAAGGAACTAGCAAGTACAGTCAGGTCAATCTGAGAATGCTCAAAAGAGAAATGGGAAAAGCTTTCATGCACTGTATTTGTCCCTTGGACTTGGGGGCAGGGAGCATGGGCAGATATGCTGTCAGCATCAGCAGCGGGCACTGATGGATATCAATACACAAGAATGATGGATTTGGGTGTTTTTTTTTGAATGTGCATACAGTTGGTTTGTTTACAGAACTGCTAGCAGCAAGTCTTATGGCCATGAAAAAATAACGCCCATCAAAGAACGTGAGATTTTCCCCCACCTCCTCCTCCAATCCGTCGAGACTAACATATTTCAATAGGAGGTACGAATGAAGATGTTGGCTGGACTGTTGGTATTAGCATGTCCAGTGTACAAAACTTGCTTTCAGGATGTGAAGGCAGACAATTCTTGCTGGCAGTGGGAGTGGGGATGTTAAATAGGAGGAGTGAAGAATGATAAGAAAAGGGGGCAAAATCTTGGTTCTTAGTAATCGGCAAGAGCATAAACTGGGAGGGCATATCAGGAGGGTGTTGCTTAGACAAAGTTCACGTGCTGCCACACGTAGGACTGATGTCGCCACATGGGCTTCGGTCCCACTCAGTCACTGACACCAGGCCAACCATTCTAGTGCCAGGCATCTGGGAGGGCAGCTACAAGAGTGACAATTTTTAAGCCTTAGGTATGACTCGGCCAGGATGCGAACTACCGAGCTCTCGCCTCGGAAGACCACTAGACCATCAAAGCAGTTTCATTCACCGGGGGCTTGTTGTGAGCAAATAAACTACAGCAAGACTGCAGGGAAGGTATATGTCTGGGTTGTGTCATGATTTAGAATATAGACTTCTGTGTGTCTGAGGTTGGTGTAGTTCGTTAGCATGTAAACGGCAGCATTTGTATACTCAAAGTGTGTATGTGGGTTGTCTCATGATTGCACATGAAGACTTTTGGATATGTCTGGGGTTGGTGTTCTTTAGAGTGATTCATAAATGGTGTGCCTTCAGTAGTTCATGTGTGTGAAAATGAACGCAATGTGGAGAAAAGCTCAAATTAACAAACATGTTGTCAGCATGACTACTGCATTCTGTGATTCTTCAGGTCATGTATTAGTAATGTTATGCCGTCTCTTGAATCCTTTTGGTTATTTATTAAAGTATGAGGATTATGTGTGATGTCCTGTGGAGAGTATGAGTAAATAAAATTATGCTGTTTAATTTGTTTTCTGTTGTGATGTCTAAGAGCAAGGTTTTCCCTCTTATGTTGTTTGCTTGAAGTAATTTTTATGTCGTTTGCTTGTTATGTGTTTTAACCTGGTGAAAACAGAGCGGAATGGTCTTGTTATGGAAAATATTTCTGTCCACCTGTGTATGGACAAAGATAAGGTGGAGCGCAACTCGGTCTTGTATAGATAAAAAGACTTATGACCACTGTAGCAGTAGTATCCGTTTGCTCGTTCAAGGATTCGTTAAGTCTGTACCATCCATGCATGTACGATGGTTGTGGGCACACACAGCACTCTTACTGTGGAAGTAGTCGCTTTTTACATCACAGCCTTCAGTCTCTCATAAAAGAAATAAATACAAACTCTAAACAAGTACTGTATGCTAATATTATTACACATGGAATGCAGGCTGTTTAATATACGTCTGTAACCATAGTAGCTCAGTACACATGCACTCCTGTGAGTTTTGATTGTTCATTTGTGCAGCACTTCTCCCGGGCTCTTTTTCTCAACTCAGTTGTTATGGGCAATGAAAATGATGTGCTAGGTACAAGAACCACATACAACATACATTCAAGGGGGTGGGGGTGGAGTTGTCCCCAAATCATTTCTGGCAACAGCTTTTTAGGCAGATCAAGTATAACCTTAATACTTAACTCTTATGTTCTGGATGTCGATGTTTATGTTCTGGATGTCGCTTTTTATGTTCTGGACGTCGCTTTTTATGTTCTGGATGTCGCTTTTTATGTTCTGGATGTCGATTTTTATGTTCTGGATGTCGATGTTTATGTTCTGGACGTCGATGTTTATGTTCTGGACGTCGATGTTTATGTTCTGGATGTCGATGTTTATGTTCTGGATGTCGATTTTTATGTTCTGGATGTTGATTTTTATGTTCTGGATGTCGCTTTTTATGTTCTGGATGTCGATTTTTATGTTCTGGATGTCGATTTTCTTTGCCACTTTGCTGGAGAGACATTGTAAGACAAGGACCCTAGACAGCAGAAGAGCATACAAAATTACTTTACAAGAAAAATTCTCTTCACATATGATGCCAGGTTTTTAAAATCAGCTTGAGCAGAGTTGGTGACAGACGATGGGCAGAGTGGTGGATTTGACCTCTACCATGTCACTGGAGACGGGTTCAGGTTCACCCCACAACGGCATTAAGAGGAGTGCTGTCACTTCCGCTTAGTTTGCTAGTGGCGTCTCCTGGTGTTGTTTGACATGCGTTTGCTGAGTTCACTGGTGGACACATTTCTTTGGTGCACATGTTTGGGTGTGTCCACAGTAATGACCACAACTGTGCAATATGTGAATAGATCGTGCCATTCACTGTAATGTTATTGATGCTGTTTGCTCAGCTGCTGACACGAGTTTTTTTCCCCACAGTGTTGCTGACGACCTCCCAGTGCCACTTAGTTGTGACCGTTCCAAGCATTGTTACATAACTTCACTGTTGTTCACAAAACTTCGCAGTAGTTACTGTACTTCACTGACCTTGCAAATTCTAGGACTGTTACGTCCATCCTTGCATTGGTAATAACGCGAAAATGGTTACCATGATTTCCGATGTCGGAAGCAGAAAAGTACTGCAGCAAATATAATCAGTTGCCTATATTTTAATGCCTTGCCAAATTGTTCCGCATGGCTACATTGTCAGCAAGTCAGGATGTAACAGCAATCAAATACGGCAGACATTAAAAAAAAGATGTCGAGAGATGGGGATCATGGGGCATATTTACCTCCCTTCGCTTTCCAGAAACAAGCCTTTAGAGACGTTTCTGGTAATGGATTTTGTCGGGCCATGTACTGACTAGATCACGTGAAGGGCCTGATGCCAGAATACATCGAGCGAAAGGGGTCTGATTCCAGGAGACGTCAAGATGGTGTCAAGCGAAAGGGGCCTGATTCCAGACGTCAAGACGGCGTCAAACGAGCGAGAGGGGCCTGCGTCCTGTAAGGGTGTGCAGGTCGGCAGCAGCGTAACCGAAAGTGGACGGGGGCTGCTGGGCGGCGGTTGGCGAGTCCGAAGACATCATCATGGACCTCGCCTGCTTCTGGCGCCAGTCCCCGCTCTGCAGGCGCTCCACCAGCTTGCCGTACGCCGGCCCCGCCACGGCGCGATTGTACCGGCCCTCCCCAGCCCCGCCGCCGCCTCCCGCGATTGGAGGCTTGCCCGCCACGTGACCCGGACTGCCCAGCCCCGAGGCGTCGCTCTGGGACGACCTTCTCAAGCCGCTGGCCGTGCCGTCGTTCTGGCCGGAGCTGCGCCGGCCTTTCAAGATGGCGGCGTTGTCCCCGCTGGCCGAATGGCGGGAGCCGGCCGAGCTTTCGGAACCTGCAGAGCCTCTGTGGCCTGCCATCGAGCTGTCGAACAGCTGAGCGTTGCAAGTGGTGCCCTGGGACAGGAAATCTGGGAGGGGCTGTTTCGTAGGGGTCGTGGGCACGGAGGAAGCGCTGCGACCGGTCACGTGGTGCGGGTGATGAGAACTTGCGCGGCCCGAGGAGGGCGGGGGAGGCAGCAGGGGGAAGCCTTGAGGAGACTTGAGCAGGGGGGTGGAGTGTACGGACTTGATCCCCAGCTGAGTCGGCGCAAGGGGGCGGTTCGAGCTTTGTCCGCCGACCCCGGGGTTATTTTTCGACAGAGGAGTCGTTGGAACGGACTTGGTGCCAGGCGCTAAGTCCGAGCCGTCCAGGTGGCGCAGCGAGGACAGGTGGATGTCGGGGGGTAACTTGGACACAGGGGTGGTGGGCACGGAGCGCGGGCCGGTGTCCCCAAAGGCTCGGTTGCTGCCCTTGTTCTGGAAATGCGCCAGGATGTGAGCGGACATGGGCGATGAGTTCAAGGACGAACGGGCTGAACCCTTGCGCATCAGGGTCTGGTCGGAGGGGGAGGCGCGCAACCACGGCCTCTCGGCGATTATGTAGATGGCGCGGTCACGCAGGAACTCCAGCCATGACACGGACCTGAAATGCGCACGTCGCACGCACGCACGCGCACACACAGCAAATACGCACAATCAGATAAGTGTTTTTTCCCTGCATGTCGCTTTTTAAAATTAGAGTTTATTTTTGACGATGATGATGATGATTAAATAACACGCAAGCAAGATGCACCACAAGCTCCACCAATCTCGCTCACTCAGTCTCTCCTCTCACAGCACGGATGAGCGTTACCAACAAGCTCAGTGAAATCAGTGGAAGGCGAGATGGAAAAGATAGAGGTTTGAGCTGTGCTTTAAATACAGCAATCGGATAATGCCGTCCTGGTTCTAATCTGGGGTTAGGGATGTCAATGCTAACGCGTGCGTCGTCACATTTGCGGCAGTGACACGTGACATACGAAATACCCTTCTAGATTGATAGTTGTGAAGACCTTACGGCGGACATGCTATCGAATGACCACAAAATGAATAATAGTTAAATAAGGGGCCAAATCTTACAAAATGATTCAAGGCGAATGATTTCGCCCGCACCGAACCCCCCCCCCC
>SMGT01007510.1:105876-118218 GCA_004794575.1 Lanistes nyassanus
CCCCCCCACGACATAACACACACATAGACGCCGGTAGGGTACACACGAACTAACCCCGAGTAGGCACAGACAGGAAGAAAAGATAAGTTTTCACACACACAAAAAAAAAATGTTTCAAAGAGGGTAGGTCGCGGATCAAGGGTGCTGAGCGCGATGAGAGGAATACGACGATGGGAAGCGAGTTGGATAACTTGTCTTCGTTAAGGTGAAGTTTGCTGTGCGTCATCCAGTTTTCAACGTCCTTGTAGCAGCCACGTGTGGTCGTCAGAAGCATCTGTACGTTCGTCAGGTGTGTCACTGTCTACAAGTTGACTATCATCAGAACAGAAGAGGCGCTTAACATGATGAAAGCTGTTTATGAGAGACACGGAAGAATGTGTACAGAATGAAAAAAAAAACCCACCCCAGTTTCAGGATGGAGCCTTAGGAAACTGCATTAAATAAACAGACCCTTCATTAAAGTTACCAATCAATACACTAGCACAACAACCACCGCCATTTCCATGGGTCAACAACACCAACAAAACGAGAACTGCGTTCACGCATTCGCACCTTCCAGATGAACTGCTGAAGTCCGAGGGATATATATATATATACAGGACAAATGACTGAGGGAACATATAATCCCGGACACCGGTGTGTGGGACCAGTTCACACAACCACCCTCGGGTGTTCACTTACTCGCTCATATCGTCATCTATATACATCATGGTCTCGTCAGGATAGTAGCCACTCCTGCGGGAGTTCCTGTGTGGACAATAAGCGAATGAGATCTCCAAGCATGAGGACTACTTCTAAAATAACAAAAAATTTCAAATGTGTCGAGATCACATATATGATTTATTACACGCACGCACGCATGCACGTGAAGACCTTGCCCATTAAGTAACGTTTATATTATGACTCTATGCATTTTACAACCGCTTTGGTACGACCAGAATGTTGTCTTGGACGAAAAGAAACCCAGTAATGTCTCACTCCCTCTTTCACGCAGGGGAGGGGAGAGAGCGGATATATTCAAAAGTGCTTTCTTGTCCACTTCCGACCACTCTCTGTCCAAACACGATAACAACAATAACCTCTGACCTGTCAAGGGCCTCATGAGCGGTTGCCTTGGTGATGCGGCCGTCCATATCTGTGTCCAGCGTGCGGAAGGCATCGCGGGCTCGCTCCAGTTCCGGTAGCGTCAGCAGACGAACCAGAGAGTTCTGTTGCCAGCGTGGAGCGGTGCATAAAAAGGAGGACATCATAAATCTGACAAACGCTTGGAATGTTGGAAATGTAATTTCTTCAAAACAGTATTTCTCTCGGAAACCATGTCGTCTGTGCACAAATAAATGTATGTGACTTTGAGCAGTTTGATGCGCAGACTGCTGAGGTTAACAGGAAATGATCTAAGACTTGTTGCCCTTCTTCTGGGCGTTTGGTCATCAGTAAGTGGAAGTAAGACAAGGGTGCACGTGCAGTTATGCGTTTATTATATTTGCGCTATCACGTCCTCGTCTCTTTATCGTCCACTGTGTGTGAGTGTGTGTGTGCGCGCGCGTGCGTGTGTGTTTGCGTGAGTGTGTGTGTGTGTGAGCGAGTGAGTTAGTGAGGGCGCGCGTGTATTTGTATGTAAGAAAAAGAGAGAGAGAGATTGAGGGAGGAGGGGGAACAGAAAAGACAGCAGACGTCGACTGTTCGTAGAACTTAAGAAGAAAGTCCTCACTATAAAGCAGACGGTCGCGAAACTTGTCAGCTGACACGGCTGTAAGAAGTGGCACGTGCGTGCGTGTGTGTGCTTGCGTGTTCGTGCGCGCGCGCCAAGCCTCGAACATGGCTTATAGTTAAGACGAGCCTCTCATTCAGCTGTCTAGAGACTGTCTGGCTGGAGTTCAATCCGTGGTGGCAACAAGCAGTAACACTGACTGATCCAGCGTTTGTCCTCACCTTGGGTCGCTTGCTGAGAATTCTGACGCTCTCGATGTTCAAAAACTGACACCACGTGACTCGGCCCGTGTGCGTGGCGTCCACCTGTGCAAAACGTCGCCGTGCGTTTTCGGCCTTCTCGCGGGTCAAGACCTTGCCCTCGTCCTCCTGCAGGGACAGGTGGCAGTAGGCCATGTAGTCCGCCAGGGTCAAATCGTCCTCTGCCACAAAATAAAAACAAGCAGGTGCTCATGGTCCCCCTCCAAAAAAGGTGAAAAAAGGTGAAAGCGCACGCAGGTGGCTGGAAATTCACCCCACAACTCAGACTGAAACGTTTTCCCCACAAAAAACCGGTAACCGGGTCTAAGTTTAGTGAACAACGTGTTTTTCTCTACCAGACCGAAATAACTGAAAGTGGAAGATAATAGGACAATTTAAGCGATCATCAAAACAAAATCAGAGGATGTCGAACTAGAGGAGAAAAGATTGCTGGTTTTATGGTTATCCTCATGAAGTTTTCCTGTTTCAAATGCGCGAATGCTTGACCTTGTAGATGTTGTTGACGAGATTTTCAACGCGTCTTCAAAATCACTGGAGGTTTGAATGACCGTATTGAAATGACGATCACGGGTTGAGGAACAGTGCATGCCCAAACCCCATGAACGCAGAATCACTGACATTTGCATTTGTAGAAGTTAACGTCAGCTGCGAGCGTCTGCGTTTTGCGTGGTCAGCAAAGGCATTAACCCGCTAGGAAGCTTCAGCTTGTCAGCTTGAAAAAAAAAAAAACGCAGAAAAACTGGAACCAATCAAAACACAGTCTTACGTAAAATATGCTAATCTCTTAGGGTCACCACTGAAAACCTTGCAGTTTCCTGAAAGATCTTTGCTGCCTATAACCCCCTACACTCCTCCCCTAACCCTAACCCCCACCGCTTCCCCTAAACCCCCCTCCTCCCGAAACATCCCACCTCTTGCTCCCTCCCCCGCCCTCCCGAAAGATCTGCGAAATAGAGCTCTCCATCTGACTGGCTCCGCTTTTTACACATCCGAAAGAGAGCTCGTCATTTGATTGGCTCCAGTGAATTAGTACTTTTACGTGCTGGGTCTGCTGACGAAAGGGGCATAACCACTTTAGCTTACCTCGACGGATGCCACACTTGTCCAGCCGCTTTAGAACATTGATTATCTCTTCCTCAGTCAAAAGGTTTCCGAGGTTCGCCTGGGGATTGAGAGCAGAATGAATAATAATCACCTGCATAATGTTCCACGTTTTGCACACCTTTGTCAACTAGGTTCGTGTCGACGGTCCATGAAACATGCGCTCTTAACTAAACTAAGATACGATATGAGGTAGTGCGCTTAAAGATAAAGCGGACAGTTTTGATGCAAGATTGCATCCACGCAAACAACTTCTTTTTGTATAACAATAGTTTGTCTTTACCTTTTTCCGACGATTAGTTCAGCTTCATTCTGTTACACAGATGATGTACTAGACTTAATAATTGTATGCGCAAAATAATATATACGTAATACATATATACACGTGTAAATTGAGAAACTTGAGATCAGATGTACTTTTTCTCTCCCGTCCTCTCTCGACTTTCTCCCTCTTTTCTCTTGGCTCCTTTGTCATATGCTTTGTCAGTGTAAGGATGCTGGATGTCCTGTGTAGTGTACTACCTCAATGTGTGTGCATGGTTGTCAATTAATTGTAAAAAGTAAAAAAAAAGCGATCACCGACAAAAGACAAACAAACAAAAGGAGATGCAGATCGTCCATAACAACTGTGGGAACAAGACTGGGAGGCCTTTCAAAAGGGTAACAGAAAAATGACGAAAAAAAAGAGAGAGAGAGAGAGAAAGCAAGAACACAATGGCTGTGCAGTGCTGGTTCCACTGGTCGCAGGGTCTTTTTCGTCATTTTCAATGATGTTATTTTTGTTATTTTGCACTAAGCAGCAGGTTTCGCTCGTGCCAAAACATTTTATCCTGCTCCCATAAGCATCCAAATCATTATCGTCGTCGTCGTCGTCATTATCATCGCGTACAGTCACCTGTTGTTGTTGTGTTGCAGCATGATGCTACACACATCAGGACAGGAACCAATAATGTACGCATGCATAGCTTTTCTGTCAAAACATAAAGCACGTGTTATGAGTGTTCTTACTATCGGCTTATGACGTCGTTGAAGATGATTAAAAGGACCTGGACGTCAATAATAGTTATCATTGTGATGGCGGAGGACAGTAAAACAGATGTAATTGTCTTCTCGTGTGTAGGTCTGCCGTCATTTTTATAATCTGACCGCAAAGAAAGTCGAATGATCCAAGGGACGAACGGATTTTTTTAAAAAAAGCACAGGGTCTCTGCTGTGGTACCAGAGCTACATGGAAAGCAGGTAAAAAAAAAATAAACAAATAAATAAATAACGGAACATTTCGATTGGGATGTCCTTTGAGGATAACGGCTGTTACTTAGGTGATAAACCACATGGAGTAGACTTATAGCTGGTAGCTGGTAGCTGGTAGCGTAATACTTACACATTGATGACACGTCCACAACATGCCGGTTTCAGGTTTAGGATTCTCGGACCACTGGCCTATTTTGGAGAGACAACTCTCGTGGTACGTCCGGTAGCACACACCGCACGTCAGCGTCTCACTTCCGGTGTACACGCTGCACACGTGACACAGTTCCTCGGGCAGCACCTGCACACAGACACAGGGGAGAAGCTGACATGCAAGCAGTACCCTGGACACTTCTTCCACAAACTATTTGTTGTTTGAAAACGTGTGAAAAAGCGTTACCAGATTTGCTACATGCACGGGGGTGAAATACGACTCGACGGATTGGACAGGTTGACAAACACTTTTAAACACCTTCCTCCCCTCTGCTTCCCTCCTCTATCTGCCCTCTCCGAAACCACACACAAACATTCAGACAGGACAAACATTGTTTTTCAAAACTTGTTTCTTTTCCAAAGTGCTGATACAGTTTAATCTACAGTTTGGCCATGCCTTGGACTAGACCTTTAATGAATGACGAACTACACTAAAAGGAATCAAACTTATTCAGAACTGCGTGCTTACAATCTGGAAGGGCGCGCGTTTTTCGGCACATTACAACGTTCGAGCACTCATAACGCTGACGCACGGCAGGTGTTTTTTGCCCCACTCGTATTTCTACTTGGCTGGCCTCCTCTTAGCAGTGTGCGGTTCTAATTACCACTAACACTGGGAGCGAGCCACTCGGCTCCTCTGGTGAATGGGTGACAGTCTGAGTGACTTGTGAGTCGAGCACATGTCTGGGTAAAGCGACAGAAACCAAGTGCGGACGTATCGCTGATAATATATTAACTTGTTACGGAGGCTATTTACCTACAATCATTATGCGTAGCCTATATCTCAGGGCAAAAGGTTAAACGAGAAACGCGGTCATGCAGAAAAAGAGCTGGGGTGTGGGAGCTGGAAGGGGAATTTGAAGGGTGGGGCCAAGCACCGTTTTTCACCCATCTCCTCGTTGTTCTTGTCATTGTTATTTTGATATGTCGGTGGCGGCAAACTCAAGATCGAGTGTGGGTTTCCCCGCCCTGACCATTCTTTTACCCCGAGGAAGAGGGATCCAGTTATAACGCATGAAGCGACTTTGAGGATGACTTAGCGGTCTTAATCTGTTGAAGAGATATCGCATGCAGCCTTCTAAAACACGTGAGACATACTGCAACCACGACACTGAAAAAAGTTTTCCACAATGACAGCGGCCTTGCTAAAGTCTTATTTTTTTGTGCAGTTTTTCCCCCTTCAGAAAACACAATAGTCTCAACCGGACATTGTTCTTATTTTCCTCAGCAAAGTGCAGACAGCAACCGCCAGGACGCACACAGAGCCAAGAACAAAAGCGCTGGGGGGTGGGGGGGAGATGGGGGGAGAGGGGGAGAGGGGGCGCAGTTTAAGAGCGCTAGAAGCATAACAGCAGTAGACAACTTGGCTTCAAGCTACTGAATGTCGTGTTCTGCAAAGTATTCACGACTGTGAAGCTGTTTAACACAGAACCAAAAATTAATTCGTTTATAACATACTACGTCAATTTTTAAAAAAAATCATTAATGAATTAACTAAATTATGAATGGATCCTTTGTGTGACTCTTTTCTGGTTTGACATAGTTGGAAACACAGGTCAGCTGCCTGGTCGCGCCGCTCATGAAACTGAGTCTTGGACTGCCACCTTCCGGGCTAAGGGGGCGTTTCCGCGTGACAGGGGCCGCTACTCTCCTTAACAGCCAACCGCCACTTAGACCTCTAGGTCAGAGCGTGCGCACGTGCATGGGGTCACGACCCTCTCGCGGTCCGTTTCGTCAAGATTCGAGGAGAGAACTCTTCCGATATCAGCCATCTTCACCGGAAGAACATTTTCGTTCTTTTTATTGTTATTTTGATATGTTGGTGGAGGCAGACGAACTCAAGATTGAGTGTGGGTTTCCCCGCCATGGCTGTTCGCTTTACCTCCCCTCAAGCCTCGTCCTCGTTGCACACCTCATGACGTCACCCACATAAAGGACACTGCCAGGAAGAGCCATGGAATATAGACTTTGAACCGACCAAGTCTGTTTTTAATTTTGTAGACTGCACTCGTTGCCCGAAATCTATGTTTAAACGGAGAGGAAACACACCGCCATGCGGAGGTTTCGACAATTATTCATGATAAAAATGTATTTCCTCGACCTTCCTAAGCGAAGTGATTATGGCATTTTACTTGGTTCTAGTAACTATATATATATATATTCTGTACATAGTCACTAAGTGCATATGTTTCTTTATATCGTCACTAAATGTAAATATACACCTCTTCATTCGAAGTATATAGCATACACTTCTACATTCTCACTGATATATAAACACACATATCTATATTCTCACCGAGTGTAAACATGCATCTCTACATCCTCGTTAAACACAGCTCCACATTTTCACTGAGTATAAACACACAGTCCTCTTCATCTTCAGCGAGTATAAACATACACCTGTCTATCCTCGTTGAGTATAAACACACTTCCACATCTTCATTGACCATAAACATGTATCCTTACATCCTCATTGAGTACAGATACTCGCCTCAAAGAGCACACATAATGTTTTACCCCCAGACTCACATCCTTCTAGCGAACGTACGTACGTTCTCCAAGTGCCCATATACAGAGTGATTACGTTCCTGTACACATCTCGAACAGTTGTTCAAAGCGTACTTCATTACATACTGATGTTACACGCTATATTATATTTCATTTCATGTAAAATAATCTCTGGATGGCAACACGTGTGAGCTACAGCGTAGCAGTCACTGTTGTTTTCTCTTCCTATTTGTTTCATTAATCTTTATTTTTTCCCCGTTTAACCGTTTGTGTTGCGTGTTTGGCCAAGGAGAAAGGGGTAATGGCCCGACACGTTGATTTTGTGTTGCAGCATTTAGCTTGGCCCAGTTTCGTTATTGTCAACACGTTTCCTGCTCCAAGGAGCTGTCACTTGATTTTTCTACACATACTTCCCGACAGATTTTACCACACCTCCATCTTTTTTTCAGGTCATAAAGATGACTCGATTTACATACTATTTTACTTGTCGTCATATCAATTGATGCTGTACGGATTTGTCTGTCATCATGAAGGTTTATTTACTTTACATAGAGCGTTACAAAACAAGCCCAACAAAAAGATTTTCAGTTCGAGAATAAGCAGGGATGTCTCAACAGGTAAATGGATGAAAGCATTCCCTTAACTGTAACGTTTGGGTTTGTTTCAGTCACAAAAGGGGGGTGGGGGTGGGGGTGGAATTTGATTCATATTCTTGCGTCCATGACTCTAATAGCCCACTTCACCCGATGCAACTGTCATTCACAAAGGTGGAAAGAAATTGGAAAGACGCAATGTCGTGCAGGCGTGATTTTAAAAAATCTGATTTTGCTCTGCGTCGGAAATAATTGTTCTCGTGCACTGGCTAGAGCTGACACACACAGGCTAGAGCTGACACACACAGGCTAGAGCTGACACACACAGGCAAGAGCTGACACACACAGGCTAGAGTTGACACACACAGGCGGAAAAGCGAGACCAAAACAGTGACAAGAGTTTCAAATATGGTACGTGACAAAAATCTTCAAATGTGGCGCGTGACAATAGCATGCTGAAGTGCAAGACAACCACCCGCTCAAAAACAACAACAACAACAACAACAACAACAACAACAACAACAACTGATTCATTCACGGAAAAAGAGGAAGAAGCCATTAAGTTTTAATTTATCTGTGCTCGAACCAGTAAGCGTGAACAAGCCATTATCCCAACGCTGCCGAAGAAGACCCCCCCCCCCCCCTGCAAGCGTTTGCAATAACCTCGACGGACAACCATGGTGATGAAAATCACCGTTATGCCAATATATACACGTTGCTGAACTCGAGTGCTCGTGTGACTCCTGGTGCAACATTTTCCCACCAAGATGATGCATTTTTGCTTAGCAGTGCATGCAGACCGACTTCCAGAAAAAAATAGCTCAATTGGTTATGCCCCTTTCGTGAACAGACAAGCTAAACATCTTTAGCAACAGTAGGACAATCTAAACATTGCAACTAAGAACCCCGGGTCTACTTACGCAGATGGTAATCTGTCTGACGTTCCACCGCAAACGTATCCTGCCCTTACCCTGCCGCGCACTTACCTCACCCCACACTTACCCTGCCGCTCATTTACCCTACCACAAACTTAACCTGCCGCACACTTACCTTGCCCCACACTTACCCTGGCGCACGCATACCCTGCCACACACCCTACCACACACTTTCCCTACCATACACCCTGCCCCACACTTACCCCCCCCCCCGCACACACCTTACCACACCCTTACCTAACATTCACCCTGGCGCACAAATACCCTGCCACACACCCTACCACACACATACCCTGCCCCATGCTTACCCTGCTACACACCCTACCCCACACTTACCCTGCCACATACCCTACCCCACACTTACCTTGCCCCACACTTACCCTGCTACAACCCTACCCCACACTTACCCTGCCACATACTCTACCCCACACTTACCTTGCCACACACCCTACCACACACTTACCCTGCCCCACAATTACCCTGCTACACACTTACCCTGCTACACACCCTACCACACACTTACCCTGCCACATACTCTACCCCACACTTACCTTGCCACACACCCTACCACACACTTACCCTGCCCCACACTTACCCTGCCACACGCCCTACCGCACACTTACCCTGCCCTCCTGGAAGAAGGCGATGTCTACGGGCAGGAGGTCGGCGTGTTCTACCTTGGGGGTGCGTTCCAGCTGCGTGAAGTCACAGAAGCGCAGCGACTTGGAACGCTCGCGCTGCGGCGGGTTCTTGAGGTCCTCGACGTCGCTGTCCTGGCGCTGGAGTTTGACCTCGCCGCCCGCCGCCTTGCTCCACTTGGCGTCTGTCTTGGCCGCCGCTTTCTTCTGCACTTTGCGTTTGCCTTTCTTCCCCCCCTTTAGGTTCTGCTGGTACTTGCCGTTCTTCTTTTCTTTCGAATTAGAACCCCCCATTGTTAGCTGCGTTTACGAGCCTAACGACTGTCGTGCAGGTTAAGGTACACCCCACCGGCTGCTCTGGCGGCAACTGCAGCCAGGACACTCTGCAGGCAGCGAAGACCCTATGCCCGGACCTGTTGTAGAGACATTAATCGTAGACGCACAACTTGCATCAAAAAGCAAGAAATTCCAATGGGAAGGTTTCTTTTTCCCTTCTCAGTGTTGTAGCTGGTGAAGGGTCCCCGTCCAGGGTTACATCTGCACTGATTTAGCAACAGAAAAGTTGGCTAGGAACCTGAGGCTCACTCACAAGCATGTCTTTCGAACGTGACGTAGAATTGCTACCAATCTTTTGATGCTGTCGCCGAAAGAGTTCTCTTATAACTCTAAAATTCAAGGCGGTGCACTTCATGATCGCTGATAACAGGCAGGCAACCGGTCTTAATGCACTGCAGCCATGATGAAATTTCCGCCTGTTGACAGAGCTCCTTTCGCAAACTTACAGGAATGCACACACACACACACACGTAGCGGGCAGAGAAATCAGTTGACCTGATGCATGGTCCACGGATCAAACCTGGCGGCCATTTTCAAACACCACATCCTGCTCTTGTCCTCCCGTCTGGCACGGTCATGACACTGCTAGCGAACTGGCGCGCAGCACGGCAGCAGCGACTCTCGCTGACCCTGCGGCTGACGTCCAGCGAGGCAGGACAAGCGTTAATGCATCCGCGACTGGCTGACGCACGGCTGCCGGAAACTGGTCGTGTCGCATCTCACACTTTACGTCGCGAAATCATCTTATCCGGCAAGAACACGCCCGACGCTATCGTCGGATGGCAGCAAGGAGACGAAATTCTTTTTGCTGTGGAATTTGGTTCGTCAATGCATCCTGTCACCACAGACACGGTGGGCGACACAGGCTGGTCAATCCCAAATGCGGTACGACTGGCTGCGTGTGGTGATGGAAACAAATTTTTAAACTGGTCGCGTCTAATGACGAGTTGTTTTAGAATCTATCGATACGTCAACATAAACCCTGTACTAGTTATCCTTCTGTAGAGCCTGATCTATTTAATTCGCATCTGGACGTGGCAGTCTTGAGTATTCCTTCTGAGGTCAGTCGGAAATATCCGTGCACATATTTGGGCAGCATCCCGGACACTCGAATCGTAGACGCGTCTCTTTAGCTCCGAAACATAGCATGTCGTGTATAAATCGAAAGCATCTGTGTCAGAAAATCTGTAACGTGCGGAAAGAAAAACCTTTGCAAAGCTTGTTTCAAGGACAAACAGGTTGCAGCATGTGCACCGTGTTTCTGGAACAGCAGAGAGTGGGTGTAACTCTGCAAAATTCCCGTCAAGACATTCAGTTCACAGACACGGAGAATCCTCTGTCGTACTGCAAGCAATTAAAGCATAAAATGGTCTTCAAAAGAGTCATGGGAACACAGGCGATCGGCGCTTTCGTGCAATCGCGACGTACAGCGTCCCCACCATAAGACACGCATAGTGTGTAGGCCTTTAGTTACAGAGCATCGCGAGCTGCTAGGAGAGAGCCTAGGACAAGTGTTATTTTTAAAAACTTACCCGACTTTGACAAGCGACGCGGCTCGGGCCGAAGTCGCTAAGTGTGCGCTTCCTTCCGGCGCGCAGATTTTTGGAGTGCACACAATGAGGTGTTGATGATGAATGCTAGTTTTGCGAAAACCCTTCCTATGGAATGGAGCATCCAGACAGTGGCACCAGACCCAGACCCAGACAGGATTCTTATGCAGATAAAGTTCGTAAGAACTACGTTTGCCATAAAATGAAAGTGTTTATGAACGTTGGCAACAGATGTTGCAGCGTCTAAACTATAACTTCGTCTTGTTTCACTGACTTGCGTCTGCAAAAGAATTCTCACAATCTCCTTACTCGCAAAGAATATTGTACATTTTCGTGTTCTTCCAAAGGGGCGAAACATTTATATAAATTATATAAATCACAGCACCTCCTATGTCACATGCAAAAGCCAGTTCAAACCCCGAGGACGGTGTCAAAGTGAGGGTCTATTTTACCCGGGCCCTCTTGGCACAACATGAAAGATGAGTAGCACTCAATAAGGTCAGAGGTTTCTGCGCCGCATTCTAAGGTGTAGACTTTCTTGAACATCATGTTCTAGAGGTGAGGGTCTCCCCTAAGTACTCTTACTCGACTCTTCAAAGCAAGTCGCTGCTTACTACTAATAATATATAGTCTTCCTGGTTTTGAGAACTGAAATATCTATTTTGGGGTACATTAGACAGAGTTTGTGTTTAAGACATTTTTTTGGTACCTGAAAGCAACACAATACAATGCAAATACTCTACTGCCCATTAATAAATCAATATAAAATTCCTTTGAGCGTGGTATTAAAGAACATAACAATTAGTCCACTCAATTCTTACAAACCCCACGACACCCGAATAAAACTAAATAAATCTTCTGACAGCAGCTCCGCAGACCAATAAAAAACTAGGACGAAACTAGAGGAACAGTTGATAGATTTTGTAGTTGAAAAGAAACCGGTTACATATTGGCTGTTAATACACGTTAGTTATATTAATGTGCTTTCACACGTTTATCGTGCATACAAAAAGTTTAGTGTTTATCGTGAATTCCTGAAAAACAGGCAGGTGCTGGAAAATGATAGGCGTATGTTTCAGTATAGTTTTCGCAGATTCCCAATGTCTCACGTACATGATGTGTTTTACTTTCCTAGAGCAAAATAAATAAATAAATAAATAAAAAGAAAAATTACACCCCACTATACAATTCTGACAGTTGTCATGCGGGTCACAAATACTGTGTGTGCTTGTGGGGGGGGGGGGGGATA
>SMGT01007510.1:121074-140520 GCA_004794575.1 Lanistes nyassanus
CTACTCTTATCTACTTGTCTAAGTAGATCGTCTAGTGACTTCTCTAAATCCAACAAATGCGGATGCAAGTTTGTCGAATCTGGCCCAGTTACGCTAATTCACGATACTAGGACCCACATTCGTTTTGTTAAGAAAGACCTCATAGCGTATTAGTCTGCAATGCACGCTGCATATAATTATGGAATTGTATCAACGTGCCGATATTCTGAGCATGCATGCATGCAAATCTTTGCATCGATATTTAGACCAGCTGGACATGTCGCATGCTGAAAAGCGGATCGTGTTTACAAGTGGATTTTATCTTACAAACACACGCGCATACGGTGTGGTAAGTGCAGACCATTCCCAGTCAACGACACCGACCACTCACCGAGTCCATGGTCGCCTCCAGAGACTCCAGGGCTTGCTGCTCGATCTGCCTCGCCCAGTCTATCATCATCGCTGCGCGACGACGGATCTCGTCTTCGATGTCTTTCTTGGCAGACATCGCCGAGCGTTTGTCCTCCTCTGCTTCTTTGGTTACAACATCCAGGATCTCCATCCTCTCCTCCAGTCGCTTCTCGTGGCCTAGTATCTACAAGCAAGATTGACACAACGGATGTTGAACAAACATGACGCTGTCGCCTAAACAAGACTTGTTATTTAAGTCAGTTAGTTCCCCCCCTGCAGCTGTCAGGCCTGCAAACACACCCGGCATGCATGTGGCAGAGTGAACACTGAATACACCCGTTTTGCATGCGAAACGTTCCAAATCTTTCGAAGTTCATTAACCTCAACAATCCTATCACTGACAATATGAATGCATAGCTACATAGATAATAACTGTGTTATAAAAATAAATGTGGGTTTATACCGCGCGGAAACCCGCCATCAAGAGAGGCAGGGTCACCGCGCCTGACTGAATGGATGTATAGCTGTAGAAAACAGACAGAGTTTTCTGCGGCGAAAGTCTTGTTACGATATGAACCTCAACTCACGCCCGATGATCTTTTTCATTTTCGCTCTGGCTAAAGTCTTTTTAATTCCTTCTTCTTTCTACCCCAGGTACGGTCCCGGCCGTAAATCTGCTTTTCCTAAGCACTTGTAGCACTCATGCCCAGACCACCTTTCAGGCCGGGGGCCATGTTAGCTAAGTTGGTAGAGCTGCGGACTAGCAGATGGAAGGATGCTGGTTCGAATCCTGGTGTGGCCAAGGACTATTTCCTGGAGTGCAAATGGTGCAAACTCCATTCGGCCCTTTCCCCGCACATTAAACTGCCTGTCCGCACTGACCATGTTACTGCAGCCATCAGTCTGGTGGTTCTTAGGAATAGGACCCCATCCACCATAGTGCGAAATCACCGCGAGGTGGAAGCACTGTCCCTCTAAATAACCACCACCACCACCACCTTTCATGTACCTACCACCTTCTCCCTCTCTTAAATATCTCCCCTTCCCTAACCCTCCCCCTAAATCAAACCCTATCCTCCACCCTAAAGTTTTAAAAATGTGGGGACGTAGAGCACGCTGATTGGCTGCTTGGTAAAGGTACATGGGAAAACCAGACATAGGAAGTATATCTCCTGGCCCTGACCCAGTTTCGAGGTCCAGTGTCAGTTGTGATTTCTTTCATTCAATATCTTCTTTTATCCCATTTGTGTGTCACATCTTTCTAGGAACTTTTCTTGCACCAGTGCATGAAAAATACTCCAACAACAACAGCAACAGCAACTGTTTGTGCAAATAAAATACAAACATTGGGAGTAAACAACATTTAATAGTACAAAGAGCCACCGCATGACAGAAACTCGCACAGCTGGTTTTTAGAGGCCGCTGCTTCATGCGCCGAATAAAGAAATGTGTGGGTCGGGTGTCTACCCTACAAAAGTCTAGTCACCAGGCCCTCCATGAATGCAAACTGTACTAAAGTTATTCCCGAATAGCGCAAAGTTATGTCTCTGAAACTGCTGTGTCGGCGAACTTGAAACAAGCCATTCACTCCTGGGACGACCGAATAACTTAATGTATAACTTACTGAATAACGAGGGAAAGACCGATATCACTCACACGTGAACACCGGCGGAGGCCATGCTGAAAACAACGGATGTTGAGGCAGACGTCCGATGAGGTGATGGCTATATCGACAAGGTTTCGTGCACTGTGACGTCACGACTTCAGCGGTAGCGACTTGTTTATAATAGAAAGAGTTAAGTTGGTACCTATACACTCTAACCCTAACCGTACTCAAGCCACCCCTACACCTCTCCTAACCCACCCCCATCCCCTCCCCTATTCCCACGCCGAACAAACTAAAAAACAAATAAAAACGGGAAAAGGAAAGACGGGAATCGAACCACCGTGTTTTCTGCTGTTGAGCCAACAGTTTTACCACACGGCTATCCTCAACGACTGTAGAACGTGCTGAAGAAGCTGCACATGCATCTTCCGCTGCTTTATATCAGTCCCCAATTTTAGTGACCTCACAGTACTTCGTTGATTTAGCCATCACCTGTCCGATGAGTGTAGAAATGATCAGGCGGGTGAAGGATAAATGAAATGATATGCCATTTCAGCATAAAGCAGTCGACCACAGAACCACAAGTCGAAAGGAGCTGTCAAGACACACGGCCGAAGACGAGCTTTGATATAATGAATGCGTGCACAGTTATGTTTGTTCAATTCCTAGAAAAGGCTGATGTGCTCTGAACGTGTACGTGTATTTTTTCTCTTTCAAATGCTTTGATCATACGGGATCTCTTTTCTCTCGCGGAGGAACCTGATCGGGTTCGATATACAACTGAAGACAGTATATGGCTAATCCTTGAGTATACTACGCACAGTATAAAGTATGGCTAATCTTTGAGTATACGACAGTACAAGAAAGCATGGTTAATGTTTCAGTATACGACAGTTAAAGAAAGTATGCAGCTAGCGCAAATCCCTGAGCATACGACAAGATAAGAAAATGTAGCTAATCCTTGAGTATACGACAGTCCGCGAAAATATGACTAATACTTTGGCATACGACAGTAGAACTAGAAGAAACTCGACAATCTTTGAGTATAGGACAGTGTCAGAATCTGGCAAATCTTGGAGTATTGTGCCGCCCCAGCAACTAATCCTTGCAAAACTGATGACACTGATACTGCGGCAACAACAAGAACTATAAAAGTACTGACGCAGCAGTGACGTCATCCGAGTAAAGAAGGAAGTCTAAGCTACTGTGAGTAAACAGAGTCCCTAACAATCGGATAGATTCACATAGTTGAAAGTCTGTGGCAGTATTGGAACGGACCATCCACTGGCAAAGGGTTACAAGAGGCAGAGAAATAAAATTTCTTTCTGGAAAGGTAGCGCGAGAATCCAACACGCTTTTGCAAAAACCCCCGAAGCCGAAGCCGAAAGTAGAGCTTTTGTGCACGCCAGCAGGAGGTAAAAATGAACCCATGTTGACAGGTGAGTCCAGCTTCCTGCCCGAATGAGCGAACCCAAACCGGCGGTTCAGTTAATCTCCAGTTACAGGTGTGACGCTGCATGGTCACCAACGAGCGTGGGCTGCCCGTGTGACGCTGCATGGTCACCAACGAGCGTGGGCTGCCCGCATTGGGGTTCAATGGGCGAGCGAGACACATATAAAGTCTACGGCTAGCGAGGTATCGGGACAGGGTGGGCGTGGGACAGCCATGCCCCGAACCGTGCACCCACCTTGTGGCGAGTGTCCGTGTGGGTTTTGGCCACGTCCACACTCTTGTGGCCCTCGTGCTCGGTCAGTTTGCAGTCTCGACACACCAGGCGGTCGCATGGCACGCACACGAAACGGAGCTTCTCCTCCGGGTGGTCCGGACACATGACAGGGCTGTCCTCCATCTTGCCCTGGCAACACCTGAGCGATACGCCGACGACAGCGATCACGCCCTGCCGTAGAGAATGCGGTCTGTGCGAGGGCGTCGCGGAATTTAAGCGTTTATTTGACGCTCGCGGTGTTCACAGCTGCACACGCAGGGTGGAGGGAAGGGAGCTGTATCATATGCAATCATGACACGATACGGCGATAGAAATATCGCTTTCAGCACACCTTTCACCTTTCATCTTTTACCTTTCAGGGTTTGGGTATGTCTGTTTCCTTTCTTGTCTGCTTGTGTGTGTGTGTGCACGTGCGTGTGTGCAGGTGTATAGAAGGGTGCACGCTCTCGCCTATGTCGCGCAGTACACTTTTAACATCCTCACAGTATCAGTTATCAGTAACTAGTTGCTTGATATCATGCACACCTTTCTTCTCATACCAAACAGAACCAGTTTAGCCACATACCAGAGTTATTCAATCTGGAGTAGACCATCAGCAGTAACAGTGGAGAGTAAACAGCTCTTAACTGTGACAAGTCAGCTTGTAAGTTGGAAAGATCTCGGCTACTCTGTGCATGATATGATCCCTCTCAAAGTAATTTAAAGGGGGTGAAAAAGGACATAAGGGGTCAGATAAACATCCTGCTTAGTTTTCTTCTACAAAAATCCGAAGTTATTGATTATCACAGTCACTGCAAGTGTTACAAAAGTAAAGCGATGCCAATGCCATTAACTCTTGCTGTACTATTTCTCCAACCAACCAACCAACCAACCAACCAACCAACCAACCAACCAACCAACCAACCAACCAACCAACCAACCAACCAACCAACCAACCAACCAACCAACCAACCAACCAACCGGATGTCTTTGTGTACAATAACTGAGTAACAATCTGTGCAGGTGTATAGAGCTCGGCATTTGATTAGCCACACAGATTCCTAACCCCACCCTAAACCCCTACCCTTATTTAACCCCACCCTACCCCTCCTCCCCTCGTAAAGACCCTCGGTCCCTCCCCCGGAAACATAGCCCCCTCCCCTAGAAACACAGTCCGAGTATAGAACTCGCCATTTGACTAGTTACGCACAGCGATAACTTGTGAAGCAAGACAAGTACTTTTGGTACGAAAGGGAACTGGTGATCTCCTTTGAGTGATAGCCATGTAGATATGGTAAGGATATCATCATATTTATTATTTCATTTTATTTTAGGCCTAGATACAGGGTCGAAATATGGCCTAGGACCATCTGCGGCTGAAAAAAGAACCCGCGTTCAGAATTTGGTGTGGATCGGTTCCGGCACGGGTACTTGTATAACTTACAACCCACAAACACACCCACACATCCACATTCGGCTTTATATATTAGACTGAAATGTGGCTATGCGGTCAGGTCAAAGACAATATATTATGCGTACGTGGTTTTCGAAGTCCCTGTGCGGGCTTACTTGCTACCCATGTATCATGTATTGGGTGCAACAGGCTGCATGGTAGTGTGATTTGCTAGAAGGCCTACACTGGCAGGGATTGCCTCTCCTCGTGCACACGTCCTTTCAGAGAAGGGGGTTGGGATGTGGGTGTAGTTTGCAGCGAGGAGGCCCCGTCCCTGGTTAGAGCTTTGAATGCAGCTCTTGGTCTAACGATAGACCTAACATTGGACATGCAGCATTTCTGAGACGACAACAGCACCTGTTGCTCCCTATTTGTTTTGGTAGGAACAATTGTCCGTGTGGTCTGTAACTGTTTATTCTTGTAGACAAGTCCGGCTTAGCTCGCAGGCAACCTCCAAGCCCAGCTTTCCCGCAGGCAACTTCCAAGCCTAGCTTACCCGCAGGCGACTTTCAAGCCCAACTTACAGGCATCTTCGAAGCCCAACTTATCTTACAGGCAGCCTCCATATCTGATCTACCGAGCTAAGACAAGTTATCGTGGTGTTGAGATTTTTCGGGGTGTCTTAACCAGGGAATCACTGAGCAAGGAATTGCTACCCGAGCGTCTATTTGTAAACACCCGTTGGTATCGCCATCGTACATGTCCAGTAGATGCTTCATGAAGTAGAATGGATTTCTGCTTCACCTTCAGGTCCACAATCATATGGAACTCGAGCTGATTTTTATGGACTGCGAAATGCTTGGGTACGAGAAGAACAGTAACCGTGTAACCGACTCTCGGCGTAATCCGGTGTAATTCTGGCCCTTGTCGTGTACTCTTTAGTGCTGGACAATTTTTATTCAAGGAAACTAACCTTTATATATAAATATAACAAAAACAGCATGATATAAAACACATCAAGCTCATTTTCATACTGTTCTGATCAATAGGCTTCAACTACAAATACTTTTTTCCTCCAATTTATTTTTACGTTTCTACATTTCTGACATTTTCGTAAGTCAGATATAACACGCTTTCTCTTATACAATTACGATTAGCTATCAGTGTATTAACTACCAAAAACGACAAAATTTTCCAGGGTTAGGGTTAGGGTTAGCAAGATTCAAATACCTCAGTTTCGAAATTCATTTAAAACGGTCATACATCATTGAAAACATACATTGACAATATTTGTGAACATCGACCATTGTAGATCCATTCCATGTAAACGAAATCACAAAATTATTTATTTTGCGAGATGCTGGGAAACATAAATATATTTAAATATTTTGTGGCTGAGCTTTAAAATTGCCGATTTTCATCAAATTTCTTATCCAAGGCAAATCAAACTTTCTGTAACAGGCATGCATCTTGCTTCATTAAACGTTCATTAGAACAAACAAATTTCTCGCCTTAACATTTTTGTTATTGAGTAGTCAAACCCTAAGCCTTGAAAAATCGCTAGTCATGACAACGGTCAGTTTAATCGCAATAGAATTCGGCCAATAAAGCACAGAAACCACAGAGATGAAAATTCCACTGAAGAGACTTGCTCCTGAAAATAACTATAATACAACATATCTGAATTTTGCAGCAAGAAAAGAACGCGGACCTTTTCACGGACCGAGATGCGCGCGCATCTGGCCACAGTGGCGTAGTTTCCTATCTGCGTCAGTTATATTATCTGTGAGCAGACGTAAAGGTAAGGTAAAACGTCCGTTGAGCGTTTACAGTCTCTGCTGTTATTTTCTGCATGTGTATGTGGTGTGTGGTATCTGACTCTAGTTTCTACTAATTCTAGTCTTGCCATACCAACTCGTGATAACTGGAAGAAAATTTTAAAAAGCGAAATATGAATACAACACACTTGCTCTAATCATGCTCGCATGTCACAAAACTAGATCTGGACCCCAGGGGAAAGCACGCAGATGTTCATACCAAAGATTCGTCCTGTTCTTGGTCATGCATAAACTCAGGTGAGTGGGGGGAAACTAGAAATTTGCCCGCTACTAGCGCACCCGGCGCTAGAAATTTCCCTCTTTCTTTTTGTCTTTTTGTATTGATTGTGTACGATCCATCATCCTGACATGCTTATCAACAAGAATTACTTCGCTCGTACACAGTTTTTGAATTTTAACTGTAGTCTGTTCGAGGGGCAGTGATTTCTGTTACGAATCACATTAAGTCTAGCAGTGTTAAGACTCAGATGTTTAGTTCTGCAAAAACGTTTCCTACGGAACGGAGCATCCAGACAGTGGCACCAGACCCAGACAGGATTCTTAATCAGATAAAGTTCGTAAGAACTACGTTTGCCATAAAATGAAAGTTTTTATGAACGTTGGCAACAGATGTTGCAGCGTCTAAACTATTCGTCTTGTTTCCCTGACTTCCGTCTGCAAAAGAATTCTCGAAATCTCCTTATTCGCGAAGAATATTTGTACATTGTCGTGTTTCCCCAAAAGGCCGAAGCATATCTATAAATTATATAAATCACAACAGACAGCTCACTCTCTCATGCCACATGCAGAAGCCAATTCAAACCCCGAGGACGCTGTCAAAGTGAGGGTCTATTTTACCTGGGCCCTCTTGGCACAACATGAAAGATGAGTAGCACTCAATAAGGTCAGAGGTTTCTGCGCCGCATTCTCAGGTGTAGACTTTCTTGAACATCATGTTCTAGAGTGAGGGTCTCCCCTAAGTACTCTTACTCGACTCTTCAAAGCAAGTCGCTGCTTACTACTAATAATATATAGTCTTCCTGGTTTTGAGAACTGAAATATCTATTTTGGGGTACATTAGACAGACTTTGTGTTTAAGACAGTTTTTTCGTACCTGAAAGCAACACAATACAATGCAAATACTCTACTGCCCATTAATAAATCAATATAAAATTCCTTTGAGCGTGGTATTAAAGAACATAACAATTAATCCACTCAATTGCAAACCCCACGACACCCGAATAAAACTAAACAAATCTTCTGACAGCAACTCCGCAGACCAATAAAACTAGGACGAAACTAGAGGAACAGTTGATAGATATTGTAGTTAAAAACGGTTACATATTGGCTTTTAATACACGTTATTATATTAATGTGCTTCACACGTTTATCGTGCATACACCAGAGTTTAGTGCTTATCGTGAATTCCTGAAAAACAGGCAGGTGCTGGAAAATGATAGGCGTATGTTTCAGTATAGTTTTCGCAGATTCCCAATGTCTCAAGTACATGATGTGTTTTACTTTCCTAGAGCAAAATAAATAAATAAATAAATAAATAAAAAGAAAAAGTACACCCCACTAGACAATTCTGACAGTTGTCATGCGGGTCACAAATACTGTGTGTGTGTTTGTGGGGGCGGGGGGGGGGGGGACAACATCATGCTTTGGGGTTGTGCTTTAAAAGTCGCAGTTGAAAATTAATTTTGGCTGTCTAAAGTGAAGGAATAGGAATCGGATAACGCTGTCAGCTCATGTATGGTTTTATAAACCCAGATTTTATCCTTTCCTTTTTTGTCATTGGACTTTTTTTATCTCTGCCCACCCACTTTACGCCACTCATTATTTTGTCATTACATTTAACCCTTGTAAGTGTATACAGTGCGCGGGCATGAACACGCACGCACGCAAGCACGCACATCTGCACATGTCTTAGAATTGCTATTTTGTGCAAACACATGCATTTGACATCATCACCGTCAGCGAGGGAGAGTTAGAAGAGTGACTGGAACCTCACAAAAGTTCCCTTTCACTGAGACCCGTCAGCCACACAACACGCCAGCACGTGTCCGTTCTTGCAGCCGATCCACAGGCGGCCTGCATCATCAGGAGTCAAAGCTGTGGGCTGTTCCAGCAGAGGGCATCCGGGGCCAAAATACGACAGGAAGCGGATGCCGTCGCGGTACTCCAGAATGTTCACCACGCTGTTCTGCCATTCAGCGACGAGTAGCACCTCCTTTCCGCCAATCGTGTGGAAGCAGACATCTGACGGCGAGAAGGCTTCCCCAGACGGGCAGTAGACGCCGGCTGGCTGCTGGTCGGACAGGTGAAACAGCCTGACCGCCTGGTCGTTTGTGACCATTGCCAGGCGCAGACCGCTGCTATCCACGTCCATGGCCAGAGGGCGTGGGCAGTCGATGGTCCGGATGCGGGTGGACGCAGCCAGAGGCAGCGGGGACGTCCGGATCTCCAGCTTGCACACGTGGTGGGTGTCCGTGGCTTGTGAAGACACGATGGCATAGCGGAGGAAAAGCTTGGACAAGATCGTCAGGTCACCCTCAGCCTTGTGCGAGACAGTTTGGTATAGGTCGTTGCTGTAATCCTTCTCCAGAATCACGTTGTAGGACTCGAGGGTGCTCATGATTTTAGCCACTTGCTTGCCGCTGGCAAAAACCTTGTTCTTCGCTGCTCGCACCAGGCTGACGCGGCTAGAGAAAAACTGTTCATGGAGTAGCTTCCCTTGTTGGCTATACAGCGCCACGCGCTGGTCGTTGGACCCCTCGCTGACGTCATGGGTAAGCCATACGGTCCCGTCAGACATCGGGCAGATGGAGTTGATGGCTGCGGCACACGTGAACAGAAAGGAGACCACATGCGGACTGTCCTTGGAGAGCTGCGCCAACTGCGGCACACCAATGAACATGCGCGCCGTGTCTTCGCTGAGGTCGACGGGGCGGTGAAGAATCGGTCGCACCGAGAAGGTCGGCAAGCCCTCGGTCAGCATTTCCAGGTTCTCTCCCTTGCCGCGGCCGCTGCGGAGGTCTTGTTCCAAGGTGAAGGCCATGGCGAGGTTAGCCGAAGCCCCCTTGTCCATGTCGGTGAGCACAGCGCGAGTGGACTGCAGCATGTCTTTAATGACCCCTCGTCGCTGCTCCAGGTCTTGCACACTGGCGTCTATGTCAGCGGTCACCTGCAGCCCGGAACCACGACACGGGTCTTCATGTGGCCGTACCTCCTCCCCTCCCCACACAATTCCCCCCCCCCCACAAAAGCAAACTACTCTTATCTACTTGTCTAAGTAGATCGTCTAGTGACTTCTCTAAATCGAATAAATAAGGATCCAAGTTTGTCGAATCTGGCCCAGTTACGCTAATTCACGATACTAGGACCCACATTCGTTTTGTTAAGAAAGACCTCAAGAGCGTATTAGTCTGCAATGCACGCTGCATATAATTATGGAATTGTATCAACGTGCCGATATTCTGAGCATGCATGCATGCAAATCTTTGCATCGATATTTAGACCAGCTGGACATGTCGCATGCTGAAAAGCGGATCGTGTTTACAAGTGGATTTTATCTTACAAACACACGCGCATACGGTGTGGTTAGTGCAGACCATTCCCAGTCAACGACACCGACCACTCACCGAGTCCATGGTCGCCTCCAGAGACTCCAGGGCTTGCTGCTCGAACTGCCTCGCCCAGTCTATCATCATGGCTGCGCGACGACGGATCTCGTCTTCGATGTCTTTCTTGGCAGACATCGCCGAGCGTTTGTCCTCCTCTGCTTCTTTGGTTACAACGTCCAGGATCTCCATCCTCTCCTCCAGTCGCTTCTCGTGGCCTAGTAGCTACAAGCAAGATTGACACAACGGATGTTGAACAAACATGACGCTGTCGCCTAAACAAGACTTGTTATTTAAGTCAGTTATTTTCCCCTCTGCAGCTGTCAGGCCTGCAAACACACCCGGCATGCATGTGAGTAAACACTAAAGAGTCAGCCTGCAAATACACCCGTTTTGCATGTGAAGCGTTCCAGATCGTTCAATGTTCCTCAACAATCCGATCACTGACGATATGAATGCATAGCTACATAGATAATAACTGTGTTATAAAAATAAATGTGGGTTTATACCGCGCGGAAACCCGCCATCAAGAGAGGCAGGGTCACCGCGCCTGACTGAATGGATGTATAGCTGTAGAAAACAGAGTTTTCTGCGGCGAAAGTCTTGTTACAATATGAACCTCCACTCACGCCCGATGATCTTCTTGATTTGCGCTCTGGCTAAAGTCTTTTTAATTCCTTCTTCTTTCTACCCCAGGTACGCTCCCGGCCGTAAATCTGCTTTTCCTATGCACTTGTACCACTCATGCGCAGACCACCTTTCATGTACCTACCACCTTCACCCTCTCCTAAATACCTCCCCTTCCCTAACCCTCCCCCCTAACGCAAACCCTACCCTCCACCCTAAAGTTTTAAAAATGTGGGGACATAGAGCACGCTGATTGACTGCTTGGTAGAAGTACATGGGGAAAACTAGACATAGGAAGTATATCTCCTGGCCCTGACCCAGTTTTTGGAGGTCCAGTGTCAGTTGTGATTTCTTGCATTCAATATCTTCTTTTATCTCATTTGTGTGTCACATCTTTCTAGGTACTTTTCTTGCACCAGTGACTGAAAAATACTCCAACAACAACAACTGTTTGTGCAAATAAAATACAAACATTGGGAGTAAACAACATTTAATAGTACAAAGAGCCACCGCATGACAGAAAATCGCACAGCTGGTTTTCAGAGGCCGCTGCTTCATGAACCGAAAAAAGAAATGTGTGGATCGTGTGTCTACCCTACAAAAGTCTAGTCACCAGGTCCTACATGAATGCAAACTGTACTAAAGTTATTCCCGAATAGCGCAAAGTTATGTCTCTGAAACTGCTGATTCGGCGAACTTGAACTAAGCTATTCACTCCCGGGACGACCGAATAACTTAATTAGTACTGAATAACGAGGGAAAGACCGATATCGCGCAGACGTGAACACCGGCGGAGGCCATGCTGAAAACAACGGATACGATTTTAACCGACTATCTGTTTGGAAAAACCGCCGAAGCCGGAAGTAGAGCTTTTGTGCACAACGGGAAGAGGTAAATATATGACCCCATGTTGACAGGTGATTCAAAATTCCTGCCCGAATGAGCGAACGCACAACGGCGGTTGATCGCCAGTGACAGGTGCGACGCTGCATGGTCGCCAAACGAGCGTGGGCTGCCGGCATTGGGGTTCAATGGGCCAGCGAGACACATATAAATCTACGACTAGAGAGGTATCCGGACAGGGTGGGCGTGGGACAGCCATGCCCCGAACTGTGCACCCACCTTGTGGCAAGTGTCCGTGTGGGTTTTGGCCACGTCCACACTCTTGTGGCCCTCGTGCTCGGTCAGTTTGCAGTCGCGACACACCAGGCGGTCGCATGGCACGCACACGAAACGTAGCTTCTCCTCCGGGTGGTCCGGACACATGACAGGGCTGTCCTCCATCTTGTCCTGGCAACACCTGAGAGATACGCCGACGATAGCGATCGTCCCTGCCGTAGAGAATCCGGTCTGTGCCAGGGCGCCGTGGAATTTAAGCGTTTATTTGACGCTCGCGGTGTTCACAGCTGCACACGCAGGGTGGAGGGAAGGGAGCAGTAGCATATGTAATCATGACACGATACGGCGATAGAAATATCGATTTCAGCACACCTTTCACCTTTTACCTCTCAGGGTTAGGGTATGTCTGTTTCCTTTCTTGTCTGCTGCTTGTGTGTGTGTGTGCACGTGCGTGTGTGCATGTGTATAGAAGGGTGCACGCTCTCGCCTATGTCGCGCAGTACACTTTTAACATGCTCACAGTATCAGTTATCAGTAACTAGCTGCTTAATGTCTTCACATTTCTTCTCACACCAAACAGAAGCGGTTTAGCCACACACCAGAGTTATTCAATCTTGAGTGGACTATCAGCAGTAACAGTGGAGAGTAAACAGCTCTTAACTGTGACAAGTCAGCTCGCAAGTTGGAGAGATCTCGGGTACTCTGTGCATGATATGGTCCCTCTCAAAGTAATTTAAAGGGGGTGAAAAAGGACATAAGGGATCAGATAAATATCCTGCTTAGTTTTCTTCTAGATAAATCCGAAGTTAATGATTATCACAGTCACTGCAAGTGTTACAAAATCTCGAGTAAGGCGGTGCTAATGCCATTATAACTCTTGCTGTCCGATTTCTCCAGCCAACCAGCCAACCAACCAACCAACCAACCAACCAACCAACCAACCAACCAACCAACCAACCGGATGTCTTTGTTTACAATTGCTGAGTAACAACCTGTGCAGGTGTATAGAGCTCGCCATTTGATTAGCTACACACATCCCTAACCCCAACCTAAACCTCCTACCCTTCTTCAAACCCCACCCTACCCCTCCTCCCCTTGGAAACACCCTCGGCCCCTTCCCCGGAAACATAGCCCCCTCCCCTGGAAACACACCCCCTCCCCTAGAAACACAGTCCGAGTATAGAGCTCGCCATTTGATTAGCTACGCACAGCGACAGGTTGTCAAGCGAGACAAGGGAAAGTACTCTTCATACGAAAGGAACTGGTGATCTCCCTTGCACCTTGCCATGTGGATATGGTAAGGATATCGTCATATTTATTATTTCATTTTATTTTAGGCCTAGAGGATAGACCTAACGATAGACCTAACATTGGACATGCAGCATTTCGGAGACGACAACAGTACCACCTGTTGCTCCCTGTTTGTCTCGGTAGGAACAATTCCCCTTGTGGTCTGTAACTGTTTATTCTTGTAGGCAAGTCCGGCTTACCTCGCAGGCAATGTCCAAGCCCAGCTTACCTGCAGGCAACTTCCAAGCCCAACTTACCTTACAGGCAACCTCCAAGGCCAGCTTACCTGCACGCAACTTCCAAGCCCCTTACCTCACAGGCGACCTCAAAGCCCAGCGTACCCACAGGCAACTTTAAAGCCCAACTTACCCCACAGGCAACTTTCAAGCCCAACGTACAGGCAACTTCGAAACCCAACTTACCTTACAGGCAACCTCCATATCTGATCTATCGAACTGAGGCAGGTTAAGTTATCGTGGTATTGAGATCCTTCGTGGTGAGTCGTAATCATGGAATCGCCATCGAACATGTCCAGTAGATGCTTCATGAGGCACAATGGCGATTTCTGCTTCACCTTCAGGTCCACAATCATGTATGGATCCGCCATCTTTACCAGCAGCAAAGTAAGATTTCGTGATTGGGGAGGGGGGGGGGAGGAGCGATAAATTTCCTGCCAGGTAGCTGCGGACTAGCGGGTGGAAGGTTGCTGGTTTGAATCCATTTGTGGCAAAGGATTATTTCCTTGAGTTATACATATTGCATTCGCCTATCTCCCCGCACATTAAAACTTCCTGTCCGCGCTGGTCATATCAGTCTGGTGGTTCTTTCAGTGCATAGCTTAGTGATAGGACCCCATCCACCCCATAGTGTGAAATCACCGCGAGGTGGAAAAACTGTCCCTCTCAAATAACCAACCAACCAACCAACCAACCAGCCATGCACTTACATGTATAGGATAGCGTTACCCTGGCGTGGGTAAGTATTTTACTGGCAGTCGGGTAGGTTATCGGCAGGTAAGGTGCAAGGCAGGAGGAAGCACCATGAATTTCAGAACGCTGACAGCACCTGACGAACTCGTATAACAATGATAATTGTACACCACCTCCTTGCGAAACAAACAGTTGCTGTTTATACAATCAGAGTACACTTGGAAGAGAAAATGTTGTTGTGGAGTGTAACCGGCGTGACGTCATCATCTCTCTTCTCACGTTCGCCTTTTTCTACCCACTTCCGGTCCCCTGTCTCCCCCCTCCCATGTATATTTTCTTCTTCCGTCCCACGACTTGGTGACTTTTATTGGACAGCTATTTAAAAAAGATTTTTATAAATACGCCAAAATGGCCGACACTCTCCTAACCACTGTCATTACAGATCATTACTTTGATCTGTAGCGTTGTGATCTTTTATATGGATGATTAGCGTTATAGGTTGCTGTATGGAGGATTAGCGCAATGCGTTGCTATTGGACGATTAGCGTTACGGCTTGTTATATGGACGAATGCTGTTATGGGTTATTATATGGACGATTAGCGTTATGGGTTGCGGTATGGAGGATTAGAGTTATGGGTTGCTACATCGACGATTAGCGTTATGGGTTGCTATATGGATGATTAGCGTTGTGGTCTGCTATATCGACGATTAGCGTTATGGGCTGCTATATTTACGATTAGAGTTATGGGCTGCTCTACGGACTATTAGCGTATATGGACGAGATAACCGAACCTTCAACATTATTGGTACTGATTAATGAATGATTGATAATAAGTTTATCCAGCAACATAACACATTTCTGGAAGCTCTTCGCCAAATTATCGATTTTGTTTCTGTCAATTGCAAACACTATATTTACTCTAAAGATTTCACTGGCCGGTAGGACGTCACACTCTTATTTATTTTTTATTTGTCAATAATCATCTCTCCTCAGTCATGCCTGCCTCCATTGGACTGATCAGACTAATCTGTTTTTCACCATTTTAACCTCTCTCCGCCTCCGTTACCAAAGCTGCATTGTAATATTCCAGATTCAGACCCTCTAAAGCAATTTAAGCCATAGACATTCATGAGACGTGGATCTCGAGCTGATTTTTGTGGAATGCGAAATGCTTGGGTACGAGAAGAACAACAACTGTGTAACCGACTCTCGGCGTAATCCGATGTAATTCTGGCCCTTGTCGTGTACTCTTTAGTGTTGGACAATTTTTATTCAAGGAAACAAACCTACATATATATAACAAAAACAGCATGATATAAAACACATCAAGCTCTTTTTCATACTGTTCTGATCGATAGGCTTCAATTACAAATACTTTTTTCCTCCAATTTATTTTTACGTTTCTACATTTCTGACATTTTCGTAAGTCAGATATAACACGCTTTCTCTTACAGTTAGGATTCGCTATCAGTCAAAACTACCAAAAACGTCAAAATTTTGAGACCGCAAAAGCTAGTTAGCAGGATTCAAAAATACCTCAGTTTCGAAATTCAGTTGAAACGCTCATACACCATCATCAAATACATTGAAAACATTTGTGAACATCGATCATTGCAGAACTATTCCATGTGAACGAATTCAAAAAATTATTTATTTTGGGAGATGCTGCGGAACATAAAAATATTTAAATATTTTGTGGCCGAGCTTTAAAATTGCCGATTTTCATCAAATTTCTTATCCAAGGCAAATCAAATGATCTGTAACAGACATGCATCTTGCTTCATTAGACTTTCATTAAAACAAACAAATTTCTCGCCTTAAATTTTTTTTATTGAGTAGTCAAACCCTAAGCCTTGACAAGCGCAAGTCATGAAAACGATCAACCGATGTTGTTAATAATCAATTTCAGTTACAGTTTTAATCGCAATAGAATTTGGCCAGTAATGCACAGAAACCACAGAGATGAACATAAACGCTATCTACATCGTAAAAAAATTCCACCAAAGAGACTTGCTAGTGAAAAAACTATAATACAACAGATCTTATTTTTGCAATAAGAAAGGAACGCGGACCTTTTCACGGACCGAGATGCGCGCGCATCTGGTAAAAGTGGCGTAGTTTCCTACGTCAGTTATATTGTCTGTGAGCAGATGTAAGAAGCGACCCGCAACCTTTCCAGAAAAGGTGACATTAGGTTTTCTGAACTGCCTTAGGTACGGGAATCATTGAGTGACAAGTAAACGTCCGTTGACTGTTTACAGTCTTTGCTTTTATTTTCTGCTTGTGTAGGGCCTATATGGTGTGTGGTATCTGACTCTAGTTTCTACTAATTCTAGTCTTGCCATACCAATTCGTGACAGCTGGAAGCAAATTTTTAAAAAAATACGCGAAATATCAATAAAACACACTTGCTCTAATCGTGCTCGCATGTCGCAAAACTAGATCTGGGCCCCAGGGGAAAGCACACAGATGTTCATACCAAAGATTCGTCCTGTTTTCGGTCATGCATAAACTCGGGTGAGTGGGGGGAAACTAGAAATTTGCCCGCTAGAAATTTCCCTTTTTCTTTTTGTCTTTTTGTATTGATTGTGTACGATCCATCATCCTGACATGCTTGCTTATCAACAAGAATTACCTGGCTCGTACTCAGTTTTTGAATTTTAACTGTAGTCTGTTCCGAGGGGCAATGATTTCTGTTACTCATGAATCACATTAAGTCTAGCAGTGTTAAGACTCAGATTCATTTCAAGCGATAGCTGAGGCAATCTGGCCTAGAGATATTTAACATGTACATTACTAAACGAAGTTCAGTGCGCTGTTGCACAAGTGTGCACAATTTTGATACAAACATAACATTTACCAGGAATATACTTTTTGATATGAAAGTTAAAATATGATACTATCATAGAACTGAAAACAAGAGACGTAGCTACAGTGAAAACAAAATATTCAATTAAATTATGGTTAACATTAAAATCTGAGTGGTACATTGATCTCAGAAAATGAAGGTTATGAGGTAATACTTATGCAAATTTTACTATAATATCGTATATGGGTATTAAATCTGTAAAAATGATACACAGCCATCTATTATTTTAATTTTATGAAATCTTACACATTTTCATTCGGGAAAGAAACACTTAAAAATAGAAAACAAACAGTAATTTTTTTTTACCTTTTCTCCGAAAGTACGGAATTACAAGCTCCTAACGCGTACAGTGAAACTAACGTATGAACAGATAAATCTATTTAGATCTACATGCAGCACAGCATAAATAATAACCCTTCAAAATATCGCAAATTCGTGTTGTAAAACTGTATTGAAATGTGCACAGTTAAGCGATATTTGTTATATACAGCGGTAATTTTATTCAGCTTTGCAGATGTCAGTTGAACGGGCCTCGAAGACTTGTTTTGAGTGGCACATGAACGTTTAGAGTCTGGAGGTCCCATGGGATTTTTGTGACGAAAGCTGCACAAGCAAAATTGGATGAACGTGCCAGCCGAAAGTGTGGCTACATACTATACTTTATGGAACCGAGTGATAATAAATCTGAGGTAGTCACCATTTCGTTGAGTAACCCGGCATCAAGCATGTGAGTGCCTTTTTAAAAAAAATTATGTAGTGAATGAATTAAAGTTGACATTTGGCTTCTAAACAGACGCGCCAGCTAGCATCAAACATTGAAATTGGGGTCGCTTTAAAGCTAGGGAGCCTTTTCGGCGACCAGAATGTGGCGAGTAGCGTTGTTAAGCGCATGCTAGGTGTTAACAGCTGAAACATTTGGTAACTGTGTTTTAAAATAGTCGCGTTAGCTGCCGATGTGATGTATGACGCAAAAAGGTTTCTTCTATTATAGATTTTATCTATGGTGGTGGGGGTGGTGAGGGGATAACTTCAGTGTTGTGACTAAAACCTGCTGCCGTCACCACCATTTTGGTTTGGTTTTTGTCATAGCACGCAGGCGCAGCAACACAGATATTTTTAGAAGTTTCGGAGCTTCTGCTTTTACTGCACATTTTTTGAGTCAGAGTTATAAATCAGAATGTAGACAGGACATGCTGCTTCTTAATTCATTCGTATTTAATAGACAGTAAAGCAGCTGCAGGTTTTTGGAAAGAAATAATGACAACATTTGGCACGCAGGTTGGGAAACAGCACGTCAAACCAAATTAAGCGTAATTTTGCACGTGGTGAATTCCAGCCCTGATTATATCTCACAGCAAATATTTCTCAGCTATCAAAAATATCTCGTTCAACAGCCCGTCTGAGAATCTTAAGAAAAGGCCAGTCAAAACTAATTAGTAAATACTCAAAATTACTATTCTATAATTAGACTCTGTCTCCTAATACATTATACACGAGGGAGAGATGCGCAACATATGAATGATTAACTTTTGTCTTTGTTACAGAAGAGTTGGTCCGTCTGGGAAACGTCATATAATACCACTAGAAACTCCAATGGCTTTTCATTTCGCCGTACCAACACAAACTATTTCGGGGAAGGGAGAGCTTTCTTCAATTTCTGAACGTTTATTTGAAGATAAAGAGAAGTCAGACGCTAAGCGTGTTTTCGAAGAGAAAGATGACCTGTGTGACGTCACACTACTTGTGGAGGGCAAACGACTGTATGTCCACAAGACGTTTCTCGCCATTCATTCTCCCGTGTTCCGCAAAATGTTCTTCTCGGACTTCAAGGAAAAGGAAAGTCTGGAAGTTGTTCTACCGGAAAAGAGGAGCTCGGCCATGATCAGCTTTCTGACGCAGATCTACCCTGGACACTCCTTTCGTACTATTACAGGTATCTATGTCCGCTGTCCTATTGTCAGATCTACCCTGGACACTCCTTTCGTACTATTACAGGTATCTATGTCCGCTATCCCATTGTCAGATATACCCTGGACACTCCTTTCGTACTATTACAGGTATCTATGTCCGCTATC
>SMGT01007510.1:141156-162875 GCA_004794575.1 Lanistes nyassanus
CCCATTGTCAGATATACCCTGGACACTCCTTTCATACTATTACAGGTATCTATGTCCGCTATCCCATTGTCAGATCTACCCTGGACACTCCTTTCATACTATTACAGGTATCTATGTCCGCTATCCCATTGACAGATCTACCCTGGACACTCCTTTCGTACTATTACAGGTATCTATGTCCGATATCCCATTGTTAGACTCCGTGAGTAGTCGGATAATTTTGGACAAAAGAGGCTGGTAATAGTGGTTAGTATACTGAATTCATGGGCGGTGGGTCGTTCAATGGCAAGTGTTTGTCACCAAGACACAAATGGGGAGGCAGCGAGTTTAGACTCCGTCTCAGCGACATTGCTCATTGTGGATCCGGCGCTGCTAGTCTCCCTTTTTTGTTTTCATGCAGACGAGAACCTTCCGGATATCCTACAGTTGGCCGACGAATACCAAGCAGACCAAGTGATGACGGACTGCCAGCAGTACATGGGAACACAAATACATTTGGTGGGAAAGCAACTGACCCAAGACCAGATGATGCTGTACCTAGGGCTGATGACGCAGTACTACCTCAGGCGACATTTCGACACGTTGCTGGATCTGGCTTCTAAGAAATCGGTTCACTGGCTCCTTCAGAGCAAGTATTTCGAGTCGGTGCCGCCTGAAACCATGAAGGCGCTGCTGGTAAAGCGATGCAAGGCTCTAGAGATCATACACAACCGACAGAATGATTAAATTTATTTTTAAAACTTTTACTTTTCTGCCTAGATTCTGTGCCTGACACGGAGTATGGGCTAACAAGCAGGATGATCTTGTCTTCAGAATGGCGTTTGTGGAATGTTTTAACTATTTTAGGGAATGTTTTAACCTTTTGAACTGGTGGTGTAGATTGTGTAAACTGGGATGTAACGTTCTTAAAATACAGTGTCAGCTAGAAATTCATTATGATGTTGAGTAAAAAGAAACATCGATGTCAGCACTGGTGCACGAACTATCTGTTATCACACTTTGCACATTTTATGAATATAACATCTTGTGAAGTCGTGTACCCGTATTATTACATGTTCCTGTCATCGAGCTTACTCATTAAAATGTCCAATAAAATCAACAACAAACCTGCAAAAATGCTTCACGTTTTCCTGACAAGACCAGTACTCGTGTTTCAAAGTCTCGGAGACAGTGTCGTCAGGTAAACTGTAAGTCTGGAACTATTTCTGACCCAAATCCAGGTAAACTACGTGTCACACTAGACCTTCCCGGGCAGCTATTGGCGATATTATCGATCACCGCTCAAACATATCAGGTGAGGAACCACCGGTAAAACGCATGTTTTGTACCTTTTCACCACCTTATGACTCACACAATACGGACAAGAGACTTGCGCAACCGACAGTGACCAGTCCGACAGTGACCAGTCCGACAGCAGTGCGTCGGATTCGACTGCTACCGGACGCGGCCCATTCTCTAGCGCGATGAGTTCTCTCCAACCAGATCTCAAGGCGCCACTCTCACATCCTGCTGTCTTGTTGTTATCGCTGATGTGGTGGCACCCAAGAGTAATACGAGTGTTTTCAGTTTACAACTCGAGCTACCTGTAAAAGACAAAAAAGAAAAAAAACAGAAGAGGAATTAAGCATGAAGCTTGGAGCATTTAGAGCAGCACAGCTGGAGCCATCTCTCAATATCGGCGATTCCTGAGACCAAAAGGGGGACAACGCAGACAAAATCATCATTGCGGTGGGTTCTAACATGGATGTGAAACTAAGCGAAGCCATGACTGGTCGATCGGACCGGGTTTGCAGAAAATCCACCAGTTCTGGTGCATTGATACGACCTGTCAGCGAAATTTACATCATACAGACGCCACTTCTCCTTCATAACAGCGTGGGGAGAGGCAAAGGTAAACTGCAGCAGACCTTCTCCAGTTGTATGTAAAGGACGGACCCAGTGGATCAGACAAAAGATTCCTCAACGAGGATTTGATTTACTAGCCGAGCCGAACTGGCGGGTGGAAACACAAATGGACAATCAGTCTCTTGGTCCCAGGGCGCAAGAAGCATGTAACACTGAGTCACGAAATCTTGTGTTTTGTTTCGTGCAGGTCATCACTGACGACATGACTGGAAGGAGGCTACTTGTTATCGAGTGTGATGTCCGACGAATTCACCCTTTGTCGATAGAGCGCACCTCCCCACATAGGCTGATGGCCGTTGAAGTCACAGAAAAGAAGAAGATGTGGGGGATGCTGGGTCAAAAGCATCCAAATCCTGACGGGAAACCCGAGCTGAAGGGGGAAGATACAGGCTGCAGATAGTAATAGTTCTATGCAGGGTGACACGTGCAGCCACACAGTCCAAAGGTACTGATGGACTGATCCAGCTAACCCTATTAAAAATGTAAAATGGGCATCGTGGCACACAGTTTGAATCGTATGTGAACAGTTAAACGAGAGGTCATGGGATAGTCTATAAAATTAGATTGCACTAAAGACAGAAGAGAAGGCAGAGGAAATACGCATATATATATATGTGTGTGTGTATTTGTATACATATATATTCATACTTTGTGCAAAATCAACTCAGCACTTTAAACACTTGCCATTTGCTTCATGTTCCCGTCGACGAAAATCAGGGCCGTCGAGAGGGGGGGGGGGAGCCGGTACAAAGTTCCGGGGCCCCCAAGGCTTAGGGGCCCCCTTAAGTTGGGTGCGAAAAAAAAACGGCGTGAATGGATAAAGAGAGATGAAACAATCTGCCTGAGAATTTTCCACCTTCTGTCCACTTTCTCTGGGTTTTACCGGGTTTCAGCTGCTACGTCAGTTTACCCCCCACTCCCCTCTCACTTAACGACCTCAGTGTTTCCTCCCTGTTTCAAGCTGTGGACTGGAGCCAAACCTTGATAAGATAAGGGGGCCCACCGTGACCGTTTCTGTCCGAAGGGCTTGGCTATCCTCCTCCCCTCCACCCCGGTCACGTCGGGATGTCCAAAAGGGCTGGTGCTCTGTCCAGGACAGGCGACACCCTGTGTGGGAGTGTTTGATGAATGTAGTATAGTGTTCGTGCGTCTGTATGCTCGATCATTCATGTCGTCTGTCTGCAAACGATAAAGACCAGGATTTTCTCGCTACTGAAAAAATTGAATCGCGACTTCAAATATATATATATATATAGTTCGCTACATTTTGGCTACTTTCCAGAAATTTGTAGCGCTCTACAGTAGATGCTTTTCAAATTAGTAGCGAACTGCAATTTGCAGCGCGCTACTTCGCTACATATCCATGTTACCCAACCCTGGCAAAGACCGAGTTGTCAATTTTTCACCTTACCTTGACTTCATCCCTTGTGAAGGTTTCTTCCCCTTAAATTGTTTCTTTCTCTTTGGGGAGGACCACGTATGCATGCATACGTGTACAAACGCTATGATACGCATGCACGCGCGCACACACAACACTGAGGGAGAGGTGTAATGTACGTACTGTATTTCACATAATGTGATGTAGATCACGCGAGGAGTAATGTTTCCTCCAAACATCGTGAATGCCTGCATGACATATCCTGCAAGTTAATGTCAGGGGTTGCTTCAGTAGGTAAATTCTGGTTCTCTCTTGATAACTATTGCTGCTGCCGCACTCGGCATTGTCGAGGTGTTTTGCATGATTTCATATTCTGTATCCGCGTATAGGTTCCTAGTTCTTTGCGTTGTATTCGTTTCGTAAGCCTTTAGATTTGAAGTGTGAGCTTGTTGTCCATTTTGAGCTTTTCGTAATTTGTAACCAGATCCAACTATAGTTATCTGTGGCGAACAGTGAAGGAAACATCAAAGGATTATAGTGGGACGCCTATCGTCGGTGGTCAGTGCTTCCGCCAGCGGACAGCCGTGAAGATTTATGGTGCCAGCCAATGCCAGTATCAGTCAAGCTACCAGGCTGAGGAGTTCTGCTAGGGGACGGGGATAGGGGGTGGTGGCCTTGAGGTGTGAAACGGACAGAAGATATCGCGGTGTTCAGGGTTCTGACATCGAGTCATCGAAATGGCGAATGGAAAGATAGGGTAGCCAGGAGAAAGTAGGGAGGGTCAGAACTTCTGGGGACGGTGGTTGTCTATCGAGAACGCAGTACCTTCCTGAGTCCTGACGCAGCGCACGACAGTCTTTGAAGACACACTGCGAAGCCTTCACCACCCAGTCGTTATCATCTTTTCTAATCGCTCTGACACATCTTCCTGTGAACACTTGACTGTTACTGAAATTTTTAACAACATCTGCCATACGGTCTTCAACTGTTGAAAGTGACTTAAAAATGAAACGGCAATATCAAAGTGGTTCACAGAAACGCGAGGAGAAATCAGCGCGTGAAGAAAGTAGTCAGAGGGGTTCAAGGACACTTTTCGACGTCGGCTTTCAAAGCACAAGCCATACCGAGTGCTCATCACAGACGCTGACTCACAACTGTGATCTAGAGTTGTCAAGTTTTCAGACCGATGGTCAAGATAATGTACAGTCGGTAACAGAACTTCAAGCTAATCGAACAGTTGTTTGTCTTCTTGATAAACAGATTGTTTCCGAAGCTGAGAAGACGAGGAAAGTCCTTGAACGCATTCTTGACGTTATTGTTTTCCTGAGCGAACGAAATCTGGCATTTCGGGGGAAAACACAGAGTGTTGGTAACCCTCAGAACGGAAACTTTTTGGGACTTTTAGAACTGTTGTCGCACTACGATCCAATTATAAAGGAACATTTGCTTAAAGTCGAGGAGGCTCAGAAGAAAGGAGAAAGGTTGCACGCTCACTATTTGTCAGGAACGTCGCAAAATGAATTTATTACAATTTGCTCAAGGCGTGTTCTGAAACACATACTAGAGCTCAGGTCCGCTGCTAAGTACTACGCGATTATGGTTGATGCAACGCCAGATGTCAGGCACAGTGAGCAGGTGACCCTCATTGTGCGTTTTGTTGAAGAAAGTGGTACATGTAGTGAACCATACACCATTCAAGAACGTTTTTTTAGGTTTCTTTAATTATTCGAAAAAAACTGGAGAAGACTTGGAAGACCTCATTTTGAAAACCTTGGAGTCGTTTGGAATCCCACTCAGCGACTGTCGAGCTCAAAGTTACGACAATGGCTCAAAAATGGCAGGCCACCACAAGGGTGTTCAGAGTCGAATTCTTGCCAAAAATGATCTCGCAATATTTTCACCTTGTGCTTGTCATTCACTGAATTTGGTTGGCCAGAATTCCGCAAGCTGTTGTACAGAAGCCTTTACGTTTTTTGGCATGGTGCAAAGTGTTTACTGTTTGTTTTCTTCAAGTCCCGCACGTTGGGCAGTTCTGCAGAGTAAGATTGGGTGTTCTTTACATGGGTTATCGGATACCAGATGGTCAGACAGAATAGACAGCGTTCGTCCATTTTCTTCAAAACTGCCTGGAATAATTGAAGCTTTGAACGAGATCAAAGATTCAGTTGCCAACGAAAAGAAGAAGAATGAAGTAAGTGGTGCTTTGAGATATCTGAAGTCATTTACTTGTGTCCTTATGTAAGCTATTTGGACAAATATTCTTTTGTTGATTGACGCTTGTAACAAGATTCTCCAAGCTCGAAGTGCCACCATTGAGATTGAAATAGCAAACATTGGTTGTCTGCTTGCTGAACTTCAAAATCTTCGAAATGATTGGCCAAGGGTTCTTTGTGAGGCGAAGAATGTTGCCACTGCAATGAGCATTAGTACAGACATTCCATGCAAACGAGGCGCTAAGAGGAAATTTGAACCTGAAGTCAAAGACTCCATCGAAAGCACTGCAGAGGCTGACGCTGAAACTATTTTTCGCTGTTCTGTTTATAATACAGCGATTGATTCTGTGATATGTGGACTGACAGTTCGATACAAGGCTGCTGAGTCAATCTACCAACGCTTCAGGATCTTTTGGCAGTATCTGCAAATGTCAAGCGACGAGATTACCAGAGAAGCAACAAAGTTTTCTGACATTTACCAGAACGATGTAGCGGCTGATGAACTGGTGACAGAACTTTTAAATTTGAAAACTTTCCACGCTGCAAACTTTGGTGAACTAGCACTAGGCCCACTTTAGTTGCTAAATCGGATTGCCACTACAAATTTGACTGAAGCATTCCCGAATCTCGTAACATCTCTTCGAATTTTTTGCTGCATTCCTGTTACTGTTGCTTCTGCAGAACGATCTTTCAGCAAGATGAAGCTGGTGAAGAATGTTCTTCGTTCTACAATGTCCCAGGACCGTTTAAGCAATCTGGCCTTGTTGAGCATTGAATCGGACGTTGCCCGAAGTATAGACTTTTCCACATTAATTCGCGACTTTTCTATGGAGAAAGCTCGCAAGATTTTCATCCGACTGGTATGTACTTTATTTTTTCAGCGTACACTTTGCATTTATTTTTCGAAGATATTTTTGACCACTGATAACAGTCAACAGAACTCGATGTTTTAGAATTTCCCGAAGTTGCATATGGTCAGTGTTCTTGCCTAACCTCGTAACTCGAGTTCAGGAAAGACGAGGATACCGCGCTTGGCAAGGACGCTGACCTAAAAAGGGCCCCCGTCATAACATTTTTCCGGGGCCCCCGAGAGCCTCACGACGGCCCTGACGAAAATCAACTGATGTGTTCAGCTGAAAGGTCTACTTTCGGTTTCGTATTTATCGCGAAGTGGCTACTTTCGATTTAGCATTAATAGAAAAGACGTGGCTTTCAGCTGGACTTTCACTTCGACAGAAAGAGCGGAGGAGAATACCTATAAGTCTGTTTCGTCATTTGACTTGAGTTTGAGTACATCCGATTTTTGGTTCATTTGAAGTATGAGCAACACCATGGTGTATTCGAGTAACACGGAACGTGGGACTTTTGAAAGAAATTGAGTTTGAAATAGAGGCCAGTATTTACAAGGATTTCAGAGCCTAAGGCACGCAAACGACCGGTTAAACGACTGGGGAACACACAATCCTTCTAGCCGAACACCATTTCCAGTTAATTATGCTCGCACAACCTGAATTTTTATTTGGAGCATCTACTAGACCACTTGGACTATCTATTGGACCATTTGGATCATCTATTGTTAAACCTATCCATAAGTTGGATCAGGAAGAAGAAAGACTTTGTGACAGTTTGTTTAAAGAAACAGAAAAGCCAGTCAAGAAATATGATTTCGAAGAGAAAGATGACCTGTCTGACGTCACACTACTTGTGGAGGGCAAGCGACTGTGTGTCCACAAGACGTTTCTCGCCATTCATTCTCCCGTGTTCCGCAAAATGTTCTTCTCGGACTTCAAGGAAAAGGAAAGTCTGGAAGTTGTTCTGCCGGAAAAGAGGAGCTCGGCCATGATCAGCTTTCTGACGCAGATCTACCCTGGGCACTCCTTTCGTACTATTACAGGTAAGCCTGGCTTAATTTACACACCTGCAAAAAAAGTGTGTCAAGTGCAGTGGTTACAGCGCAGTTTGTTTACATTTAGCGTCTAAATGGACAGTGATTACAGTGAAATGTTTCCACAAGCGAAATCGTCCACATATAAACTATTTTCATAAAGAAAAATACATGTTCCTGTTATGTACTAAAATGTATCACTATCAGCTCTGCCACTTAAATTTCTATTTTTGTACGAACGTATGTTTAAATATACAATGTACGTTTCCCCATCGTACCAAACTGCACGGGAGACAACCACGTGACGACATAACATTTGGGCGATATTTTATCTTTGATGTAGATTTGTTTTGATTTCTTGCAGACGAGACCCTCCCAGACATCCTACAGTTGGCTGACGAATACCAAGCAGACCAAGTGATGACAGACTGTGAGCAGTACATGGGAACACAAATACATTTGTACAAGGAAACGTTACTGACCCAAGACCAGATGATGCTGTACCTAGGGCTGATGACGCAGTACTACCTCAGGCGCCATTTCGACACGTTGCTTGATCTGGCGTCTAAGAAATCGGTTCACCGGCTTGAAGAGAGCAAGTATTTCGAGTCAGTACCGGCCGAATCAATGAAGGCGCTACTACTAAAGCGCTGCGAAGCGTTAGAGCTACAATACAATCGCATGAGTGATTAATCCCTCTGCCATGTCCGCCCATCTCTCCAACATCCGTGTATCTCTTTTAAGCGGGTCATTACAATAGCGACCATAATTCGGGCGAATAAACGTTCGTGGAAGCCTCCAAACGGTCTATCGTTCTCAATAGAGTTCGCCGACACTTTCTCGGTAATGGACAGTTCGGCGAACACCTTTCCGTCTCTTAATACACATACGGTCTATTTTTGCTCTACCGGGATCTCTGCGACGTTTTCCAAAGATCGTTTCTCAAACGTGAATAATACGTCTCATCTTCGGATAGCTCCGGTAACTCCACTTGCGCCGCCATGCTCCTTCCTTGCACCAACTTTTTTCTCTCCGTGCACAGAATAGCTAGCCAATGAAAAGCAAGCTCCCAGCGCAAGTTCCCCGAGCAAAAATCAGCCCGAATCGCTCTCGCCGAACAGCCCTGAGCCGTTGCTCTCCGAACTCGGTCTCGCCCAGTTAAGATTGACAGCAGTTCGGGCGAGCGTATGTTTCGGCGAACCCTGTTTCGGGCCAGGGTTATTAAGCTGGGCCTTTACCACCTCATGTCTGATCCTCACTGACGAGTTCTTACTATAAGGAGGATTTACAGCATGCTTTAACCCACACCAAGCGTTCTGCTTTTAACCGACCTCCGATTAACTCTTCCAACGTTGGCATATCTCTTGAAACAACGTACAAAGGAAAAAAAAACCCCAAAATTTTCCACCCCGAATATCTTACTTTACTTCCTCATATATGAAGATCTACTCAGACTATACAGTGTGCCGTTTTGCAAATAGCCACATTGTCCTTTCTATGCTTCATTATTATGGTACTTGTTGTCTCATGCAATATAATAATCATTTTTTTGAAGAATTACTGTGCAGTACATGTTTACCTTTCATGCCAATGTTTGAAATTATTCTAATGAACTGAGGCATACTATGAAAACAGGAATTTATACGACATGCTCCTGCAAAAATTGAGAAATTTAACATTTTACATTGTATTTGTGTGTCCGCGCGTGTGTGTGTGTGTGTGCGCGCGCGCGCGTGCTTGTGTATGAGCGAGAGCGAAAGAGAGAAGTCAGAGTGTGCGAGGAAGAGAGAGAGAGAGAAAGAGAGAGAAAAAAGACAGAAAAATAAAATGAGAATGTGTGTGTGCGGAGAGAGAGAGAGAGAGTCTTTGCGAAGAACTCCAAACTCTTTGTCATATTTTGACCTGTCGCTAGTCATCCAACACTTCCGGACGAGACACGTTTGGAAACGAGCCGAAGTGTTACCAACAGAACAAATACGAAATGTTTTCTAGCGACAGATGGCGTTCTGAAGATTCGAAAAGCCTTCCACACACTATAGAGAAAGGGGGGCGATATTTATAAGCCTGTAGAATATGTAAAATACTTCCTACACGGGGGAGGGGCGAGAACAAAGAAGGGGAGAGAAACTCGATGGGACATTTCAAGCCAAATCAGTTACTGTTCGTATTGAGTTAGGATTACCATTGAAAAGATTTTTGACTGTACACTGATTCCAGTCACAAAAACATGTACACGAATCCATGTTTCAGTCCCTCTCCCAGACTAAGCTGATTGATCAGCAACCAAAGGCATGACCGAGAAACCTAGAAAACATAAATGAGATGGAGCTTTCGCGTTAGTAACTAGAGAGAATCACACTGAAGCATGTCACAGAAGATGCATGGTGTGTAACTAGCACCATTTACTTTTTGACCTCGCAAAGACCAAAACGTGACACGTGCTTTTAGAAGCTTCCTTGATATACAAAGATATCCAAATCTCTTGAACGTAAAACACCACACACAGTCTTTAGCTATATATCTCTCAAGACACACCACAAAAAGAGGGTAGTAAAACCTCCTCGTGTCTAGTTACCCAATAGTGTGTATGGTCACAAAACACATAAACTTCAGCTTCGACACGCTACAGACGACAAGCGTTTCCAAGGAGAATGCGTACTTTGAGAGTTCTTTCCCCTGAAAAAGGTCCGGTGTCGAAAGAAATTCGTTCCCCAACAAATCTGGTCCGGCACACAGATTGCTCATGCGCGCGTAGAGAGTAGCAACACGTTGACCCTAGTCCCAAACCTACCCTAACCCTAACCAAAATTCCGAGATCAAAAACAATTCCAATTTAACTAATAACTGGCAAATTTAAATCTTCGGACCACATATATCACGGTAACAAGTGTTTAGCATGGGTATAGACGTGACAACCGGATTCGGACCAAATTTCTTGGCGGACCGACTTTCTTACAAAATTTCCATGTGTGGCAGGCTATCAAGTTGGCAGGCTATATTATAGTATATACTGTTTATATGTTAGACCTAGGAGGAACTTTACTTGTTTAGTGTTATGTTGGCTTAGTCTTGCTGGTGTACAGACCTAATTGATGATTTGTGTGGCCCTTTTCGGTCGGCTGGACCCTTTAAGCAATAAATGACCAACCAACCAACCAAAATTAGAGTGTCTGTTGTCATTACTGTTTTTGTTGATGAAGTCAAAGTGATATCGTCTTGACACAGCACCCCAAGCTCTACATTCAATATATATATATACACACGACACTGAAGTTTCAACAGTTGTCATAATAAAGATTCTGATTTCGTATCACGTGTGTATTTTTTCATTTCAGATACTAATACATGCGGTACAAAATGTCAAGACGTTCATAAATCATTTTAATCAACTTTGAAGAAACATTGGAGAAACCGTATTTTATGCCTTACTCAATAAGCAAAATGACAAGGAAGGCAGAAGGGACAAGGATCGAGTGTGTGGAAAATAAACTCGCCAGTACATTGCAAACGATGAATTTGTCCTCAAGAGACAATGATTTGAGACTGCATTCCTGATTGTCCTTTCAAAGTAAAACCTGGTGCTGACTGGTAGATAGCAACGCTTAGCAAATTCGGAACGACTTACTGCCTTTGTACTAGAAATGGGGTGGGGTGGGGCTTTCTCTTATACGAGAGGAGCACGAAGTAGGAGAGAGGGGTACGAAGTAGGAGAGAGAGAGAGGTATGAAGTAGGAGAGAAATAGAAGCACGAAGTAAAAGAGGAGCACGAAGTAGGAGAAGAGTACGAAGAAGGAAAGGGGTACAAAGCAGGATAGAGAGGAGTATAAAGCAGGAGAGAATTCCCGTGTAGGAGAGAGAGGATTAGGAAATAAGAACGAAGTAGTAAAGGAGCACGAAGTAGGACAGGAGCACAGAGTAGGAGAGGAGTACGAACTAGGAGAGAAGTACGAAGTAGGACAGGAGCACAGAGAAGGAAATAAGTACGAAGTAGGAAAGGAGCACGAAGTAGGAGAGTAGCACGAAATAGGAGAGAAGTCCGAAGTAGGAGAGAAGTATGTAGGAGAGGAGCAAAGGTGACACAGGTGTACACCCATTTAATGACAGTACTAGTACTTTAATTTTTGAATTTGATATCTGTGTACACCCCTTTTCAAACTAACTCTGTGACACGTGGAATGAAGATAAACTGAATCACTTATCTGTACTTGTAGTGAAGATATTGTTGCATTATGTACAAGTATGATAGCACGATAATTTTGAAAGCGCTACACAACTACTGGCCCTTGTGGAACCATTTTATCTAGACAAAATCGTATCCCGTCATTTGATTGGTACACAATGTATCACCTATACTTAAAGTATAAGAATGAAAATAGAAAGTACAACTGAAATTAATATTCTTATACAGTATAGTTTTCAAATGGGCCACATGCTCTTCAACGTTAACTTCAGGTAAGCTGTCGCTGTGAAAGTCATTACAACGTGCCCAGAGCTTGGCTTTAGTAGTCAGCTGAGCTTATCCCAGGAGCTGCGAAGTGTTACTGGGTTCACGTTCTCCATTCTGGCTGTATTGCTTACACACAAAAACTAAGAAAGTCGGAAGTTGTTTTCATGTGGACTCCTTCATGCCCAGGTTTGGTCTCCAGCCATTGACAAACATGAGTATTTTCTTGATGTCGAGATCTCTCAGTCCCGGAAGCGCCTCTCTGATCTCCGTCTCATTCAGTGACATCAGAAGCTGGCCGTCTACTTTCTCTTGCTGCAGGCGATCCAACGTCTGTTGTCGCAATCCCAACCCTTGCAGGGCCTCAGACAACCCAGACACCGAAAGATGGGACACAGATTGACGTCCCCTTGGTTTGCAGGAGGCTGCGTCTGCCACGCTGTCCACGGGACACCCGGAGTCCGATGCCGCGACGGACGGCTGCACGAAATGGGAAAATGTTGCTCCTAGAGGGAGGTCGTCTAGTCCGCTAGATGATGTTTCAGACGAGGCCAGCGAAGACTCCTCCAGGTCGTCCATGCACGGGTGTAAATAGGCGTCTGGCAGCTGAATGCAGCGTCTGGGAGGCGGCTCCGGACTATCGTCAGACCCCTTGACGTTCTGAGAGGAACTCGACGAAGCGATATCTGGAACTTCGGGTATCGTGCGTGGGTTCTGGAAACGGATGGACCCGGGACGCATCTGATTTTTGTCGGGATCTTTGCCCGCGTCCAGGCGGATCAGGTTGCGAAGATTTTCATAGATGCAAGCCTGGTCAGAATCCAGGTCGCCATTCAGTCCAGGTGAGATGCCGCAGTCCATGTCCGCCTGACAGATGCCAGACCCGCCCAGCTCCACCTCACGTCCTTCGTAGAATGTGAAACTTGTTTTTCTTTCAATAGTTTCCTTATGCTTTCTGCTGAAAACGGGCGACAAATGCGATGTGTAGTCCGATGCATCAGAAATAGATGGAACACGATCAAATATGTCTCTTCTGTCATAGGGATACTCCTGTTCTGAGGACAACGTGGACTGTGAACCGCACCTCTGGGGCAGCTGCGGCAAGGGAGGTAACTCGGGTAGTGGTGAGCAGGGTGATGGGAAAGCCGGTTTAGCGTTCCAGGTTCGAGGCTCTGTTGGGGGTAACATTATTTCGTACGGATTTTCGTAGGGGTCTGTACCACGTACAGGCGTGCCGCAGCTGTTTGCCTGAGGGTCTTTGCTGATCACTGGGAAGAGCAAATAATTGTCGGCGAAAGTCAAGCTGGACATTCTGTTCACGGAAGATTTAGAAGCCTTCACACCTGGCTCACATGCGTCTTTCACGGCCGCGATTTGCTCCTGTCCGTCCCACACCCGATGATAACTGAGCTCGCTTTCAGAGACGGACGATGAGCATTTCCGGGGCTTGGGGGGCGTCGGAGGAGGTACCCGAACCTCCGGCTCAGGGGTTTCGTAGGGGGCCACCTCGTCAGTGTCATCCTCCATGGTCATGTAATGTCCGTCAGGAGTGGCCTGCTCCGGTCTTTGTCTCACCTCCGGCAGAGGTCGCGAGGGGGCTAACGGAAGAGACATCGGCTTTACTGCCCTTGCCAACGGTAAGACTTCGGCTGGCTTCGGCAAATCAAATGTCGGGTCTTTCCGCAGGACTGTAGGCGAACTGGAACCGATGGTCGCCGGCACGAGGCCATCAGCCGAGCTTTCATCGCCACCGGGGTTGCTCTTCCTGCTTTTCTTGCCATTGACGATGGGAGAAAATTTCGACGACCGGGAGCTGGAGGCTGGAGGCTCAAACATCGGCTGTTCGCCCACGATGCTTGGCCTGCCGCGCGACAACGAGCCTCGTCGAGGCGAGGAGCAGACGGGGGGCGGATCGTCGCTTGGCGAGGCTTCCGTCTGTGATAAAAGCTGTTCTCCCGAGTCCTCCACGTCATTTCCGCTGTCTTCCACGTAGTAGGCGACCTTCATGTTGCGCATGTAGGTGCTGGCCTTCTCGTGACACAGGCGCAACGAGCTCCTGTACGCCTGCGAGCCTACCAGCTCTTGCGTGTTTTCCACCAGAAAGAAGCGCAGGTCCGTTTCGATGGGGATGTCCACAAAGATGTTCTTGAGGTTGAAGATCGTGCACGCGATGAGCGAGGTCTCCACGTAAGAGTCCTGCAGCAGGAGGGTGCCAGTAAAGGAACAGGGGGTGGGCGGTACGCGCCCGTAGATCAGCTTCACGAGGCATGGGAACCTGTAGCGGGAAACGATGTCTGGCATTTTCAGGATGGGGATCTTGGGCAGGCTCTGTCCCTCCATAGTCAGCACGTAGAAGACCCCCCGCTTGTCCACTGGGATGTAGACGTCACGGTCGTTTTCATCCGTACACATCAGAAACTTTTCCTCTTTCTTCACAGTCTTCTTACCCCGGAATGGACCGGACTTGACCTGTCCACAGAAAGCTGAGTCAGCAACCAAAGGCATGGCCAGAAAACCAAAGAAACAAAACTGGGATGGAACTTCCGCGTTAATTATCAGTTATAGAAAAAACCAACTAAAGAATACCTCCGAAGAAGATGTGTAAAGTGCGCCATTTACCTCTTGACCTTACAAAGGTCAATATGAGGCACGTGTGTTTTGGTAGCCTCCGTGCTATACAAGATATCCAAATCTTTTCTACTTAAAAAAATATCACGCAGTCTTAAGCTCTAAATCTCTCAAGATATGACTAAACTAAACAAAGAGGGTAATAAAACCTCTTAGTGACCGCCAACCAATGGTGTATAAATTGTCCCGAAGCACTAAAACTTCAACTTTCACAGTGATACAGACGCCACGCGTCTCCAGGAAAATAGCGTACCTTCATAGTTGTCTCGGCTGCGTACAGAGTTCCCATTCTCAGCACGTCTCCAGGATACAGCGTCCTGGGCTGTGGCGTGCAGCTGCCCGACGTGTCGCAGGATTGAATGTGGAAGGCAGCTATTGGTTGATTTCCACCAATCAGGAAGGTCTGACACTTGGTCAACGCCAGCTGCGCCACCTGTCGAAAATGGGGGATAGCTTTGTCTCCGCTGACCCTATCTGGTGACCCCACTACTGCAAACCAACCTGAAAATGGGAGAACGGACCTGCCAATAATTGTGTATTTTTTTAATTGTAGACTAGGAATACAATACTCAATAACACAACAAACAAATGTTATGGTATGATAAGGAAAGTAAACCATGGCTTTTAAAAAAAGTTTCCATTGCACTGTCGTTTCGTTCTACAGCATTTGTATATTTCTAGACCACTACTTCAATACTTAACAGAAATGACCCCCTCTCCCGTAAAAACCCCACAGAAACCTACTCACAAATAAAAGACGAGACAGCCCCAACGACAACATTGGGCGGGAGACTACAACAATGATTTTTTTTAAAGCACTGCAATACAAAAGTTTGGATGTCATTGGCTTTTGTTTAGCTGTAAGGACTATTTGTCACATCTGTCGTAGCGTTGTAGGTGGCGCGATGTAATTTTCGATGTCGTCTTTCTGGGAATCAACATACAGTCATTAATTTTAACGATACAGATGAAGTTGTATTTTAGTGCACAAAGCACTGACTGTCCTCCAAATTATTCTGCGTGTTGACGCACAAGGAACTTTTTCTATGCTCCTTGCTTGTTGTGAATACTGAGATGTGGTCAGCACCTCAATCGGCAGGCCGGACACACTGACATCCCAGCCGCCGGCTTTGATCAAGAAGATGCAAAACCGAAGCCTACTGAATACGTGTGTGCATGCACAAGCATGATTAGGCATGCGAACGCATGCAAAAAGGTGAATCCTTCTAACATCGATACTTATACACACACATATATATATATATAACCCACAATAGAAGGAGTCTAAGTATGCGCTTGTCGCCTTTCGTTTTAAGTTCCGTTTAGATGTCGGGTTTTTTTTTTCCAAGCAGCGGATGTGTGTCGGCTGAACCCTATGAAAATGTCGGGTTCGGACAATGTGTCCACTCCCACACTCAGATCATGTGCCAGCCAACTAGCCCCAGTTTTTACCGATCAGGGGAACAGATTTGTTGATGATGCGGTGGCCCCAAGCCACCGCATTTCATTCTGCGCCATCTTGAAAACGCACGTACGTACGCTAGAGTTCTGTTTGTTCACTTTAGCTCTGTCTTTAATACACTAATTCCTCACAAACTCTTCGACAAGCTCTCTGCGATGCCTGTTCATCCTTCCATCTGTCACTGGATACTGGACTGGATACTCGACAGATCGCAAGTCGTCAAGGTTGGGAACCTAGTCTCTCGCCCAGTCACGCTGAATACTGGCGCTCCCCAGGGTTGTGTTCTGTCACCTTTACTGTTCACTAATGACTGCGTTTCTTCTGAACCATCTGTAATCATTATAACATTCTCCGACGACACCACTGTCGAAGGACTAATTCTATTGCGGATGAGTCTGTGTACGGTGAGCAGACAGCAATACTGGTTTGACCAGTGCTCCTCCAACAATCTGGAGCTCGATGTGTCCAAAACTAAAGAAATGATCATCGATTTCCGCAAACACAAAACGTCACTCACACCCCTAGAGCTAAATGGTTGAGAAGATCGACACCTAAGTGACGGGGTACAATCATCTCTAAAGATCTTTCGTGGACCGCCAGCACCACGTCCGTCGTCAGAAAATGTCAGCAGACTGCACTTCTTACGACAGCTAAAGAAATTTGAGGTGCACAAATCTATCCTTGAGAAATTCTACCATGCGGTGTTTGAAAGCATTCTAAGCCACAGTCTGGTACGGCAGCGCCAGCAGGAACACACGGGATCAGTTACGATGTGTGGTGCGCAGCGGGTCTAAGATCATTGGGCAGGAACTTCCATCGCTTGCCTCGCTGTACTCCTCACGTCTCGTTTGCAGATCCAGGAACATCGCTGGTGATGCGACCCACCCAGCCGTTCGAACTCCTTCCATCGGGCAGACGTTTTCGAGCACAAAACTAGAACAACTCGCTTTCGCAACTCCTTCTTTCCACAGGGCTCTCTCTCTCTCTCTCTCGGTTAACAACTAACCTGTCTAGCCTAGCTATCTGTCTGGCCCTCCTTCCCAGTTTCCCTCAACATGGGAAATCTCAAGGAATCAGTGTGTGTGTGTGTGGGGTGGGGGGGGGGTGCGGGTATGTGTACGCCTTCAGCATGCCGGAGGGTGCTGTGTGCGTGTGTGGGTGCGCGTGTATGGGGAAGTGTCCTATCGATTTATTTTAGGACTTGACTGTTGGATTGCCTGTGTTGTATGACACCAAGAAAAAGTCCTATGCTTGCATGTGGGAAATAAAGTGTTATCTTTCAATCTTAAACGATTTCTGCTCATGAATCTTATTTAGAATGCGTGAAGTAGCGATTCACGCCGGCACTCGTCCATCCTTCTGCAATACTGCTGGACTCTTCCGCGTCCTGTCACCCACCAGCGCGATCTGAGGTCATGTTGCCAAACAACTATGTGCGTAAAATGGTGCAGCCCAGCCTCTAGAAATGTTGCCAAACAATCCTCTGCCGTCAGTTCTCAGGTCGTCGCAAAATATACAATAATAACAACAGAAGGCGCGCGGCAACCCGCGTGCTTCACCTCTCCGCTCCTTCAACAGCTGATGGCCTCCTGTCGTCACCGCGAGAGGCCGATGAAACCTGCTCACTTGTGGCGGTGAGGAATCCAAAGTTGCGCGTGAGAAAAACAGCACTGAAGCGCAGTTTGTCTGGCTCAGGCCCTGCGGAGGTTGACATTGCTATTTTAGACTAAACACGTGCATGGTTTCTGGAAATTTCTAAATCTTTCCAGCGTCTGACTGTGCTTGACTGTCAAGGGCATGACATTCAAACAACGAGACGTGCGATGTACCGCGCACTGATCTGACGTCAGGATTTAAATATGGCAACAGATGACGAGGCCTTTAAGAATTTCATCGTCGTGTCCTTCCTCCCCCGGTCAGTCTCTCTGATGAGTAAAATGTCATCAGTACTGAACACGATCACACACAAATATATTTTCTCTCAGCCCACTATCTAAAAAAAACCATACACACAGGGAAAAGGATGCGGAAGCAACTCGCCTATAGACAGACTCCAAAGAGTTTAAAACACACACCGTTAAGGCACAAAACGTCAAGTTACGCATAAATATCTGATCCGGACCCATGTTTAGAATACACCCCCCCCCCCCCCCCGCAGAATGATATTTGTTGCTGTGTCTTTCAGTCAGTACTAGGTGGCAGCACCAGAGCAGTTTGAATATGCCTTGTCACTCAGTATGTCAGTGGAACTTTCCAATTCAACGCATCCCAGATTCCAGTCGTGAGTCGTTGAATGTTTTAAGAATGGAAACAAACACATCTAAAAAGCACAAGTATATAACATTCAACAGCGGTGTTGCTGCAGTCAGCATGTCTGTGTTGCTGCAGTCACCAGGTCTGTTGCTGCACTCAGCATGTCTGTGTTGCTCCCGTCAACGTGTCTGTGTTGCTGCAGTCAGCATGTACACAGAAATGCAGGTTGTAGTCAGTATGCATGTGTTGCTGTAGTCAGTATGTATCCGTTGCTGTAGTCAGTATGTATCTGGTGCTGTAGTCATTGTGTAGCTGTTGCTGTAGTCAGTATGTATCCGTTGCTGTAGTTAGTATCTATCTGTTGCTGTAGCCAGTATTTATCTGTTGCTGCAACCAGTATGCATCAGTTCTATGCATCCATAGCAACTTACCTTTGTAGTCCTCAGGGATGAGTAGTCTCCCCTCGGCCATTCGTCGGGTGACGATGTTGTCGTGTTGTTCATAGAAGATGCTCGTGGCAACGACTTTTTTCACCCTGCGCCTCGTGTGCAGCATCAGCGGCTGGGAGAAGTTGAAGTTGACCTTGCCCATGAACGGCAACGTCTGCTGGTCGACCATCACCACCAGGGGCAGAGAACTGTGCCGTAGTAATGTGTCCAGCCTCTGGGAGTGATCTTCCCATTGTATGGGCGGCTTCGGTACAGAAGGAGAGCTGGCCTGTTGGTCAGGAGGTGCATCTCCTCCATTGGAAGAACTGCGTCTGGGCTTCATGTTTGTCCTCATCGCAGTGCACTTCGTGGAGGGAACGAATACCACAGGAGCGCTGAATAAGCACCGAACATTATTTACAGCTCCACTGGGGTTCTTGCTTTGTCCGAGTGCCTGGGTGTGGAATGCAAGTGCGGAATAAACGATGAGTTTTCTGTGGAGATGAAGTCAAGTATGCGAGGGACTCCCCGTCGAGTCCGAGGGGCGGGATGCATCAGGGTGGGAGCTTCTGGTCGAATCGTCAAGGTGACATCAAACTCCCTCTTGCCCTCGGACATTGACCATCGTGCGTGGACTAACCACGCGGCAGACCTGCACCGAATCCAAGATATTAGCGTCTGGTCATGATTTTCAGAGGAACGCCACGTGTACCCTGATATTTATAATCGCATTTAATCTGTATCCTGTTGTTGATGTACATCCTTTTCTTTCTCTCCTTCCGTCATACACGCCTCTATCCCATTCCTCGCGCAAACACACGCACGCACAGACGTTTTCAGCTTAAACTGTTCTAAAATCGACCTCTGGTTGCGGAACTGGCTAGGTACTGGGTACGGAAGGTGCCCACTGACGTGAATGAAAGGCGTTGACTGCGATAGATCGCTGTGTGGCTTCTGAAAGTCCGAAGGGAACTTTACTTCTGGGAGTCTAGATTTTTTTTAATTGCAGAAAACTGAAAGAAAGTTTGCCGATATATGACTGGGAACAAGTCATCACCTATCTTAGAACGGGAACACAGTCGTGTAAAGACGGGGCTTATTAGCAACGTAACCTTGCTGTCCAACAGTACACGATAAATAAATCCCACACATCGACACAGTCTTCAACACGTACACAAGAATAATAAGCAGTCATATTCAGTTAAACGCTTTGCCACTTATATATCCTTGTTTGATCTGAAACAGTAACTCTCAGTTGCTTCCCTTAACAGGTTCGAAGTCTGCAAGTAAATGCAAAAGCGGGATCGCTGGCGGGACCTTGTGCCTGCGTGTACTGATTGAGTATCTACACGATACACTTGTGACAGAAGAATAGTGTAACTGGGGGGATGAGTGGCAAGTGAAATGGGTCATGATATCAGGTCCGGTCTACTGACGGCGGCAGGGATGGGTCGAGTTTCCTTCTCCTAGACAAAAGCGGTAGTATTCAACTTGCACTTATATCTAGGGGTAGCGTGCACTCTATGGGTAGCGTGCACTCTATGGGTAGCGATATTCTCAATGGTTAGCGATACATTCTGTGGATAACGACATATTCTACGGACAGCGAACGTCAGCAATATACAGTCTGAAGAGTTCTTCTCTGCATTATTCTTCAAACACTCAGCCACCGGGGAGAGGAAGATGCCTGACAGAAGGACTTTACCAGTCTCAGCGTCCAGTCTGTGTCGAGAATCACCAACAGCGGTCTTTTGACTACCTCACCTCGACATCCTCTCTGTGCATTCCTGGGTCATAGGTGGATGGCGAACGTTTTCACAAAACCAGACTTTTAACAACACAGGGGATGCTGTTACAGGAGACGCAAAAACTTTTATGGGCTTCAAAAACGACACATTGAAAGAAAAAAATGTGAACGATGCCCTTCACTTCTAGGTGATTGGATTGTAACGTTTTATGGGGTGTGCTGGATTTTAGGGAAGAGATAAGAAATGTAGACACCTAAAGCTGACCCCACCTTTTCAAGCAAAAGGTACACGACCAGATAATTCAGCACATTTATTGAACTATAAACATTAAAAAGGACAGCAGAGGAAGATGGACAAATAAGTAACAATGCGTGTATGTGTGTGTGTGATAGCAAAAGTGTGTGGTATGTCACAACTTTCAGAACAGTAAGTAGTACAACCAGAGTACAGTTGAACTAATATGAATCATAATACTACTTGCAGTGGATGTATAATCCATTCAGGAACAGAATTATAATCCAATCAGGAACAGAACAGTCAATCCAATGTTTGTTCACACTTGTCACGTGTTGGGGTCCGGTGGGTCAAGGAGATTGCACCATAGATTCTAGGTGTGATCCATCCTCGACTCTCAGGCCCTAATTAAGGTCTATTATTCCTTGTTCAAGCCGCCATCTAGCCGCTCACGTCATCACCAGCCCAGTTTCGGTCCCTGTTCACACTTATGATCGGGGGGTGCTGGCCCTAGAAACCAGGGGCAAGGTGTTAATTACCCTGGGGCTGCTGGGGTGGGATTAGTGAAGGTGTCAGGCTGACCAGGTGCGCGTTAGTTGTTCAAGGGAGGATTACGTAGCTGGAGGAACCAGTGACGCGTAGTATCGAGCATCAAGGGCTTTGATGTAGCGATGGGTGTAAACGACCAGGAAGGGGAGGGGGTAGTTGTGTCCACCCTAGGTGTCCACTTAGGGGCGTGTTCTACTAGTTGAACGGGGTGTGGCTTCCGCTGTCTCTGGCCTGATTGGTTGATACATGTAACCGCCTTGTTGACCACGTGCGTGTGAATGAAAGAATCTATGGACGAAAGTCGAAGATAAAAGGACTGGTTTAGACAGTCGAATTATCTTCTGCCCAAAACATCCTGCGAGAGGGCATCTTACGCCAAAACCAACCTGTGAGAGAACGTCTTCTGCCCAAGAGAGCATCTTCAGCGAAATCTACAGTGAGGGCATTGCTAGCCTGAACTCCTGTGAAGAAGAGCTGTTGTGGGGAGACGTTCGTGTCTTGTGGTACAACTCTGCTGAAGGCTGAAGGATTCAGCTGCAGAATTTGAGGTGTCTCGTTCTGCTAGACGTGTGGAAGTCTAGCAGCAACAGCA
>SMGT01007510.1:163727-199745 GCA_004794575.1 Lanistes nyassanus
TAGAGCGTAAACTCGCGAAAGTCTGTAGGCGAGGTCACAGGTGGACTGTAAATCCAGTTATGCCAAGCCAGTAGATCCCAGCAGATCGATCTGGTCCTCAGGTATCAGGAACACTGGATAACAAGCAACGTACCATACAGTTCGGTTGGCTGTCCTTGGACGTCCTTGTCTAACCGTTACAGGTTAACTCCTTGCTTCGCATAGATTTCAGATCTATGAGAAATGTCCACTCTCTCTAGTGGAAAAAAGTTCGCTTGTCTGCACACTCACGGCCTACTATTAGGTCGTATAAGACGAGTACTACTAGTAGTAACTCAGCCGTTAAGTCTCGTGGAGAGACAGAGAGAGAGAGAGAGAGGAAAAAAACCTCAATCCCATTTTTAGTGACAAACTATAAAATACCTAGAGTATATTTCTGGCACATTTTCCTTTGTACATAAAACGAAGTAAAAAAAATAAAGGGTATGGGGAAAAACCGAGAATGTCTTACGTACGTATTTGGCTATTAGATGTATATCATATATAACAAACTGAGAGAAGTTAGAAGCAATCTAAACAACACATAAAAGTTCTCTTTTAGATATATTTCACCACACCATTCCTGAACAATCACAGCGTTCATAGGAAACACCGATTCACACGGCTAATTGTGTCTACAAGTATAGATTACGCTTATATATATATACACGAGCTAGGGGACCTGGCGCTGCCCGGGTTTTTCTTACCCCGCTCACCCCTACTCCTTTACTAACCCCTACACCTTTTCCAGCCCTTACCCCTTCCCTAAACCCTACCCTTGCCTGCCGTCTCCTTGTTGCCAAGCGAGGGAAGGAAACGTACTCTTCGTAAAAACAAAATGACTGTGTGGTGATCTCCCTTGCGCGCTGATCGCTATGTACACGAATTATTAAGCCCGTCGTCGTATTTATTTCACTTTTGTTTAGGCCAAAGTACAGGGTCGAAGAATTGTTACGACCCTCTGAGAATGAAAAAGAACTCACGTGGCGAAGTTGGTGAGGATCGGTGCAGGGATGCGGATGTTTATAACAAATGAACCCACACACAAACATTCGGCTTTAGATATTAGACTAGCCAGGGGGTCCGGCGCTGTCCGTGGGAATTTGTATAACAAACAACCCCAACACATTCGGCTTTATATATCAGATACTGCATCTGGTAAACAACTCCAGGAAGACGTCAACGGGAGCATCGACTAAACAGATGTTGTTATCATTACTAACACCCCCACCCCTACCCCATCACCCCACCCCCTGCCAATTCCCCCCGCCTCCCGCTCTCTCTCCCCCTCCCATTGTTAACATCTGAGCACCTTGAGAAACGTTGTCAGTTGGACATTCGTTTGAAACAAGATGACCCTGTGGACTTCAAACAATGAGGTGTGCCCTGTCACGAAACGGTACCTCATATTTCGTCGCACCTAGCTACGAACCAGTCTTGGCGGCGACAGAGCGCTGTTTATAATCCGCCTTTCCGACACGGCTTTCGCTACAGTCAAGGACACGGCCAGGAAGACACCCATTGTCTCCGACGAGATCCACCAAGGTCACTCGTGACGTACGCACAAGGACAGCTGAGCAGGTTCGATCTGACAGTTGTCCTGTCAATTCTGCAACTCTTGTTTCCCTTAGCAAGCAAACTTTGTCAGACCAAACAGTACTGGCCTGTCTAATCTGCAAAGATCACCCACGCAAGCGCGCGGGCACACACACACACACAGGTCCGTTCCTTTACTTTACGACCACCTTTACGTACGAGCAGCTCCATGTGTGTAGACTACTCTAAGAAATATCACAGACGGCCATCAGTTGTCCGGAGATACACCTCGGAAATATGTTGACAATTGTGTAATATGGGTAATTGTCGGTAAAAAAAAAAGTCATTTGAATTTACTTTATATTAAAATCGTACATATATATGTTTATTTTGCCCCAAACCTTGATAAAGCAAGTGGACAGGCACACATGCACGTGCATATATATATATGCATGATTGTGTGTGTGTGCGCGTGCGTGCGTGCGTGCGTGCTTATACACGCTTTCCCCACCCATCCCTTTATGGCGGTCGTGCACTTACAAAATGGCTAAAAGCACTCAGAGATTGTCAAACAGCTCGCCCTTATTACGCCGTAACAGGAAGCTATAAGCAGTCATTTGCCATCACAACCTTCAGACGACATCCTTGATATTACCAGGATAGCCGTGCTTGCTACAGGACCATCAAATATTGTGGTAACTGCCTTGCTTACCAGTCACATTCATCTAAAGATAAGCTGCTGATCCCCCACAAGTAGAAGCTAGCACAATGACGTCAGCAGTATGAAATCCGAGCTGCGAGCAGAACGTTAGTACACATTTGCTTCTCGCATAATAACACGCGCGATACTCGTCAGCCAGGCACTGTGTTAGCAATAACTGTTGTGATATTCACGTTGATAAGAGTTGTGTTCTCTCTCTCTCTCTTTTCCTCACACACACCCACACACAGCGTGGTGTCTCAGAGTTCGAAGGCCTAACCATCTCATTGCGTCACACGCCTGCCGGCTGCCCAACATCGAAGACTGGTTTTACTAAATGAATGAGCGGAAACCAGCCTACTATTACTAGCGCACTGATTCACAGCACTGAAAATTTAGTAGCCTACAGTGACTCACAGACGTACCATACAGATTAGTCAATTTAGGTCAATGCCTTTTTTCTCCCTCATAAATGACTTCAAGAATCTTCGTCTAGACACAACTGCCCCATAAAAAAATCGTTGACAAAAAAATTAGAGTATTTTGATTGTAGAGTATCGTTATCTAATACTTGCAGGCGTTCGAACACTTGGGTGACTGTAATTATGTTTTTGTTGTTGTTTTTTTACATAATGTATTCTGCTTCCAAATATTGCCGATTATTTATGTGGTTCGGAAATATGTCTTTTTCTTGGCTTTTATTTATTTTTTTGCCGAAAAAGGTGTCATAAACAATTCACTTAACTCCAATGAAAAAATTAATTTTAGGACCTTTATCCATGAGTTTGAGCTAAATACTGGAGTGATCATGTACACGTAAAATGCTTTTGTTAAATTATTGTTTCTTGGTTTGGGATTACTAGCTTTCCTTGGAATCGTTTATCAGGCAAGTCCCTTTAAGACGCTAAGTAAACTTTAGCTAAGAAATGAGGCAAACGGATAAACCATTGTGACTTTGCCTAAGCTGGTTTGGAAGTTTGTGGCGAATCGGAGAGACGGTTATGCACGAAACAAAATCAAAGTACTGAAAAGCTCAGATTTCCTGGGAAGACTGACAGGTTCATTACTTTTTGCACATTCAAGGTAGAGCTACCAGTCACACCTACAGTATATAGGCTGTAGAGACGTGGCGATCACTTTTAGACTACAGGTAACAAGTTTTTAAATGCCTTATACTGCATTTCTACATGTAACAGATTTTACATAAATGTAGCAACGATGAAACACAAACATGAATTCTTCACTGTAAGAACAATGAAACAAAAACATGCATTCTTCACTGTAAGAACAATGAAAAACAAACATTCATTCTTCACATTAAGAACGATGAAACACAAACATGTATTCTTCACTGTAAGAACGACTAAACACAAACATGTATTCTTCACTGTAAGGACGACGAAACATGTATTCTTCACTGTAAGAACGACGAAACACAAGCATGTATTCTTCACCTGTCTTAAAATCATTGACTTGCATGATCGGCTTATTTCAGAGATCTTAGATATATCCATTCGGTATTAAATTTTCAATAATCATGGACGACTGTATTTTTAATTAAAGCGTTTAGTGGATCCCGAATCATAGGAAGCTACGTATTCTCCATATTCTCCATCACTAATCCAGAGTTTTTATCCCGAGTTCCTTATATTCTGTATCCAACATATACTTTATACTGAAGACACATTTTATTTTTATGATGATGCTTTAGTGTATATTGGTGACTGATTATGTAAATCTGTACTCAAATTCCTTCGAGAATTGACCAACAAGCCTAATCAATTATATTTAAAGTTAAAGCGAGTTTACTTTAAACCATTCTCACATAGTCCTCATTTTTTATCTTTCCTCTCCTCCTCTGAGAGAGAGAGAGAGAGGGGGGGTGTGTGTGTGCTTACGACAGAAACATTTCTGACAGTAAATGATGACTGGGGATAAGGTTTGTATTCTGATACCAAACAAACTGTAACGCTTTCGCCAACATTTTTAGTAAGCCTTCAGGACATGCCATAGGAAAAGGTAACTTTACCAACAAACCTAACCCCTTGGGCCAACTTAAGCTGACAATCTAGGTCGAAAGTGGGAAGATCAGAGTGCAAAACTCTCTTGAGAATTTGAAGCCAGGTTTTAAATTTCTTTTAAATATTCAGGTAGTAAAAAGGATTTTTAAAATCCCTACAATTAATAAGTTTTAGGCAGATAATTTGCTTCTTAATTTATTCATTGCAAGTTCCTAAAACTTAACTTTGATTGGTTTAATATTTAGTTGTTTTTTAAATAACAGTTTATTTGTTTCCTTAGTCATTTACTTTTCTTCATGGCTTCTAAAAGATTTAAAAGATGTTATCCACCACCACCCCCCAGGCCAAGCGGGGTGGGCAGGAAGTACCTCAAGAACAACTTTTTCTTAACAGATGTGAACTTTTTTTGGAAATTTTTTGTCCCGTACCTACTTAAGGATAAGATGAATGTGTCATTGTATAGCTGAATCCCAGTGTGTGAACTCTGATCCGTGTTACTGAGACTACACAAAGTTTTTACTTCCTTGACTGCAGACTTTCATTTCATTCAGTGTCGTAAACCCAACACGACCACTTGCTACACCTGACTGCGGTGCACTTACTCATGACTCTAGCCTGCTGACTGCAATATACCTGCTCAGCAACATAGCCTGGTTAGCTCAGTTGGTAGAACTGCGGACTAGCAGATGGAAGGTTACTGGTTCGAATCCTGGTGTGGCCAAGGATTATTTCCTGGAGTTAAACATTGTGCAAACTTCATTCGGCCATTTCCCCGCACATTAAACTGCCTCTCCGCACTGACCATCTTACTGCAGCCATCAGTCTGGTGGTTCTTTCAGTGCATAATTCAGTAATAGGACCCCATCCCTCATAGTGCGAAATCACTGCCAGGTGGAAGCACTGTCCCTCTAAATAACCACCACGCCTGGGCAAGATTCAGCAGAAGACTTTATCACGCGACCCTACTAGATCCTTCCACCTTCTGCTGCCTTATCTCCTGATTTTCTCGTGGTGTAAAGAAATACAGTGTTACGCTGAGAAATCGAAAGCCGATAGCCTGCAGAAAGACAATGTCTAGCAGTCGGGTCAGAAAGCAACCCTTGACGATTTTTGGTTTCTGTCGCCAAAAGCCGGTTTCATCGTTAACACGCGTGTTTCGGCTTTGCTACATTTACATACTCCTTCAGATTTTTAAATCTATATACAACTGACAAGCTTAAATATTTCTCTAACTCTTATCTTCACTTTTTGTACACCGTATCCGTATGTCCGTAAACCAATTTGCAGTCCTGTCAACTCGGTTTGTAAGATAGCGCTCAATTCTCCTCTACCTTCCGACACAAACATTGGAATGAAAAAGCAGAAAGCTTCACTCACGTCAGCTTCGCTCATCGTCGTCAGGATTAAATGCGGTTTAACGGAGTGCCTAGGCCTCTCTTCTCGTAGACAGCCAACTATGCGAAGATCTTGCACAAGATTCTGCTCACGCCCTCTCAGGATGACAGTATCATCAGTACCATCCCCCAGACAGCTGTAAGCATCACGCCACCTACAGGCGCACGGATCGAGTCACGACCGGACTTCCGAAGTGGAGAGTGCCTTCAGTACCGCTGTACAAACGTACAGTGAGAGACAGGCCATGACACTGTATACTTACTGCCTTCAAGCCGGGGCTGAAGAGTGAACTAATGGATTGCTTTGTGGTGGGTAAAGATTGCTCGCCGCGTCACGTGTTAGGCCGACTTTACTTCCTGGTCCCAGAATGTGTTCAGCGGCTGTTGAAATTACTACACGGGTATCATCGAAATATGTATGTGTTCTGTTATGTGTATGTTTTATGATTGCATACGTATAAATATGTTAGGGTGTGTGTGCGTGTGCGTGCGCGTGCGCGCGCGCGTGTGTGTGTGTGTGCGCACACGGGTATCATCGAAATATGTATGTGTTCTGTTATTTGTATGTTTTATGCTTGCATACGTATAAATATGTTAGGATGTGGTTATGTGTGCGTGTGCGTGTGCGTGTGTGTGTGTGTGCGTGCGCACACGGGTATCATCGAAATATGTATGTGTTCTGTTATGTGTAGGTTTTATGCTTGCATACGCATAAATATGTTAGGGTGTGGGTATGTGTGCGTGTGCGTGCGTGCGCGCGCGCGTGTGTGTGAGTGTGCTGCGCGAGCGAGCATGCCCACCAGTGCGAAGACTTTGGTCTGCGTGAATATTTATATGCTTTTATATGCGTGGTTTTTTTGTTCTTGGATGCACATCGGCCAAGGCCCATAGCTGTTACGTGTACGTAAACTATACGTAAACGCTGAAATCAGAGATGGATATTACAAAAACTGCAAGTAAGATTTAATTCTTTTTCAAAGGAAAAATAAAGTAAGAAGGCAAGAGCCCCCCGCCCTCCCCACCCCCTTTCGTGACTGGCCTGGCAGGCTTAAGAAAGGGAACGCTTCGCACCCGTATTGTGACAACTGTAGTTTTGAAGTCGTTGTCCGGACGGTCGGCAGCAGGACGGCCCCCATATACCCAAGACATGCAATACTCCAGGAGCCCACTAGTGACTTAACCGTATTTTTGTTACCCAGACTTGAGCGGAACGTTAACTGCACGACCGCTTCTTTCTTCACTTGACTAATCCTTTAAAACATTGAGCATCAGCAAGTTCGGGCAAGCCGGGACACACGAACCGCCTCTCGCGGCCAAACAGGCAGCACGCAGCGAGCTATGCCGTCATTTTTGTTTGGCTTGCAGTAGACAGGGGTAGGGAGGAACTCGCCATTAGATTATGCTGACTGCAGATGACACGAGGTCATACCTGGAGCCGCAGGTTGTAGGACTAGAATCTGTCGACCGTAAAAGCAAAGCGGGATGATAAATATCTTACCCATACGCGATACACAAATAAACCAGACCATAATAAATTGTTCATACATACAAGCTGAGAAAGCAGAACTGTAAGCCTGTTTTCTCAGCTGAATTCCATTTCAGATCCTACCCCAAAGCACCAAAGATCTATAAAAGGTTACCCATCCACGGGTGAAAGCAGGTTTATGTTACCAAGGGGGAAAATAGAACAGAAGATGTTTTACTTTTCTTGGCATTCAGGACACCTTCACTAACTCAAGACGTCACTGTGAAGTATCATGTGCCACAATGACAAACCCTTGCGCAACCTGCTGTGATCCATTTCGTTAACTGTCAGCAATTATGAAATGACAAAACCAGACAAGCGAGGAATCTTTGGCACGTGTTCTGTTTTTCAGTATGCAGGTAGGGCAGGTCAGGCGTGATAATGCCCAGGGGAAGGAGTTTCGGATGTTGTAACTGATAAAAGCGTTGGCATGTCATAAAATACCCTGTCGATAAATATTAATGGAGTCGACTCAGTTTGCACAGTCACAACCATTTTCATCAGCCAGTTATGAATCTTTCTTCGGATTTCACGGAACATGTGCAATAGTGGTCTTACTTATAGTGTGCGTGTATGCGTGCGTGTGTTTGTGTGTGTGGAAGGGGGTAATGGAAGAGACAAGTAGGTGACAAAGGTACAAAGCTGTGTCCATACAACCGTCACATGGTAGTGTATCCATACAACCGTCACATGGTAGTGTGTCCACACAAACGTCACATCGTACTTTGTCCACACAACCGTCACATGGTAGTGTGTCCATACAACTGTCACATGGTAGTGTATCCATACAACCGTCACATGGTAGTTTGTCCGTAAAACTGTCACAATCGTGGTAGTGTATCCATACAACTGTCACATGGTAGTGTATCCATACAACCGTCACATGGTAGTTTGTCCGTAAAACTGTCACAATCGTGGTAGTGTATCCATACAACTGTCGCATGGTAGTGTATCCATACAACCGTCACATGGTAGTTTGTCCGTAAAACTGTCACAATCGTGGTAGTGTATCCATACAACTGTCGCATGGTAGCGTATGCATACAACAGTCACATGGTAGCGTATCCATACAACCGTCACATAGTAGTGTGTCCATACAACCGTCACATGGTAGTGTATCCATACAACTGTCGCATGGTAGCGTATCCATACAACCGTCACATGGTAGCGTATCCATACAACTGTCGCATGGTAGCGTATCCATACAACCGTCACATGGTAGCGTATCCATACAACCGTCACATGGTAGCTTATAAATACAACCGTCACATAGTAGTGTGTCTATACAACTGTCGCATGGTAGCGTATCCATACAACCGTCACATGGTAGCGTATCCATACAACCGTCACATGGTAGCTTATAAATACAACCGTCACATAGAAGTGTGTCTATACAATTGTAACATGGTAGTTTGTCCGTAAAACCGTCACAATCATGGTAGTGTGTCCATACATCCGTCACATGGTAGTGTATCCATACAACTGTCGCATGGTAGTGTGTCCATACAACTGTCACATGGTAGTCCATTACACTAGCACAACCAAACTTTACATTGATTCCACCTATGCTACAGAAAGCGGAAAGCCAATATTTTTGATAGCGAGCGACAAGTTTAAACCATTGGCCGACATCGCACATTGCGTACTGGGTCTATCGACTTACCCTGAACAGTTACCGATACCGATTCTAAATGCGACAGTCTGATAATTTAAGATGGTACCCGTGGGTAACTACTGCAGGCCGTACTTACAGCTCAAACTCGACACGTGGATTACAAATCATCTGCGGCATACTTTGAGGTGTATATCTTTGTTTGCATGCCGGCATCTTAATGAGAGCGTCTAAATAGCAGAGGACTTTTTGTTCAAGTTCATGCTTTTATATTTCTATTTCAGTTGTACAAAAATCGATCGAAGTAAAATTGTGAAAATGCACATACATATGGATGTGTTTTTGCTTAACCGGAAAATAAAATGAGTTTCCATTAAAAAAAGTGATTAGTTTTCACAGGATTTCCTTATGTATCTTAGTGATAGATCAACACATATTTAGATGCACGTTTTACGCGCGCACAACACATTTTAACGTATTATCAACTCTTCCTCCACAGTACGTTGCCTACAGATCTCAGCTAGAACCACGTACTCTTCACGTTGCTAAGTCGTCGCAGATGCCAGAATGCTGAACAAATATTAAATACTCCATGTTTTTTTTCTCCGGTGTACGGATATCACAAAGCACGAGTTCAAGCTATAGAACGCAGTGCACGCAGTTATTCTTTATGTGTATTTATTCCCCACCACCATCCGAAAAATAATGCAAAACAAACCTTGTCCGCTGAACATCACTGACGGCCGATGGGAAAGGTGCGACCGTGAGGTCGGGACACGTGCTGTCCTACTGTCGCAACCCCGGATTTGACGCGAGCAGGTTTGACAGAAAAAGGTGGGGGCGGGGTGGGGAAGGGGTAGGCGCACTGTGGGATTTAGTCTTTCGCAAGATCATTTTGACAGTAACGAGCCGAGTGAACTGGGTGGAGTTTGCATGAGCTGCGCTCAGCTTGTACTGTCTCTCATATCAGCATCCCTTTTGGACGGGAACGGTTGAAGTTTAGGGAGCTATAACGTTCTGCGAAATGAATGGTTGATGCTGCAGTGCAATCCAGCCATGAAATCTCAAGCAAAGGCATTCGCAGTTCACTCCCTTTTATACGCCGGCTTAGGAAAGTTGAATGCTCCATCCATACTGCTTTCGGCAAAACGAATTTTAAAACCACGCTTCTAAATTCAAAGCGGCAATAAATTAATATCGGAAATGCGGATTATAAGTAAATGTTAATGCTAGTCCACCTCTGAGCTTGGCTGCAGCGACAGTGGTATCATTAAGATCACAACAGCAGGATAGGAATGTGCATGTACATACAGTGTATTAAAATAACCGTAAAGAGATATAAAAATTCCAATGATTTCGTCTATGATATGTCCCACACATGCTCCCATACATGAAAGCAGAGGTCAAACCTAGTGAATGGAAATGCACCTCCTTAAGAAATAGGTCAAACACACTAAAGACACATCAGCGTTTTGTTGAGGACCTCTGTGTATGTGGTGATGGTGGTGGTGGTGGTGGTGGTGTGTGTGTGTGTGTGGGGGGGGGGTAACAACCTGTGGCATACAAGACCCACCCCTTTTACCGCACGCTCTGCAACTTAACGTTGCATCATATTAACTTGTTTGGTGTTTTGCGATGCATCAGTAACCTTAGCGAAACCTAGCAAGCAGCCTTGTAATCAGGCGCCACCTACAAAACAAATACCTCTGCCGGAGCTGAGATCTGAACCCACCAGTCCACGGCTCTAACTGCAATGGTGGCAAGAGCTAACTGCGAGGAACCACTGCCAGCCACTTAAGTAACTCAATATTATTCAAACACGTGCTAATCAATAAAATGGTTCGGCGTTTCTATTACAGGATGTGTTTACCTTCCATTTTCGAGATCCGACTGTATGCAATCCTTGAGATTTTGCAAACGGGAAAACTGGCTGACTGTGTCACGTTGGGTCAACACGCATACCGTCCACGAACCTGGTTACTGCAGTCCTCCACCGACGCATCCGTCACAGGACGATGAGCAGTGTGCACACCGTTAGATCCAGCGCGGGGTTTTTCCCCCCTACTGATACCGGTACGTTCTATAAAGTGCGTGCAGACAAATCCTGGCAACTGTGCACCTCGCTACATTCACAGCACGTGTGACGAGAAGGGAATGTAGCGCTGTGTGTGACGCTCGTTTTCCCCGAAACGCGCATAAACAAAGACCTTTGGCAGCTGACAGACATGTCACATACAGTCCCCACGTAGCTGCGCTGTGCGCAGTCTCCAAGCGACCGGGTGTGGTAAACAGCGTGCGTCTGTGACCCCGTGTGCTGGAATGTCTGGCCCGTTGGCACAGTCACGTGACCGATTTTTTTTCTCACCTGAGCTGTCACCTGCTGCACATAAAAGCGCCAGTGTTTTTCCCTCGAGTATTGTCAACGGGGAGTTTATACTCACTGTAGATACTAACATTTTATAGTCACTGACACGCCGGCTATTTCACACTCGCTAGAACTCTGATATAACAGCACGTACCATCTTCGTGCTATTTGCATCATCCCGTTTTTAAAAGTAATCCAAGGATTTCGTACAACCCTGCCTTCATTCACAGGCAGTTATCATAAGGAACTGTTTTATATATATATATAAAACGTGGTAGGAATATTTAGGTTATTGCACCCAGCGGAAACTACCCACACCTGCAGTTGTAAGTAATATTAACCTATCACAGGTCATGTACACTGCCAAGCGAGTGAAGCGACCTGTTTCAAACAGGCGGCATTGCCTTCCGCTGAGGCGTAACCAATTTTTTGTTGTAACGCAGTGAGTCCCGATCGGAGAAGCAATTTCTGGACTCGTTTCAGTTTGTTTTTTTTTTTTCATTTCAGACTGCGGACTGCTAGATGTCGTTCCATCAGGACATTTCTGGTTCGTTGGGCAAAGGAATTGTATTAAAACGTTACTTGTCTATCCCTCCGTCTGTCTGTGTCTGCGCATGTTATCGAATGATGTTTATTGCAGGTGTCCGTTGAGCTTTCTTATTCAACTGTAGGTATTTCATTTAATCTCTTAATCATGAATGCAGATAAAGTTCCGATTTTTTAAAATGAACCGTACACGAATACACGAATGGAGACATGCATAAAGGTGCATAAAAGTTCTCACTTTTGTCTAGATTAACCAGTAATCAGGTTTATATTGGTAGACCTACAAATCTTCTTTTCGACGGCTGGCAACGCTAACGGCCACGACGCACGCGTGTACACCCAGACCGTGCTAAAGGTGAGAACAAGGTAAGTACATAACGAAGATCGGATGTGACCTGAGACAGCGTTGGAGTTATTCAAGCAGGCCCTACAGAGATCGCGTTTAACAACCAGTCAGCCAGCAGTGTTACAGAACGCGGGCAAAGTAAAGCCACCTGTTCAAAATTCGGCTTTGACGGTTGATCTACTGAATAAGGGAAGTACACAAAAATAATGCAAATAAGCGAAAACGTCATCACCTTTTGTCTACGCACCTGCAGACCAGCCACCAAGTGATTTTCGAGTTTTTCTTCGGGCGAGGAGAGAAGATGAGCTACGATAATCCTAAGGTGTTAATAAACGACAAAACTTTTTGTCGGGCGATGATGGTGCTATCCGGGACCTAGTTGGAGGATTATGTTGATTTGGTTTACGCCCTCACGGAAATAAAAATGGAGCGGTTGTATTTGCATTCAGAGCCCTACCACAAACCTAACGAAGACGGTTAAACTTAGGTGTGTACTGCTATGAAAGGGAAAAAAGACGGCTTTATCTGTGATTACTTTCAACACGAGAGAATTAAATTTATCCCGAAATTTTATTATAGTGAGCCAAATGGTGTTAAATTTATGCTCCTTTTCAGCAGCAAAAAAAGATAAGTGTTAGAAGGATTAGTTGAATTTATTAAGTGTGATGGGAATAACACTCGCAGTAAGACACAGTAGAGAAACATCTTGCACGACTGTAATAAGTTTGTGTATGTAAAGCCCTCAGACGGACAAGCATGATTGTATTACCGACTAAATATACAGAACTGTACACTTTTCTTGACCTTCCTTCTCTCTTTCTCTTCTTCTCTTCTCACCTCCTGTAAGTCTCGCCCATCTGTCCACTCCCTGCCTGGTCCCTTATGCTTGTGTTAGATATTGCCACTTATTATCATTATTACGGGACTTGTTGATATTAGTAATACTGTATGCTTGTGTTTGTGTGGTTTTAATTTATATATGGCCCTCCGGGGTCATAAATAAACCTTGGCTTTCCTTTGCCGTTGGTCTGAGAGCGAAAATAGTCAAGGGAGACAACCACCGGGCGACATTTGGCGACAAGGAGCAAAAGAGTGATGTCTCTCGAGATACAACGCAGAACGGGCTTCTTTGTGTCTGGAACAGAGTGCGGACATCATAAAATAAAAATGTTTGCCTTATTTCTGCATTTATGTACATACATGTTACCCATCCTACACATGTCCATCTGATTATCCGTCTGCCCATCTCGCTAGCTCTCCTCAAGTCATTGTTTTCCGCATAGAGCAAGGGGCAAAAAGTTGGTCTTTCATTTGTAATTATTATTATTATTTTTTTACTGAAGCAAATACAACGGTAAATCAGGATTTTGATATATGCATGGAAAGCACATTGCATAAACGGGTGAAGATGCCAATGATGAATGGAACAGCAACAGACAGAAAGAACCTTTGAAAACTCTAGATGAAGCCCTGAATCTATCCCTCTCTTATGAACGAGCGAACGAACGAACGAACGAACGAATGAACGAACGAACGAACGAACGAACGAACGAACGAACAACATAGATAGACAGGCGCACAGATGAATTAACAGACAGACAGACAGACAGACAGACAGACAGACAGACAGACAGACAGACAGACAGACAGACAGACAGACAGACAGACAGACAGACAGACAGACACGCATGGCGCCTTCATCACCAGTTCAAAGACAGGAGCTCGAAGTAGGTCGTTTATCAGAAACCGACAAGGTACCTGTTACGTGAAAATAATCCACACCCCACCACCTCATGAGCTTCAACTTTGAAGCAGACGCTGCCTGAACCTTTTTGTCTACTGCCATAGTGCTCACCACAGACCCACACACCTGTCATTATCCCCCTATGCGTGTCCCGGTGGCTGTACTATTGTGCTCTTCACAGACCTCTCATTATCCTATCGTGTGTACCGGTGTTTCAGCGAAGTTAGTGGCTGGACAAGTCAGTAGAGCAGCAACAGACACAGTGGCATTCAGTCACGTCATAGGCTAACCACCTGCCCACCGGTGAGCTCTTCATGCTGCGGGTGTCAGGGAAATTCTCCATGACAGTCGACCGAAATCGGTAAGGAAACAAGAAGTCAGTGATGAATCACTGAGTGACAACGGCAATCAGGCAACACAAAGTCTTGTCGCCTAGGGCACCTTTCTCTCTCCCCCCTCCCCCCACTTTGTTGCCGTCGGGGAGTGAACAGCTAGGTCCGTCTGTGTGTCGTTTAAAACTGCCCGACAGAGCTATAAAAACAAAGAACAAAGCTATAAGATTTAGAATCGAACTATTGAACGACGATAATGTTTGCGAGGCTTCTAGAGCAACTGGAACCGATCATTAAGAAAATGATTAATACGTGTTTCTGGTGTTATACTTAATTTAAATTACAAGTCTTGCTTAGCAAATGTTTTTGACAATAAGAGATCGAGAAACAATCGTCTGACTTTTTTTAATCGTCTGCTGGTTTATTCCTGGTTGACGCCAGTCAAAATGTTTGTTTTTCTACGTATATAACAATAAAGAACCCCGCGCTGTTACTTTTTTTCTTGTTTTGCTGCAAACGGTTTGAGCGAAACGCCGCCCACACTAAAAAAAGAATTTAGTGACAGAAGCTGACGTAGCTTCCGGGCAAGTGTACCGAGGCTCTGGAGTAGAGACCGTGCACCAGCACAGGTAACCGAATTCAACCTCATCTTATGCGATCGTATAAACCTAACTTTTCTGTCGAAGTCAGCTTGAAAATCTCTTTATCCGTTAAATGTACGATCACTTTTGCAAAAATGTTTTGTGCAGAGAAGAGTGAAGCCTGTAGGGGCTCTTCGATCAAATAACCTGGAAGTTCAGAGGTGGGAACATAACTCAACAAGATTACTTATGACAAACGTGCATAAGGTGCACACAGGTTAGTCCACAAAAAAGGTAAAAAAATTTCGTAAACTTTAGAGGTATCCATATATATATATCGATAAATAAAGGTGCATTGCTAACGATTTTTTTTACCTCCGCCTGTACTGTTTCTTACCCACCAGATATTCCCAAAGACACTTCAGCCATGTTATAGTTCAGGCAAAGTCTTAGAACCACGCCCTGGAGCTTTGTATACATACCTTTAAGTGACGTTTGCTCAGGCATTTCTGTAAACGTATCACCAGGGCAAACATATTTTCCCACAAGAGGCTTAATTTATCCTCAGCCGAAAGAAAAAACCCCAACCCCTCCCGCTCTGTGTGACTCGTGCCTCTAACTCTTTCAATCTTCTCCTGAGTTCATTCAATTCCTTCTTCGCGTAGCTGCGCTCTGTGTGTGTGTGTGTGCGCGCGCGCGCGCTCGTTCGTTCGTTCGTACGTGCTTGCGTGCGTGCTTGCGTGCGTGAAAAATAAGGTTTTGACTTTAGGGTAGACTGAAAAATAAGGTTTTGACTTTAGGGTAGACTGAAAGGTAAGGCTTTGACTTTAGGGTATACTGGAAAATAAGGTTTTGACTTTAGGGTAGACTGGAAAAATAAGCCTTGGTTTGAGAAGTGTACACTAGTGTTTTATGAAATGAGGTTACATTAGAAACATTCGTCCAGTTATTGAAAATAGAGCATGCATACATAAATAGTGTCTGTTATTAAAATATAAACTAAGAAAGACAGCCCACAAGTCCTTATCGCCATGTCTGCAGGCCAATAATGGCAAGCGGTCAGTACAATCTGACGTCCGTCAGCGGTCAGCACGACAGCAAGAGGGTCAGCACAGACGCGTACCGCTCCCCCTTCTCGCCGTCAGGCCACGCCCACTACGTTTGGAGTGACCTCCCCTCGTCGCTGCCACAGATTCTCAAGGACAACGCTCTTCCCCTTGTTGTCAAGGTAACAGAAGTGCTCTGAGGATGTCGCAAACCCCACTTCCTTTACAGGCTGTGGTTATGAGGGCTGCATTTCCTGGAACCACGTTCTCACATTTCTTACGAAATTTCACCCATTTTTCAGTCTAAACAACACGCACGCACGCACTCACGCACGCACACAATAATGCTTTTTGCTATAACCAGGCTTCACATTACAAAGATAGTTGTATGTCAAGCACACTTCCAGCGATTGAGAGAGATTTAGAGGGAAGGAGAGAGGTGACAGAGGACAGTGAGAGAGAATGAAGGAGAGAGCTCCTATCTTGGAACATCTCAACATGAAACAGGACTAGCGCCATGAAGAATGGTTGCTATTAATAGATTTTGACGATGCGAGCATGGCAACAACAATCGAAAGAAGAACCTAATGAGCGACACTGGAAGGCGTAAAGTCGACTCTCGCGAGTAAATAAAATAACTGACTATTCAATGCTGCAGACAGTCCATATATCGGAACTAAGGAAAATTAAGTAACCTGACAGCATATTTACAAAAGAAACTGGAAAAAACATCCCAGAAATAATGTCTGAAGACGTCGAGGTGTTTTGTCTTCGTTTTCTGTACTTACACCCGTCATCGCTACTTCAATCCACACCCTTACTTTTTCAACACGCACACACGCACGCTCGTACAAATCCATACACTTATCACTCACTCACGCACGCACACTCACCGCTCATAAACGAACCCTCACTCTGACAATGTCTTTCTGTCTGTCGTGTTGGCATTGGTTTTGCCAAAGCTCCCAGAGGAGTCAGCAGTTCGAGTGGAGAAAGACAGCTCTGTGGATTTCCGTCACCCGTTGCTGTTGTTTCGCGAACATCAAGAGGCGCGGCTGTACGCGCGGTGTGTGAGACCGGAAGGGGGAGCCTGGACAGAAACTGGCCCTTGCTTGGTCATTCCTCCGAGCTATCAAGGTATAGTAATGCTAGGATATTTTGCTCGTTAACTACAGATACATTATCCTGCACATTGAAAAAGTCTATATTGTTTGCCCTAACAAAGAGTGCCGAAAAAATTTCGTATACTTCCTGTCACTATAACAGGAAAAGTGTTCACTGTAGCATGAGGTTAAAGTTAGCTTAAAATATTTTGAAGGAAAACCACGAAGTCGTCTAATTTTAACATTTTATTAATGCACTGTCTTTTTATTTAAACACCTTTTCATAAATTATATCAGAGGTAACTTCTAACTCAGCTTCAGAAGTGCAGACTCAGAGAAGTATATACCTCTGTAAGTTACTGACACAATGCATGACGACTGCCTCATGGACAATGGTGACTGCCGAACACATGCGGGAATGTTTATTCCCCCACCCCACCCCCACCCCCAGCACACACACACACACCCTCTGTCCCCTGCCATTGTTGATAGGAGTGTTTCGGCCAGTGGAACAGGACGTCAAGCCAGTGAAACTGGTGTCCACGCTGGCTCGCCTGATGCCTGTGTCCTTCCTGTCAACGACTGCATGCGACGGCTTTGAGTGCATCAACCCCATCGAGTCAGACACGGTCTACCGGAAGTGTTCTTTGACCCCTGGGGTCTATGTTGTGCAAGACGTGCTGGAGGACAACATATCTGTCTATAGCGGCGGCCGCAAGAACTGCAAGACCAAGCTGGTTAGATGTCTGAGGTATCGTCTGATCTATCATCTGTCGCGTCTCTGTCTGCATATCAAAGCACCCCTAAGGTGTCTGAGGTACGATTTGGGTGAATATTTTGTCGGTTTCTGTTTCTGGACTACAACAAGGGCCTTAAGGAAGTTCCCTAACCTGAAGATTGCCATCCGGCCATCTTCCAGTCATCCGTCAAACCTTCCGTCGGGTTCAGTCGTCGTCATCATCATTGTCGTCATCCCTCATCATCATCATCAGCAGCAGCAGCAGCATTGTCGTTGTGATCTCTGATTTTGATTCCAGATGTGCGAACGATCGCAGCACTACTGTGTTATTCCCCTTGAAGACCCAGGGAGAATTCTTCATCGCTGGGGTGGATGGGGGCTCCTCCCGTCATGCCTCAGTGGAGAAATCGGCGCGTGTGTTCCGCTGGCCAGAACTCTGGGCTCCCGGCAGTCAGGACAGGTGCGCCCATACCTTTACCTTTGAGACAGTGGTGCAGCTCCTTGGGTGGGTGCAGAAAAAAACGTTGAAAGGAAAAATACTGTTACAGAGCATGCGGGGGGAAATGTTTATTTTAAGCCTGCATGAGCACCCCATGACTAAAATTAACAAGAAGTAACCCATATGCCATCATTTACTCCAGGGATTTAATAATAATAATAAAAATAATGACTATATTTCAGTTTCAGTTGTGTAATATAGCACTTTTAGATCATAAATTACTTTTACTGATTTTGTTGCTCGTAATATCGACGGATGGCGGAGTTGCTATGGAGACATGCTATTGTTTATGATGTTGGTAACAATAAAGCCATGTATAGTGTAGATCATTTGTGAAAATCAAAATTTCCTACCTTTCCAAGGTCATCATACCTGTTTACAGAAGTGTTCAGCTTACAAACATTATTAAGCTGATGTACTTAAAATGTTTTTTTTATTATTTCTGGCTACAGAAATTCCACCTGCATCCTCGTTCACGGTAAACCACCGTCTCAGGAATGCAGCTTCACTGGCATTGTGAACTTCAAGCAGGTGACCTCCGAGCACACCGTGATTGGCTGTACGACTGGAGGTGAACCTCCCAGGCTGTTTGAACTGTCGGTCAGAAAAGGCCCTCAGTTCATCGTGGCCTTGAATCAAGACAGCCTGCGCGCGGACTTACCTGTCAGCAGATGCCTCAAGTTTGTCAAGCGGGAGTGTGACCGCTATGTGTCCGAAATCAAGATCCGGCGGAATTATGAAATAGACAGTGCAGAGTTATCACAACACTAACCATAATGCACGCACTTATAAAGACTAGGATGTGCAACCACGCACGCAAATAAAACATTTGTGTCACTGGCCTGTTTAACAATAAATCTCAATGGATTTGCAGCAGCTGCATTGGTCAATGCTACTATCTCATCTGCTTCTTGTGCATGCCGAATGCCCCAGACTTAATTAGGATCAGTCGATCTGTTCGCAGGGATAATGTTGCTGGTCGTTCTTACACAATCAGAGCACATGTTGTTCAACAGTATCAGTATTTCCTTCTGTTGTGAGTCCTTTCCGTTGTTAACTTGGATCCAGGTGACCCTTTACTCAATAAAAGACAGTCTATAAAGACGAGGCAACCAAAAAATTATTACAGAGCTGTAGAATGAAACGTGGGGGAGCAAGGCAGACAAATCCAATCGGAAAATACGGGAGACAACCCAGACCTCGATGAAGCTATAACAGTTGTAAAAGGGAGGTAATGAGACCAGTCTTGTAAATTGCTTCCCCCCTCCGCCCAATGCTAAATGACTTTCTGCTACAATTAATCCTCTACTTTAACCCACCACGAAGTTCATGTAAATGGATGATGTTGTGCTGTCGTTCTTACTTCCAAGAATTAAGTGGAGGAAAAAAAAAATGTGTGCTCTCGTTAAAATATCTGCGCTCAGTACATAATGCACAAGCTTCCATATGTTTGTATGCATGCGCCTTCAAGTAAAATTTCTTTTTTGTTTCCCCGCCTTTTACCTAACACCAGAATTTTGAACAGAAACCTATTTATTTTCACACCCAGATTGGTCAGCACAAGGAAACAAAATAGTCCGTCTACACAGCACCTGCCTTTATACATCATTTCCTTATACATCTTTAAAAAGTTGTGTAGCATGCATATTTTCCATACAAACACGCATATATTATCGCTTGCATTGTTATATACAAAAAACAAATCTCTCACGTGTGTCCATCGCAATAACTTAGTGGGAACATAGTCAAAGCTCTTGATGGCCTTGACTTGGGTTATCTCCCTGTTGAACAGTCAAGTTCCTTCCAGCTCTTGTCCCTTGTGCAGAATCTGCTGTTTTCCTTTCAGTGCATTCTTTCTGTTTCTTCAGATCACAGAGCATTTGTCTTTCTTTTAATTGTAGAATTTCTGCTACCGTGTTTATATATAACAACTTCGAATTATTTGCTCTTTCTATTCAGAAATCCCGTGTTGCATATGTCTGACATCTTAAAATCCACAAAAAAGGTACTGCATCATATACGATAGCTCACGCTTGCACGGATGCAGCGCACATTCAAGCGCACATTCATACATGCCTATTGACGATGGTTATAACGTATTCACGTAATCCCAGGTGCTGACCATACAGTCGTACGTACCGAAAGAGTTGTTTCTTAAAACTCTTCTCTGACCAGCAAGTAGACATTGTACGGAAGCTCCTTTTTGGACCCTAAGAACATACATTCAAGCTACGTCTCCTTGCATTTCACATCCGCTTTACGTTTTCCGGGTACAGCACTTGAGATGGTTACGTTATCGGGGGGTTTGCAAACCTTCGCATTGAATATAAGCTGAGTTATTAGGAAAAGCCAATGTTTATTCGGTGCGACACGAATATTCAGGGTGCTGTCTCATAACGTGAAAATTAGTTGCCGGGCGAGTGTCGTGTAACAGGAAACAATTTGCAGCTCACGGGATCTCTCACGGGATCTCTCATGGGAATGCCATGGCGGCAGCACGGGGCATGGCGCAGGGCCCACAACTCTCACGCCGTGGTGGTGGACTTCCGAGAGTCTTGCTGTGTCCGCAGCTCCACGATGCTGCCGGCGAGCATGACCGGCAGGTCGTCACTGGCGGAGTCCGTGTCCGACTCCATGAACAGGTCGACGGGCTCGTCCGTGAGGCTGATGTCGGTGATCAGGTCAAGGGTACGCAACGCGTCGTCTGCTTGCCTCGCCAGCTCGGGGTCAGAGGGCACGTGCTGGATGACCTTGTGGTCGGTGTCCAGGTCAGGGGAGAGCTTGATCATGGTGCAGTACATGTGAGCATACTTCGTGCACAGCTTCTGGGCGTCCAGGAAGGTGGACAGGCTAGCGAAGTCCTCTTCGCGCGTGGCCAGCCGAACCCGGCAGGGGGCGCTAGTGGGGATGTCCAGCAGGACGTTGCGCCGGTTCAGGATGGTGCTGCAGATGACGAGGTCCTCTTCTCGCACATCGCGCACGCACAGCATCCCAGTGAAGATACACGGAACAACAGGCGCCTTGCCAAACAGCAGCCTTACCTGCGACAACAGCAAACAGCTGGAGCATTAACACAACAACGGCACAGGCTGCACCTGGCACCCTCCCTACGCAAAACAAGGCGCCGAGTAACTGAAAACCTTCCGAAAACTAAAATGTTGGAAAGGATCTCATTAATTAAAAATCTTGGAAAAGTTCTCGTATAAGATATGGTAGAAATAATTTCAAGAAATTGTCATTTCAAGAAATCGTGCGCAAATGTTGTCGCAAGAACTCTGGTAAAATATTCTCACAAAACATGTTCTGGGCAGAAGAATACATTTGCCAGCTCAGGTAAGTTCTATCAAGAAAATCGATGTCTTCCGCCACGCTCTTTAATCTCTCCTTGTCTTCTGGAATTGTCTTCCGCATGGCAGCGCTGCAGAGAGTGCACTCACTTTGACAGGCAGCTTGAGGTCGGACAAGACGTCCTTCATGGTGTACACGGAATGCTTGTTCAGTTTTCCCTTCTCGTAGATCGCGTTGAACTTTCCGCGGTGACTCAGGGGTATGAGAATCTCCTTCTGGTCGCTTGCAATGCATTTCAAGTACTGCAAAAGAAAGCAGAGTCCCAAAGATGATGTGAACAATCTCGTTCTGGTGTTCCCGTGTTCTATGAGATTATGCCCCACAGTTTGCCATAAAACATGTTTAAGTACTTTCTTCTCAGAACTTCGACTCAGCCTTATCACGTTCTCACTCAAAGTTCTGGAGCATTACTCTTCCTTCGTGTAAAGTAAGATAAATAAATAAACCCCCTAAACTATGATCTTGTCGTATTTCTGGCCATTATTTGTATCTGTTGTAGATTTCGTTTTTTAATGTTTGTCGGTCAACAAGAAAGGAATAGGATAGGCGTACGCTTTGTCCGTTAAAACAAAGCTCTGCGGGTATTTTCATTGCAATCCCTAGTCCTGATTTTATTTATTTCTTACTTTCTTTATCTGCTGCTTCTGTTTTCATTGCTCCTACAACTTTCGACTTCAACTAGGTTTAATAGAAATGAATAAAACTTTTTTTTACTGTAGCAAAATAATAACAATTGTGACGATTTTTAGAGAATGTAGGCTACCTTGATTTCCTGTGTTTCCCAGTCCTTGTGCTTCCTGCGGATAAGCCCCGTCTGTTCGGTGATCGTCCACTTGGCATTGACGATGCTGTCTGTCTTGAGAAACGATCCGGCGGCAACTTTAGTCTCCACGTACAGAGGTTCCCCGTCATTACCTGCCCGCAACCCACACCGCCATCATGAACACTGGGAAAGATGAACTACGTACCAGCCTCGCGGAGGGGATGTGTTGCGGGAAGACAACCCAGTGTCTGTTACACTAAAAAAAACTCGATGAATAGAACGTATGGGAAGTTTGAGGTTTAGTAAGAAAAAGAAAATGAAACATTTATGTTTTTTGCTAACTGAGAAAAGAATGAAAGCGGTGGGATCTCTGCAAAGCTGTTAAAAAGATTTCACCTACCAGCACGTTACTTATTAAAAATGCGAAGACCAGTATAAATCAATAAATCAATAAATCAATAAATCAATCAATAAATAATGGGTTTGTTCTTCTGATTACTTGCCAGCAGCGCTAACTATTTGACTAGGTGCTGTTTAACGAATCTTCAATGTTTGATATAAGTAAAGCTTCCACGCCAGGAAATCTTTAAAACCTATCAGAAAAAGCTTTTCTATGCATCGTGTTCCACATTTTTCTTACCCTTGTCAATTCTGATGGCTTTTATGTTTGACCTCGTGAAGAACTTGTGTGGCATGGCTTCTGCCACTTCTGCTATGGACTGGAAACACGCAGCCCGGCGAAAGTCTGGAGGAACCAGTTCGAACCAGCCTGAAGTATACAGTATCAGAGGCTTTAGAGTTTGAATTTGCATGTAGCTAACTAACATATTAATTATAAACTGAAGGTAGTTAAAGAACAGAAGCTCAGACTTAAGCACACTAGTTAATGGGTTACTCTCTCTCTCTCCCCCTCTCTCCTGACTCAAGTGCTCGCGCCGCATGTGTGTGTGTGCTTGTGTATGTGTATGCGCGCTCGTGTGGGTGTGGGTATGTTACTGTGGTGCATATTTAGATATATATTGCTTAAATTTCACAGTGACAGTGGCCCTAACCCACACATAAGGAGCTTAAAAGGGACCAATTTTACGGAAGTAATTTTAAGCCATGGATAATCCTTTAAGCTTCGATATCCATCTAATCCCCTCCATCCATTAATCTTTCCTTCACTTTATCCCTAAATTTAACAAGAAACTACATTTATTGCCATCAGCAACAGATACTGCTAAAACGACGATCCTTTAACAGGTGTTAACCCCCCCCACCCGCTCACACACATACCACACACACAAAACACACACACACAACACACACTTACACACCACACACACAACACAACACACACACAACACACACACACATCACACGTCCTGACCACTGAGCCGTGACCACCCCCACAGACCACATACCTGTGTAGTCGTCCGGGACGATGATGGTTTGGCCGATTTCCAGGTAGACTCCTGTTTTGTCGCGATAGATAGTCCGCGCCAAGGCTTGTCGTTTTCTGACCCGCGTGAACAGCAGCAGCGGCTGGTCAGCATAGATCTTCAGACCCGGGGCCAGTCCCTTTCGCTGACCGCTGGCGGCGTCCTGCTCTATCCTCGCCACGCACGGCAGTTTGTCAGAACTGTCAAAGTCCTCCAGCTTCTCCACATTTTCTGCCCACTGGAAATTGTCCCGCGCGTGTGCAGGCGCGAGACAGGAGCTGTTGCTGCCACTCAGGGTCGTTTCTACCTGGCTTGTGACGTCTGGCGGGGAGGACGCCATCTTGGAACTATCGGGCAGGCTACGCCATTTCAGCATAGCCCGAGCGACTTGATCTGGTTCGATGCGTTTGGGGTACTTTCTGAGACAGCGGTCGCTAATAGGACCTGCCGTGCACGGACTGTTCGCCCTGACCACGACACTTTTTTTCCTGCTGGTAGGGTAGTTGCGGCGAAAGACTGCGTATGTGTTAAAAATACTGTTACTGTGTTAAAAATAGATGGCGTTATCCGGAAGAACAGGTTTGACTGTAACCTGGCCGGGCGGCGGAGACACTGTTTACTTTGTTGAGAAAGGTGTGCGCGATAAACATTGCAAATGTGATGGTTTAGTGACGACATGAAGGCTTGGGTTAAGCGTCGAGACTGTTTAAAATACACACCTTCCCTTTTTTTTTTCCTGTGGGGGCGGGGGTCGTTCGGGAAAGGTGGGCGTTTTAACCAAACGTGTGTTGCACTCTGTGAGTGAAAGCTTGAGGACAGGTACCCTACAGGTGACGTCAACTCTCAGGCACGCCTTGTCCTTCTCACCCCCGCACCTACACCACGCACTTGTGCACACTTGAAGCAATCACCTACCCTCCTACGTGGGCACATGAACTATATTGCTCTCTGTCGCCGTAATAATCACTGGATGACTACCCGCATACGACGCGCACACGTGCAAATTGATCTAGCGTGTCTGCCTGTCTGGGTGCTTGCGACTGTCAAACCTGTACACAGGTGATGTGTGGCGAGAAAATTCCCGACTGCCCAACCTGTACACAGGTGACGTGTGCCGAGAAAATTCCCGACTGCCCAGCCTGTACACAGGTGACGCATGGAGAGAAAGCGCGTGTAGGGGGATCGACTCGGGATCCGAACCCACGGGTCCAGGAAAATAGTTCTGAAATTGCATCTGAATTTACTACGCACGCACATAGGCATCGTACGTAAACACAACCCCTCATTCATACGCCTTCATACATTTATCAGCAACGAATGCACGCGCACGTCCTCGTACTCACTCACACACGTACTCATTTACACACTCGCATTCGCACCTTCTGCTTCCCGGGCATGCAGTCATGACGAACATTCAAGTCCCAAGCTGTTACTTCGTTTGAAATAGATAAGATCCAACTTTATTAATATATAAATATAGTATACCACGAAGTGACTGACAGAACAGTAGAAGTAAAACTCCAGAGTGGATGGACAAGAATTGCACATATACCAATATTGCACATCTTCTGACCAGAAAACAACACACAGGTGCAGTTACTAAGAAAAAGAAACAAACGAATGGAATTAGGACTGTGTGGATGAGCTCAAAACAGATGCTTTAGCGGAATTCAGATAGAGGGGAGTAGGTAAATAACATAGAAACCCTGCCACTTTGAAAACAAAGTGGCTCTTAAACAATTTCTGACAGAAAAGTACATGCAAAGTCAGACATAAAATAAAATGTTTGTGGAATATGACCAAATCTGGAATGGCAAACTTGCGGAGTCGACTGTTTGGGTCCAAACAGCATGCAATACGGAATGGATTGCAGTAGGTCTGAAAACTTTTACAACCTCGCACAGATACAGTTTTAATTTTCAACAGAAATGGGTAGAATAATATTGTTTCGATAATTTATATAAGAATAATTACTGTAAAAACGATTTCCCTAACTGTTGCTCTTCCCTAGTCTAAACACAGGTTGCTTTTCGAACTGCTCCTATTCCCTACTCTAAACAAAAAGTTACTTTTCTAACCGGTCCTAAACAATTTTTACCGGGAAAACAGCAGCACGCGGCAAGACGATGGGGCTAGAAGCTAGAACAAAGACACCGACAGTGCTCCTTTAAACTTCTGTTCCAAAAATATGTTTTCTTTTGATATCATACAGAAAAACTATAAACAAATAAATAAATGACTTAAAAACAAACCAACAGGCACAAAGCGTATACATCTCAGTTGCTATTGGTTGGTTTCGACAAGCTTAGCTGTTGGAAACTTAACCAAACGTAAGAAAAAGTGTGATTACAAGTGAGGTGTTGGGAACAGGGGAGCAATAAATCTTCAATGCGGGCGAAAGTGCTGGCAGATATGGATGACCTAAGCATCCTTGTCCAGTTTAACCCACGATGGATACAAGCTTGATAAGGAATATTCAGTAGTGGTATGTACACATCGGCCACGTCAGCACAGAGCCCAAAATAACGCAGAGATGCTCGCTCCAAAGCACTGCTAAATGACTGGCATGGCCAGAGCAGTACTTACTGCTGACAAATTCTCGCGTGACATAGGCCTACGTACATAGACTTCAACAGACAAGCAGAGATAAGTGGGTCTAAGAGAGAGTTTAGCAGACAGCAGGTCAGTGCTCTTTTGAAACCTTCGCCGCCAAATACATCATGCAACAGGCCTTAAATTAATATCGAGCAAAGTGTGTATGTAAATAAATGGACCGATCCTTAATTTATTACTCGGTATTTAACGCTTTTCTTCCTCCGCGAGTTCGAAAAGCGACGACACGTACAGAAGGAGAACTGAAGACGAGTACCGTAACGCAGCCAGAGTACAGCAAATCTTGTACAAGTGCGACAGGTGTAAGTGGATCTAGCAATAAAATACACCTAACGGGTGCCAAGATGGAGGATGGTTTGCTCTGTCCAGGCATGGCTTTTTTTCCCCACATAGCAATCTTCAAGGAATATCTCTGTAGATTTGAAGTTACTTTTGTTTTCAGTGCGCGAAATGTTCGTTTTCGATGAAAGGAAATTTGCGTAAGCTATATTTCACGAAAATGCTGAAAAATCAGCATTTTCGTGATACATGGGCGCGTTTCCTCTTTGCGTAGCGCACGTTTGTGCGCTGTTTCCACCCGTCTACCAGGTTACAGTAAGCTGATAACACCTGTTGCTGGCGCACCTGTCTCGTACCCATCAGCAAAACATAAACCTGTCGATCACGTGACCTGTCTCGAACGCAGGCACTCGCCAAAGGAATGCACTGCATGTGCGAATATCTTACAGGCAGCAATAAAGCGTGCTGACAGGGCAAAAGGGCTTCATTTTACACCATACTGAGAAGTCGGAGAATTTAGCTCAAGCCCACTTCCCACTGTACGATTGACTCGAATGAAACATCTACTGAAAAACTGGTCTCAACACTGATTGGGAAAAATCTCCCCCTTTTTCGACATCCTTCAGATCTCTCAGTCAGAAGGATTTGCTATTAGTCTGGCAGGATAAATTTACTATAATATGCGGTAAATAAAACAAACAAACAAACCTGAGAACTACTTTTCTCTATTTTTGTCCAGGTGTCGTGTTTTCGTTGCATTGAATAAAAACTATTCTCTAAAATAAATCCTCAAACAGCAAACCAGGGCCTACCACTGACAGTACAAGGAAGTGTGGAATGACTAAACACATGATACGTAACTCGTTACATGACACTCTCTCTTCTCCCAACTCCCCACCAACATTCTTTCGCCATTTTAAAACAACAAAAATGTAAAATCGAAAAACAAAAATATCTGTTTTTGTTTCTTTTCTAAACCCCCGCAGACTTCGGTCTGTCTCGACAACATCTAACGCACGCAATATCCGCTCTTAAACTTAGGTTCACCTTGAAATGGAAATTTAACTTTAAAGCAGACCTGAACGATTTAGGATTGACATTTTGACACAGCTTTCGTCTCCTAGTCTAAGACATCACATATGGGTTTATTCTAAAGATAATTCGGACCGCTACGTTTGCCTAAGCACGTTCTAAGGCCGTCAGAGGACAACGCTTGGCTAGCAACGAAACAAGGGAGGTAACACAGCCGTGCATCGTCGCGTTAGCCTGCAAGAGTTTTGGTACGCACGTTCCGATTAGAGGGAGCTAAAGCATTATATTAGCAGTCAATGTCACGAACATGAACCTATTTCTAACTCTGAAGCTTAAACTCGCTAAATGTGAGCCACTGTATTGAGCGCTGTCTCGAGCAATCTCGCCGCCATTACAATGTCATGAACACTGACACTGCTAGATATCTCTTCTACACATAATATGTCTCTTCAACAATGCATTGCACACAAAAACTCACTGTAAAGGATCCGTGTAAATATGTAAAACGTGTGGAATATAATATTTGTAGCCATTTAGAAATACATTATGGTCACATGACGCACGTGAGCAGACTGACTAGAAAAATACTTCCGTAAAAATTTGTTTACAACCGAATACAAGGCTTTCAGGGGTGGGTGGGTATATATCCCGCATTTTGGAAATGTAAAGCGCCACTTGGGGGAAATGTAGATACAAAAAAGTACGGATTCAGAATATTTCCAGATCTGTCAGACAATGTACAATGCAGTGTACTGCTTTGCTCGTAGTGACTCGGGAAAGCATCTATAAGAATGGGCGCGAAAAAAGTCTGTTTTAAAGGTACTGACGTTAGTTAATGGGCACAAACAAACGTCTTCAGGTGATGCCGTCTGCCATAACAAGCAAAGCAGTAGACTGCACTCATAACCAGCTCAGTATTACATCACATTTCAACCATCTGTAAGAATGGTGGTAAAAACAAGTGGGAAATGAAATGGACCCAAATTATGACATCGTTAATGTGAACTTGTTAAAGTTTGAAGACATGCACGAAACATTCATATTTTCACACGAACAAAAATCTCGTCGACACAATGTTGAAATATCGCGAGATTTGAATTGAGGGCACTTGAATGTCACATGATACAGCACAGTATTGATGACGCAAACGTCACATCGCACGCTATAATGCATCGCCAAACCTTTCCAGCCTCCTTCGGACACTGGCGCTGCTGCCAGCTCACGTCACCCAGGGCCGATCACTCTCTGGACCGACCCCGGAGTTGCCAAAGGGCATCATAGCACGACATGTGACGTAAAAAGCGACACAGTAACGACATCAAAACCGTGAAAGGCAAATTCGTGGCGTCTGCTGGGGTTTAGGCTCAACACCAAATAAAAGTTCGGCTCAGTGCGCCAGCACGTGACGCCTCCACAACCTGTGACGTCATAACAAAAGGCCTTGGAGACAAAATATAAAACTGCTGATTGTACGGCTGTCAGACAGACTCGGGCAAGTAAGAAAAAGTTAACAGTAAATGGTACCCGGGTATGTAAACTGACAGTAACAGGACGAAAAGGGGAATGGGTTGTCGCCAAACGATATACACTGGTAGGGTTAGAAAGGGTCGTGATACCGACACAGTCTGGATTATTTTCCAGCAATGTCCACATGTACAAAATGATGCGGTTGTTTTGTATTATGCAAATGACCTAAACATTCTAATAAAACAACCCTGACAGAAATACATTACGGGGGCCCCTTTGCCGAAATCGCTACAGCGCTAGTGTCAAGACTAGATTTTACATTCATGGCAATACAACGCGTGATAGAATTACCATTACCGACCCGAGCTCTCACTGCAGGTGAAATCTTTCTACTTAAAGGATGCACGGGGCTGGCCTCTATTGGCGCAGTTTTTGACAGGCCTACTGCACACGAAGATCAATCGAATTTCACTTGCAAATCTGACTTGCAGGCGGAAACGCCTATACAGGGACTTTGTCAAGTCGCAGCCAGCATCACATATGGCCGCTTCACTTGTGACGAGCTCTCGTGTGCTGGGGCCTCATGTACCACATTAAAGAACAGCCGCATGACTGCCTGGCTCAGGGCCAGTCGCCAAACCCGAGTTTTGTTCATGCAAAGCAGGTTACACTAGCGCGTCTTCCGCTTTCTCTGTAACGAACAGGTGAACTGTGCTGTCACTTGCAGGATATGCAACTTTATAAGTCTTCAGACTAAACTGTATGTACGGCTACTTAAACATGTAACGACACTGACAACAGATGCATGACCAAAGCTCTGAAAACAACATTTCGCAAAAAACGTAGATTCACAACGCGGCCATTTCGACTGGACCGCTACGCCGTATGAATGTTGTGCGAGAACCGTGTAAAAGGTGGCCCCAACCGGATTTTTGGATTTCCAAGCATGTGAAGAGCAGATTCCTCTTGTAGCAGTTTCAATGCATCCTTGCATCTGATCCGTCCGCTAGCTGGAACACTGTCGCTGAGACCCTCTCTCATCGAAGGCCAGGCAAATGTCAGCTGCATGCGTTAGTCACGTGCTTACATAACTGTTTCGTAAATAATATAAGACACACTTACATATCGTGGCCTTTATACACACAATGTCCAACACCCTGCTCCAATGCAGAATAAGAAAAAAAGCACAGAACATATTTAAAGTAACAGATCAGGGGGGGGGGGGGGAAGCTGTAACAGACATAAATAACTTTTTTCCAAGTCCTTTCTACTTGTCTTTTGTTTCTGCAAGACACCAAAAGCTTGATTAAAACGTCATTTACAGGATATGTTTGAAAAAGATCTGTTCTCTTTTTGTTTTCTCTTACAAGCGTTTGTAGCAAACCATCCACTGCGCCCCAGCGCCAAAAGTCGTGATGCGCAATAACATTTCGCGACACTGACGCTAGTTGTGTAGCAAAGGAACTTGGGTCTTATTTCCAGTTCGGCTGCAGGACAACCTGATCCTTGGGCAGTTGTAGAAGGACCTGTTCGTAGATCAACACCAGAAGGACCTGTTCCGACTTCTGCTGCAGAAGCACCTGTTCCAAGCTCCGCCGTAGAAGGCCATTTTCTTGCCTCTGCTGCAGGAGAGGAAAAAAGACCCGTGTCTTATTTCTGCTGCAGGAGAGGAAAAAAGACCTGTCTTAGTTCTGCTGCAGAAGAAGCTGTTCCAGTTCGTCGGCGGATCTGTACAAGAAGGCCGCCGACTCGCGATAGCCCGCTATCAACTGTTTGATTGTCGTCACTTCCGCTGCACTCAGCTGGTTTTTGGAGCTGCTCTTCTTCATGCTCAGGTCGGTAGGCACTGAAACACACAACGCGTTCACTGTGCTCAGGTCAGTAGGCACAGACACATACACAACGCGTTCACTGTGCTCAGGTCAGTAGGCACAGACACATACACAACGCGTTCACTGTGCTCAGGTCAGTAGGCACAGACACATAGACAACACGTTCACTGTGCTCAGGTCAGTAGGCACAGAAACACACACAGCACGCTCACTGTTGCTGTAAATAAGTTTACTCCATAAAACAAGGTAACGAAGTTTTAATGTCACACTGTTTTGTTTTGTTCTGGGGTTTTTTTTTTACAGAAAGGGATAAACATTATTCCGCTGAGATATTCATTTTGAAGTCACGATTTTAACAACAGTGAAGGACTATCCATTTGAGACAACAAAGATGTAACATATTAGTAACATCTGACGGCTTTATCTATAGATATCGTCTTGTTCTGAATTTTTTCGGGGGTCTGCTTATGACCTGTGATGGTGTTATTTAGTGTGTGTGTGTGTGTGTGTGTTCAAAAAGTCCACAAATTTCTACAGATGATGGCCGCCTGTTCTGGAACACACCAACTCACCAAAATCTCCGTTGGTGACTGCGGTGCCAGACAGAGGCGGGTGCTGCAGGACGGCGGGTGCCGGGTGGTGGTGCGCTGGGTGCTGGTAGGCAGCGAACCCAGGCCGGAAAAGGCCGTTGCCGTTGGTGAAGAAGGGCGCGTGGAAGTCGGGTGCCGCCCGAAAGGCCGCGGGGGGTGGGGGCTGATGGCGCAGGAAGTCGGTGGCGGGGGCGCCAGTAGCCACGGAGCTGGGCCGCTCCAGCAGCGACTGCGTCTGGGATGCCGACGTCGGGGTCGCCTGTTGCTGCTGCTGTGGCGTGCTGGCGGCGGAGGCAGACGACGACGGGGGGACAGGCAGGAGAGTGGCGGCCGCTCCCCCCAGCTCCCTGGCCGCGTTCATGACTGAGGCCTGCAAGAACAGATGGAGACAACACTCAGCGCCACCACTTCACAGAGGGGGGTGGGGTGGTACGACGAAACGACACTAAGACGCACAACAGTCACGTCACAGTTACAGGCATCTCACAGGAAGTGACGTGACTCGCACCTGATTACGCCATACCATGTTATTTTATGGGGGTTTTCTGTTTTGCTTCCGGGTCGGGGGCGATGACACAAAAACATCGATGAAAATAAGGCACCGAGGATTTTACAAACCAGAGTAAATAGTCTCTCCCTCTCTCTCTCTGGGTTTCTTCTGCTTTCTTTGTGGACAACAGGCGAGATACTGGCCGTACAATAGCGACAGACAGAATTCAAGATTAATCCCATATGGAAAATCTGCGCTTGGTCTGTACATAAATACTGACTACAAGTCTGACATGTTTTACTATTGCTTAAAATGACATCATAACTGACTTATGCCTCACAGACATTTAATGGTCACGAAAACACGAAGAATGTCAGTAACAAAAGAAAACCATTTTTAAATCGATATAACCAACGTGTAGGCCTTTATACATGAAGACTAGACCTTTTCGCATCTTTCACCATCTTGCTGCTATGCCATTAAAACAAACAAATCCATCTTGTCTCTTGACGCAAGTCGAAAGTTAACAACAAACAAGCCAATTCAACACAATGGAAAATGAGCAGCAGATGGTGCAATGGGTAGCAGTGTGAAGGGGCAGAAGTATCTAAGTAAACTGTGAAAGACCCAGAAACCACCGGTCGTGTAGGACATAACAAGTGTCGAACAACTTGGGCACGATGCCAGATAAATACATAATAGTTACAACTCTGAATTTCACTAAACTACGTTAGGTCTGCCAACGTTAACAGTGGCAGAGTGATAAAGAGTACTGACCATGTGACATCCAGTCGCACAATCCACCGGTCGCAAACCACACGAACCCACACACAGCGCGGGATCTCTCCCCCCGCCCCCCAAACACACCCACCCACCCACCCACACGCACTCCTCTTCACAACTCCCGTCACCCACTCACGAAACAGGCGATTCGCTAGTCACGTGACACATTTTCGCGCCAAGGAGATCAAGACCGTAGCTTTCTCGAGTTACCTGTGACAAAGCGAGCGTCTCTGAGTCGTTAATATTTGATGACCAGTAATGGAAAAGCAATTAAAAGCAGGATAAATATTTTACAGGCTGTCGTCGTCTGGCAATCTTATCGCCTTTGGAGCGTGATTTCGCGCAAGAAGATGAAGGATTTCGATTATTCTCGCAGGATCTTTTCCGTGAGCGCACGGTTCACGCGCCAAGACGCATTGCAACATGCAAAACATATTACCGTGCAGCACGGCTGTGTGCCGCAAGCGATGCATGACTAGAAATGCTGCTGCTGGCACCAAGGCGAATGCAAATTCTGTCCACAAGGCATGACGCTGTTAGTCTTGTCTACCTGACACTGAAGTACTTCCCCAGAATACGGCCTATTACCTCCGGGAGAAGTGGATTGGCTTACGAACCCAAAACGCGTTGGTTTGATACCCATTCACCACACTCCCTCCCTCCCCCCCCCCCCAGTTTACCCACCGAACAATGGGTACGTGACCTATGTGTCACGATGCTGACACACAGAAAGGGAGCGTTCTCGTATACCCGAATCCCCTTCGACCTACAACTGGTACCGGGAAATCTTTACCTAGACCTCCAGGAGGAATACAATTCCCCCGAACCTTTTTTTAAATATTATTTTTACCTTTTGTAACTGCTTCTCCACGAAAGGAAAGACTGTTTCAACTTCAAGGCTGGATTTCTTTTTTAAAGATACAACTCAACAAGCACGCTTTGAAAATACATAACAGTAGCGACGAATCAATGCGAAGAAAATGTCATGACCTAGATAAAGTACAGTCGCAGATCTGCCCCGACAGCTTAGACATGTGCCAGGTAAGCCGCGAACATCACCAGGAAAGCACAACTTTCAGATTACACAAGTGGCGGCGACAAAAGCGGGCCCATTCTACATCCGATTAAACCAGGACGCGTGTGCGTCTGCTCAAATGCCACCTTCCTCCTTGCCGCCCAAGGGATAACCCGCCAATTGTCAGGGAATCTTCATACAGTAAACAAATAAACGCTGTAAAATTCAAACTGAAAGACTACTTTTATACGTTTTGTTTTTAAATTAGCTCTCCCGACGTATCCAAGAAAAACTGTACACATCAAAGGCGTACATCTTCGATTCAAAGTGTATATCATGCAGGTAGAACGTCTTCATCGGGTCTTGCGTCAGAGACAAACCACGCCAGGAACTTCACGGCAAAAGCCACGGCACTGACAGCACGCATCCTGCGTGCGACAGAGAATGATCGGAGGAATACAGTTAGCATCAGCACACCCCCCCCCACCACCACCACCACCACGACCACAATCACAATCAGCACCACAATCACTTTTTTTTTTGGCATGGAGAATCAACTGTTTCAAAACACTGTTTTCAGCGCGCGCACACACACACCACGGTCGATAACTTTGCTAGCGGCCTTGTGCAATCGCATGCCCTTTTCGACAGAGCTAGTTTGAAGGCTCGCTATTTTTTTCCCTCCATAAAATTCTTTCGATCAAAGAAATTACGCGACATAAGGACAAAAAAAAATGTTGCAGTTCGAGGTGAAGTTTTCGATGTTCTTCAATTCTTTTTGGTGGAAAGTTCGCTCCTAACCTTGTTCCGCTCTTCGTCATACTACTGCGAGAAGAAACTAGATCAACCTCTTGCCTTGTTATACATCATAAACCCAATTCCTTGTTATGTTAAAAATTGGCAGTCTAGTAGCTGCCCTGCCAGACGCCTGGCACTACAGGGAACAGTACTAGGACTGGTTGGCCCGGTGTCAGTATAATGTGACTGGGTGGGACTGAAGCCTGTGTTGCGCCATCAGTCCCACGTGTGGCAGCACGTAAACTTTGTCTAAGTAACATCGTCCTGATATGCACATAGTTTGCGGCTGGACGTTAAGCACCAATCCCCCCCCCCCTCCTTGTTATGTTTCTACATTAAAGTCTGGCGCATGCGTATGTCTATGTGCTGGTATATCTCAAATTTAACCTCTTCTTTTGGAATATCTCTAGAATTACTTCTTGCCTTGGTACATCTCTAGATTATATTTATCTCTTGCCTTGGTATATCTCTAGATTAAATTTATCTCTTGCCTTGGTACATCTCTAGATTAAATTTATCTCTTGCCTTGGTATATCTCTAGATTAAATTTATCTCTTGCCTTGGTATATCTCTAGATTAAATTTATCTCTTGCCTTGGTATATCTCTAGATTAACCTTTTGGCTGTTATACCTATAGGTATACCAACACAAGAGTCACCAAGAGCGAGGAAACAAGGGTCAGACGACGCAGAAAGGAAGAGTAGAAGAAAAAGTATTTGATGGCCGACACGTATCTTCTAATGGACACATATCTTCTAATGGACACGTATCTTCTAATGGACACGTATCTTCTAATAGACACGTATCTTCTAATGGACACGTATCTTCTAAACGAAACCTATCTTCTAATAGATACGTATCTTCTAATAGACACGTATCTTCTAATAGATACGTATCTTCTAATGGACACGTATCTTCTAAACGAAACCTATCTTCTAATGGACACGTATCTTCTAATAGACACGTATCTTCTAATAGACACGTATCTTCTAAACGAAACCTATCTTCTAATAGATACGTATCTTCTAATGGACACGTATCTTCTAATAGATACGTATCTTCTAATGGACACGTATCTTCTAAACGAAACCTATCTTCTAATAGACACGTATCTTCTAATAGACACGTATCTTCTAATAGATACGTATCTTCTAATAGATACGTATCTTCTAATAGATACGTATCTTCTAATAGATACGTATCTTCTAATAGACACGTATCTTCTAATAGACACGTATCTTCTAATGGATACGTATCTTCTAATGGACACGTATCTTCTAATGGACACGTATCTTCTAATGGACACGTATCTTCTAATAGACACGTATCTTCTAATAGACACGTATCTTCTAATAGACACGTATCTTCTAATGGACACGTATCTTCTAATGGACACGTATCTTCTAATAGACACGTATCTTCTAAACGAAACCTATCTTCTAAACGAAACCTATCTTCTAATAGATACGTATCTTCT
>SMGT01007510.1:205409-245442 GCA_004794575.1 Lanistes nyassanus
GGGGGGAACAATTATCAGAGTCAAACTGAAACCGGAAACTAAACTACTGAACTAACAGATCCCTTCAAAGGTAATATTAAACGTATATTAACTTTTTATGTTAAGAAAATACCCCTTCCGCCATTACCCCCTTCCCCGGGTCAGCCCTCTTCCTGTCACCTCCGCGATCTGTCTCCTTCCCCCCCCCCCCACCAACCCGTTCCTCTTGCTTCCTTTATCTCACCTCACCCATCCCCATCCCAACGTCTCGTCTTTTCTCTGTTTCCTCCGTTCTCCTTTATTATCTCCCTTCCCCGCTTTCCTTTATGTAGCCCCATTTGCCCTCTCCCTCTGTACATTCATTGTTAAGTCCACAGCGCACACGCACACAAACACACACGCGCTGTACAACCTGCCTACGCGGCTGTCAGAACCTTATGTGAATATGGCTTCCGCCCATCTGTGTGAGTTTGTCAACGCAGTCAGCTTGATTCAAAAAGTACGATTTTCTTGGCCACAGAACGTGTCATTGAAGAGACAGAGCACGGAATTTTTCAGTGAAGTGACAGACTGACTCAGGTCACGTGACTTGCTTCTTCCCAAAGGCCCCCTGCAGGCGGTGTGCTCGCATCAAGGGCAGTTAATCGTGGCGGACAAAGGTGCCTTCATGCAGAACATCGCACAAAAGCCTACTGGCAAAGCTTCTGCATTTTCTTTCAGACCGATTCTTTCTAGCGCCATTTTCACGTCCCACGTCAGGCGTTTAAAAAAAAATTCTACCTTTTCCCCTCACCCATCCAGCACAATTCCGATCGGTGACTTGACGTTTTGAAAGGCCGGCACAGGAATCGGGTGTATTCATGATCTCTGATCCTTTGTGCGTGAAATATTGTTTTCTTCTAGTCAAATAAGGCGCTTCTTTTCAACGACAGCTTCACGCGGATTATTCGGGTTCAATCCTAAAAGTCGATGCAGAAAAAAGCCGGTAGGGAAGACAGACTGTGCTGATGGGACTGCTTACGGAAGACAGACTGTGTGCTGATGGGACTGCTTACGGAAGACAGACTGTGTGCTGATGGGACTGCTTACGTAAGACAGACTGTGTGCTGATGGGACTGCTTACGGAAGACAGACTGTGTGTTGATGGGACTGCTTACGAACAGATGCAAACGTGCATGCGTTTCAGGTCCGCAGGAAGATGTGACTAGAAGATCTATGTTGCTGCACGCATTCGGATTCTGTCACACCCTGTTGTTGCCGGGTTCCGAGTAACAAACAACCTGTGTGTCTATTACGCACACAAATCTGAAAGGACCCAGATATTTCCACCCCTGTGCCGAAAACATGGGGACCCTTGTTTCGTGTCAAGGTATCCTCAGAATTTCTGCGACCGGAGAGCTGCGGTTTTGAAGGGGGTGGAAGACTGCGGAGTCACCTGCAATAGCTGTGGCGCACGTTTGGCGAAAATCAGTATGCAGTATATCAGATGCAGCATAGCTTCCATGCAGCTGCAACAGGGGCAAAACTGGGAAGCTCAAGGGAGGCTAGTCGTGGCATCAAAAGTGTCTCTTTCTCCCTGGAGTTCTCCTTCGTTGATTTCGACGCGCTAGCGGCCTGTAGAACACGCGTCTCAAGGCTCTGCCACACGGTGTTTGGCGAGCACGTTTTTTTTATATCAAAACAAACTAAAACGAGGCTGCGAAACTGAGACACAAGCACACAAACACAATACACAAAACACAAACACACAAACACACAGACACAAAACACGCACACAGACACAAAACACAAAGACACAAACACACAGACACAACACACGCACAAAGACACAAAACACAAAGACACAAAGACACAAACACACAGACACAAACACGCGGGCACACAGGACGTCAGCACAGGGCAAACGCAATGTAGCAGAACACATTTATCGACGTCTGGAAATGAAACAACACGCAGCAACAAATTCGCGAAACTAACCGGAAGTGGCTCCAGGCCCATTCGCATGCGTTTGGCGTTCTGACTCTCGTTCTCGCAGGCTGCCGCCAGGAGGCCTTCCGCTGCTGCTGACGTCAGGTGTGGAGGCGTCGGGCGCAGATGCTAGAAACAAGACAATCTTTTGCGATGAGATTTTTCTTTTTATCCGTTTGTATGATGTCCTTTTATTTACCACATCTTTCTTCCATGATATTTAAAATTTTAATCTCGCTTGTAGCATATTAGAAAATCCAGTAATTTGACGCCGCATATTTATATCTATCTCTCCCTCCAACCTTCCCCTGAATCCTTCACGTGCGAGGACTTGCACTTTTATCGGTCGCTTGTTTTACAAAATAAAGCCAGGTCTGTATCATGCGGCCTGATACCAAATCGGCGCGTGTTTATGTTGCGTGGATTGTGCGGATGGGATAATTGATCCCCACTGTTTTCATTCGACTTAGTCAAACCGTGTGACACCATCATAAGTCTAAGACTATCAACACGGCAGATTTTCATCCAAGACACGGACGATCGGCCCGCACGAACAGCTGCCCACGTGACACCTACCGGCTCCCAGCCGTTCTGTTCCTTGGAACGACGCATGCGCCGACATGACTTGAGGTAGGTGCGAATCCTTTTCCGTGAGCGCTCGTGAAACTCCGGAAACTGTCGGTCGCAGGCCTCCAGGATGGCCTGGATCTTGTCCTTGGGCTGCTTGGAGATGGGCACTGAACGGTCAAGGTTCTCGTCCACAAACAGGCGCACGAACATCTGGAGAAAAATATCCAGTAACAGGACAATCAATCAATCAATCGTCGTCGTCATCGTCTTTTCCCATTGTCATCAATTATATTCACAGCACAGTACAACCACATTCAAATATGGACATATATTCACAGTATAATACAATCATATTCATATTGTACATATACCTATTCATGGTACAGTCACCTACCATCACACATCTGTATGGAGATATGTTCACAGTGTAGTTACATACAATCACGTTCATGCATGTACAGAAAAGTTCAAGATTGCCTTCGGCAGCAAGTTTAAAGTCCCACAGATGCCGCCAACGCTGTTACCTGTCTGTATTTTCTCGTCACCGATATCTTCGAACGTCCAGAAAACTGATCAGATATCGTAACTTTTACGTTTACAATTTTCTTAAACCAATTACAAATAGTTGTAAGTCATCCGTTGACTAGCGTCCTCTGTTTAGGTAATAATAAGGCTACTAACGTTGAAGGCCTTCAACCTCTCCGGGTCGTAGTTGTGTCCTGGTGGTCCTTTCTCGTCGTCATCATCGTTATCATCGTCATCTTCATCCTTGATGTTGGCCATATCATCGCCCGCACCACCCTCGCTAGTCTTGGTCACCGCACTCTGAAAAAAATATGGAGTAAACGCCATGAGAAACACGACACAGTAATCTTAAAAAACAAAAACAGTGCAGACAAACACGGCTCAACGAAATCACCCGATGAAACAAAAACACTCTCACGAACATAACAGAAACATCCCGATAAACATGAAAGAAAGAAGAAAGCCCCTGCTAGCCGTGAACGTGTGGAAGAGGAATAAAGGAAAGACAAAAGAATTCTGTACAATCGACGATGGATGCATATCACAAGAATACGAATGAGTTGCACAGTTGCTGTCGCGAGAATTATTTTCCAGACGTTGTGTTTTCCGTTGTGCGCAGTTTCCATTGAAAACATTTTTGTCGGATGGGGAGAAAGAAAGAAAGAATAACAGAGAAAGAGGGAGGGGGTTGGAGCCACTCTGGCTGCACTCTGCAGTCTAGATTCGCACAGCGCTTTTCGTCGCCAGCCATCATTTCGTCCGCTTGCGGATGTCCTTAACTGCTGCCCGCGATTCATCATCGTCTACGTTTGCACTTTTGATTGCCTTATCGTCTACATCAGTCTGCGCCGTTGCGTCACTGCCTTGCACTTCTGATTGTCGTCATCTTGACCGTGTCAGTCGACGGACCTGTCGGAACAAGCAGTCCCGTGGCCATGGCAACGTCAGGGTTGCGCGGGAGGGGAGTCCCTAAGGCACCGACTAATGGCGGACGAGACGCGAGCTCAGATTGGAGCGCGCGCGGAGGGTCTTTAGCCTTATGGTCTCTCATTAGTCTGGGTTTCTCGAGAGTGTAGGGTGGCGACTAACAACTCCAAGAGTCTCTGTCCTCACAGAGCGCCTTCATTGACTCTAGTGAAGACAAACTTGCCATCTGGGGGGAGGATTTGTAAACGCGAGGGGAGATAAGTCAGCTGGGGTTGAGAAGGCTAAAGAAGATTTCACTTGGCAGAAGGCAAGAGCAAATGAAAAATCTGTCGTGAACGTTGTGCGAGATTTTCTTTGGATCTTCCTACCTGTTGCACAGAGGAATGAGCACGCGTGATACCTCCCGTTTGACGTTAAACAAAATTTTCCGAAAAGGTAGGACTTATTGCTAAGATAGTAAGGTAGGAACATTAGCTCGTCCATTGCACCTGCGAAGATGATTCGCGCAGGTAGGATAAGATTCCAAGAAAACATGCAGAAACGATTTGCAGCATGTTAATATGGAAGGCTGAAGTCACAGTGTAAAAATCTGTTGGTACAAAGAATTGTCGTTATATCGCAGTAATATATGGCGTACATGTCCCACGTTAACACAATATGGGGATGGCAATACCTTGGTGACTCTGAGACTTCCATTAGTGAACATGCACTTCTTTATAAAAAAAACTGAGCTGTTAGAACCCACGCTGTTACTGGAAATTCCTTTCCATTACACCAGTTCGTTGTGAAGGCTTTAAAGCTACCGCATTGCAAGGCCGTTCGAAATCAAACAGAAAATTTTACACAATAACGTCACAGCTTCTCGGGAAGAAAAGAATGCAATACCAACCGCAATCATTAACCATTAACTTTAAATTCGTTTCCTTTTCTTGTTAGAATGTGTTATTCAAATTGAATATGTTATTCTTGGCTGTGTTGGCATTTTAAAAAGCTTTCAACAAGTTGTCCTTACGTTCAAGCGACTAGTTTACGGGAATCTTTGGTCGAAAGATTTTTATTCTCTCGACTGACAACCATCAACTGCAGCCCAGGCAGCCTCGCAGCACAAGGTACAGCAAGGAGATCCAACCAACTCTTGGCTTAGATGACAGGTTACCACGTGCCAGCAAAATTCATTTCATAGCAGCCCACGACGAACCAGCGGTCTGGGCCACAGGTTGGGCAGAGACTGTCAGGTCAGACTGTCTGCACAGTCAAGCGGCAGTCCGATGACTGATGCAGCTGGAGGTGGGGGACGCACCGCAGGGCAGGAGAGAAGGTCAACAGGGGTTTACAGTCCAGGCGTGTTTCAGACAGGAGTGGGTGGGGGAAGGGTGCCAAGAGACTCTAGCAGTACGGAAGCTCCCCACAGCTAGCGGTACGGACGAACGTCTCTCAAAGTTTGAGACGGGTTCCCCGCTTCACCACCCCGTGGGCAGAAAGGGAGGGAAGAATGCTGAAGAGGCACCACGCGAGATAAGAAGCAGACAGATGGCAACATGGTGCCCCCCCCCCAAAAAAAAATCGATGCCAGATGGACTTTCGGTGCCTCCTTCTCAACGCTCTTCCGCCGTCTTAAGCAACTTGCTTTGCCCTCCACGACGCTGCCAGAACACCACGTCTTCACTACCACGGCCAGCAGAACCCCAGGTTCTCAGTCCGTCTGTCCATCTGTCTAAATAACTGGTACCCACACGCGCCCGCGCTGACACCCACACGTACACATTCACGCATGCATGATCCTACTCACTCCCCATGGCATTTCATAAGGTTTGTGTTGACGCATTGAAATACTACGAACTAAACTCTGGGGTACTAGGCGCACGAAGCTGTATGGAAAAAAATGTCACCCTATCCGTTGTTCTAATTACTACCCTACACAGTTCTTGTGCAAAGCGCATGCAAACTTTCTGACAGCCTGCCAGCGGAGTGTGCATAAATTTGGTTAAAACCCAGCTGTCAGCAACAGGTGTGAAAAGCCCAACTATCGCTAGTCAACGGTAAGCCAGCAAGGGGAAAGTTCTTGACACTGTGGGTAAACGTCGCGAGTTTGCTTTCTGGCAATGTTTGACGACTGAAATCTGCTTAAACGACAGCTGCAAGATTTGATGGCATGATCTTATTCTCGCCACAGCAGGGCACTGGGTCCATTTTCCTTTCTCTTTATCCTGAAACTGTTTGGGTACTGGAAGCTGGCACCTTCCCAGTCACAAAGCTAACAAGACGGGTTGTAGCTGCGAAACTAGTCCTTTTAACTTTGGCGTTAGTTGAATATTAACATAATCGGGTACTAAAATGCGAACCACGTCCCGCTAACGAGAAAAAAAATCAAAATAATCAAAATAATTAATGAAGGTGACAACCCATCACGAAGCTACAGGGCTGCAGAAAGAGAAATGAAGATCCAGGCACTCGGGCAGACAGGCAGCTAGACAGACAAGCAAAACCTATGCCATGGCAGAAGCAAAGTGTGCTAATGATAAAAAAAAGTTTTCTTAAGCGACAGTGTTCGTTCAATCCACAATGATGTAAATACGTTTTACGCTAAAGGAACACACACGTTTCGACGCTTACAGGGAAACACGTTTTACGCAATTTGGAATCACGTTTTATCGAGCACAAATCAGTAACGTCAAAATAAAACGATGTTTTCGGGCAAGGGAGAGATATTATGCTTATATACATCACGTACATCTTCGCTTTCGTTACTCGCTCGCCGTTTCCGCTCTGGATGACCTTTGCTCTCGATGACCTTGTCCGGGGTGGGCGACTTGCTGGGCGTCGTGGCGTTTCTAGGAGACAGCGCGCACGTGGCGTCCGGCACGTCTGGGGGCTGAGTGGTGGCCGCCATGTTGAGGGGGGTGCTACTCTGACGGTCGCCGAACACAGAGTCTGCACACAGAACAGAAACGGAAGTGAACGCTCAGAAGGCCAGACACACAAGTGAACATTCGCAAATCGGACACAATAATAAAGATCGAAAGAAAACAGGCGCGCGAGTGAGGACTTAGGGATAGAGTTAGATAACTCTAAGATAGAGTTAGGGGAAAAAAGACCATTCACAGAAAACGGAGAAGCGAACAGTCAAAGAAAATACATACATAAGTGAACAGTCAGCAAATACAAACAAACGTTGGTCTCCAAGAGGAACAGAAGAGAAGATACAGCGCAGCCAAAATATCAATTGAGGATAGACAAACGTTGGTCTCCAAGAGGAACAGAAAAGAACATACAGCGTAGACAAAAATATCAATCGAGGATAGACAAACGTTGGTCTCCAAGAGGAACAGAAGAGAACATACAGCGTAGACAAAAATATCAATCGAGGGTAGACAAACACAAAAATATCAATCGAGGATAGACAAACGTTGGTCTCCAAGAGGAACAGAAGAGAACATACAGCGTAGACAAAAATATCAATCGAGGGTAGACAAACGTTGGTCTCCAAGAGGAACAGAAGAGAACATACAGCGTAGACAAAAATATCAATCGAGGATAGACAAACGTTGGTCTCCAAGAGGAACAGAAGAGAACATACAGCGGAGACAAGAAAATCCTTCGAGGAAAGAAACGGAGTCGGCACTAAACTGTTTCCAAGGACGTGGAAGAAAACATTTACAAACACAAAGAATCAAGGAATTCACGTACGGACGGAAGTGAACATTCCCATGAACCAGAGGTGTAAGTGAACGTTAGCATAGAATGGCAAATGAAGCCAGTATTACGGCTTAATTTTAAATTTTAAGCTAGCGTTTCTGCTGAGAAGAAAGCACCCCTTAGGGCAACCCACCACCACAATAAAAAAAAATCATGCAGTCCTTTTGGGGGTGGGTGGGGGGTGGGAGGGTGCTTTTAAGCCGAGTCGGCAGTAACAATCATTTCATAATGAAAGAGGAAAAAGCAAAAAAAGCACCAAAAGTACAATATTCACACACACACACACACATATATATTAGCGCAAAACGTATAATATAAATGTATTCACATGCATAATCTACACTAAACCAAGCTATAAAGTTCAAAGGTGACTTTTTCGGACGTTACTGCTTTTTCATTCATTCATTCATTCAAGAAAGAAAGAAAGTCACTTTTTTCCGATGCGGGTATCATGTCTGCTCAAAGATGACAGTCGCTTTTTAATTTGTTTTACAGCTTGTCTCACTGTTCCTATTTCTGCCACGTGTTCATCTTGAAGCAGCAGTCACTTGTATTATTTCGTCATATGACTCGTCATGTTTCTCGATCACATTCAAACGCTGCGCCGAGTTCTGGCCCCTGACAACATCGCACTTTCTCTTTTGCTGGAGCGGGCTGCATCTCGGCGCTGGACCAAGGCAAAACATCAACAATGCATGAGGCACGTGGCCTGCACCCGTGGCGCCCTCTGCTTTCTGCCCCCCTCCCAACCCCATTAATATTCATGTAGGGTTCTATGCAAATAAACCGCTACACGCGACTCCTTCGAAAATCTCCCAGGACCCGTCTGCAGCTCCGAAATTCGTCACCTTCTGACTTCAGACTGTTCTGCTGGTTTCGCGGTGAGCGTTTACGAGCTCCGGGATATAGGTACATCTACAAGTCGGTGACAGGAGACAGGTCAGACGTCAACCAGAAAAAAACCCTGCATAATCCTTCACTTCCTTCTACACAACTCGCATGATAGTCCTCAGATCATCGTCACGATGGAATTCTATGAAGACATTCACTCAGAAGTAATAATGCCTGTGATACTGAATCAGGGAACACAACGACTATGTGCTTCCTCGACCAAGATTTGTCCACTGGGACCTCGCATTCGCCTGTTCCCCGAGTGTTTTATGGCCCGTTACTGCACACGGAGTGCACTGTCAGGAACAAAAGATGATCACAATCTTGTCAGCAGTGCGGTGGTCATATATCCACGCCCATCTTAAAAAGAGTGTCTCTATATGCATACACACGTAGTTGTTTATATATATATATACGATCATTATAAGGTTAGTGTCTGCAGGAAAAGGTTGTGTGTTCGTTATGGTTATGGGTATATGCGTGCGTGCGTGCGCCTGTTTGTATACAAAATTGTTTTAAAAGGTCCAGTGGCGTATATAATACAGTCACGTCACTCGTAATGCATAACAGGCCACTGACAAGATACCTCGGCCTCACAGGCCCCATGTGAAACAAAGGTGCGGATCTATGTTCTTGAGCGGTGAATCCCGAGTTCGCCGCTGCAGTCGGCTCCAGCAGACGAGGTGGTGGGGTGGCCAGCGAGGTGGAGGGGTGGCGAACAAAGGCGGACAGCAGACCAGCAGACCCCGCGCGCTATACCTCGCGTCACCAGAAATGGACGTCACTCGAGGTCCCCGAACCTCCGCCGTGTGGCGACAGCTGGGTGCGCGCCAGCCTCGCCCGGTCTATGAAAGGGCTTGCCGGATCGGCTCCACTTTTTATGACCGGCCTCCACCGGCAAAAATCGATCGCCTGGCCCTCCCAAATGCTAGCACCCCCGCGGGCCGCGGCTATCGACTGCACAGGTAGACGGGAGCGAGCCGCTAGAAGAAGACCACGGGATGCCGAGCCCACGACGCGGGGGAGGGAGACAGACTGCGGAATCCGGGGGTGTGCAACCTGACGGGGCGGCTCAACGACAGCTACAACCCCGTGCCGCACTCCAAAGGAAGATTGACGTCTTGGGGAGAAGATATGGGCGGGGTATTGCAAGGGTAGGCCGCTGCGGGATCCAAAATGGCTAGAGAGGATGTAGCCGGAGGAAGTGGAGGGGGAGGGGTGGACAATGAGATCGAGACGTGAATACGAACAGGGATTTGCATCGTAGAACAATAAATCCCGTTGGTAATTGCGTGCGTGTGGTACGTGTGCATCCGTGCCTGTGCGTGTCTGTTTGTAGTTTGAGTGCGTTTGAGCACGTGCACGATCTGAGAGTGTCGGACGTGACAACTTCGTCGATAAAGGCTGCACATTTTCAGTGTAGAACGCCGAACGCAAAATCTTTTCCGCATGGAAAGTATATTTTTCTTGCAGCTCACCCGACAGCAGGATGAGACCAGTAAACAGTGGAGTTAATTCCTGCATCGTGTACCTCCATGTGGCGCTGTTCTCAACAGAACTCTATGCACGGATATCCACCCATATCCCCACCCCCCCCACCCCACCCCCAGACAACACACAAGTCCAGTACGCGTGTTGAGGTAACACAACACACAAAAGTTAAACGTGTATCGAGTATATCACGTGTAAACACACCGTGCCATCACTTCAAACGACTTTAGTAGTGCACACATCGTCTGACAATAACCAAACCGATCAACACCGCCATCCAGGAGCAACGCCAAGCACAGACACACGGCGGGCCACAACAGGATCCACACGGCGACCGGCACTAGGCTGTGGATGAGCTCTGCGGTCCCATCAACACCATGCGCTGTTACTTTCAACGAAACCGGTTTAGAGTTGAACGTTGCGCTTTGAACTCGCGGGCCAACCTGCTCCAGGGGGGGGGGACCTGCACTGGCACTTTTATCTCCTATCCACACGTGAAGGTGCGCATCAAACACAAACCTTACTTTTACGACCGGAATAACACATAACGCTCACGCCACCAGCCCTGGCATCTCGATTACAAAAATGAAAGCAGAATACACACAGACAAAGGTGCAGGCAGAACAAACACGTACAAAAATGCAGGCAAACCCACACAGCATGAGCGGATCTTATAAACGGAAGAGTAGATACAATGGCGCAGGCACCCCAGCCCAGGATTGGTAAAAAGACACTCGCATAAAACTGTCTCCTGGGCGTAAACAAACATCTTCAAGCAGCATAATGTGTTGCTTACAATGTGGCTGCACATCTTCACAAGCAGCCCTTCCAAACCGCCACATCGTTAACTCTACGCCAGGAAAGCCTCACAAACCTGTTCTGAGCTTTTTAGAAACAACCCCAAAACAGAAAATCACACGTTTCCTCTCTCTCTCTCTTTCTCTGTTTTGCGCTTTTTCTACCCACCTTCGTCTTACTCCTCCCTTCGCCATCCCCACCCCCCACTGCATCTTCCCCGCGATGACAGCACACCTGGATTTGTTGCAGGCTCGTAATTATCTCCAGGTGTCTCAAGAAGGGATCGAATCTGTCAACCGCAATCCCGAAAGGACAGTTTCCTGCTCCAATCTCTTCGTCGTTACTTATGTCAAAGTGAAGAACAAACACATGCACACACGCGCGTGTGCACGCGTCGTCTCTGCTCACACGCATTCTCAAAATCCTCCAAGAACCCTGACTATACATGGTCAGACCATGAAGAATCAAAACCAGAGGGGAGCCTAATAGCTCCATGGGTAAAGCTGCGGACCATAGCCTGTCCAAGCCCCCCTGTACGAGAAATACAAATATTTTGGTTATTTCAGAATAGCCGCCAGGACAGCCATCGCACTGCAAATATCGGTCTGGTGGTTCTGTTAGTGCATAGCTTAACACTAGGACCCGTTCCTCCCGAAATCACCGCGAGGTGCAAGCACCGTCCTTCTAAAATTACCTGTCCACCTCCCTCAGCGCCAGACAAGTGTGTTAACGTCACGAGCAAAGGAGCACGGAACCCCTGCACCTAAGCGCGTGCGGCTGACTGACCAGTCGATCCATCCTCATCCTGCGCGCTGACCATTCCACCCTTGCCGCCAGGCACACTGCTTTGTCCGCTATCGGCTGGCCACGCTGGCGGTAGTCTGCGCATGCGCACTGTTAAGCGGACGGACAAAAAAACCAAAACAAAACAGCCCGATATCCGTGCCACATCACATCACATCACAACGTCTTTTTCACGCTTTCCGCTTCAGCGCTGAGAAAATGCTCGTTAACACGTATCACGCGTAAATACCGTCTTTCTGTCCCGCTCTGCAACAGCCGGCTCGGCGAATCCCGTCTCCGATTTTCCGTAAACCAGGCTCCCGCCCCCTCCATAACCCCTCCCCCCGACACTCCTTGCGTTAGGTGAAAGTACGGTGCTGGGGGATTACCATGGATGCATTGGGATTTGGAGAGGGGGGGACCCGGGGGACGAACTACCACAGACCGAGCTTCCGATGAAAGAAAAATAATTGGTGTCGATGAGGACACCTGATCCCGAGTTTTGTCCGCAACTTCCCTCCGCTAGAGATTGTGAACTATCGATTTTTCTTCTCTCTCTCTCTCGGCGTCTACCTGTGTTTGCCGCAGCAGTGAGCTGCACGCCCTCCGTCAAGCACTGAGGTGCCCCCTCCCCCCAATCGCTTTTTATGCGACCTCTGCCCTCCCCCCTTCTGCAGCCTGCCAGGTGAAGCAGTCCTTCCTGTTCACGCGTTCATATGTGATGCACACAAATTTTCTGTTGAGGCCAATTCATTCCTCCCCTCCCTCAACCCCCGCGTTTAGTGTGCTCGCGTGCGTGTGTGGCTCACGAAACTTAGGCTGCATCTGCTATAAAATATTTGTTGACATTGTCTGCGATGTTCATGTCTTACGTCTTTTCTTAATGCTCGTGCTTTGCACGTGCTGCAAATGGATTTACTCAGCTAGAATATAATATGGTCTTCGCACGACTTGTACTAGGTGTAATGACCCAGTGCGGCCATAGGCTACAGCAAAGATTTAATTTTCGAACGAGATCTCTTCCCAACCAATTTTCACCAAGGAAGATCGGCCGGAAATCTGTCTGCACACAAGAATCGGTCCACGCCTGGCAAGGTCGTATCACAACTTTCTGTGTAGATTTTTTAGTTCTTCAAAACTGTTCTCATTCGACTGCGTGTGACTGTGTGAAAGAAGCATACGGGCCTTTCTTAACTAGACGACTGTACTTGCTAGATTGCCGAATAAGGCAAGGTGTAGGATACCGTTTACAATTTCGTTGGTTGATTGGTTGGTTGGCTTGTTCGCTGGTTGGTTGGTTTGTTCGCTGGGTCGTTCGTTCTTAACGTCTCGTCGCGGGCGAGATGCATATTTAAACGGCGTTGCTTGGGACAAATTATGTGCTGCCACATTAGGAGTGCTTTCGCAACACAGGGGCCAGTCCCACCCAGTAACATTATACTGACAGCGTGCCAACCAGTCCTAGTAGGGTTCCCTATGGCGCCAGGGGTCTGGCAGAGCACAACTATAGACTGCTACTTTTTTTAAAGTCTTATGTTGTCAGAAAAAAAGAGAGAAAAACGAGGAAAGAGGGGAGAAGTTTAAAATCGAATATTCACACTAAAAATGAAACGAGGAAAGGGTTCGAATGTCCTTCTGACAGCAACGAAAGATGCAACCCGATCTGCTTTACGTTCAAACGGTATGCTACAGACACCTATGTTCGTAAAAAAATTAAATAATGGGTGCAATAGGCAGGAAGAATGAAAACAAGGCTTCATAAGCCCTGCTGCTCTCTCCAACCCTCCGAATATCCAAACACGATGTAAAAAAACACACAGGGAAACAGAGGGTCACCAGAACCATTAGCAGAAAGGTCGGTTGTAACTTGTCAGGAAATGTGTTTGGATACTAACCACAAAGCGAGTGCTCCTGAACTTGAGTCTCAACGCACGGGCTCACAGTGGTGCGGGGAGAGTGAGGGTGTGTGGGGGGAAGGGGGGCAAAGCGCAACGAAGCAGGGATGGAGGGGATGGGGGGATGGAGCAGTTCCGGCACGCCACCTACCATTCACCTCTGCCACAGAATCGATCCCGTCGCTCCACCCGGTCTCTCCCCTCCGCTCCCTCCCGCTTTCCACCTTCTCCTGAAACGGTCGCTGTCTCACCTTGGCATCACTCCCTCCTTCCCGCTTCCCCGTGCAAGCCGAGGGGGGCACTAACAATCGCATCCAGAGCTTGTTTAAGGTCCGTTTCTACACCGTCTTGCTACCCGGCGCTTTCCACAATCGATTCTTTTCACCCCGCCCTCCCTCTTTCGCTCTCCCCTCACTCTTTTCTTCCCTGTCTTTTTATCGCAGCCGACAGGTTTGGTAGAGGGTAGGTGAGCGCCAGCATTCAAGAGATAGCCTAAAGACACGGCAAGAACTTCTCCATGGCAGGAAGATGGAGGCCACAGAAGCACAGCATGACTGCGCCAGAAATTTTCCGCCCTCGCAGTTTTCTTCTGGCACACAAAAGAATAGTGGGATGTAAAGCAACGCTACTTTGCTTTGAGTTTCTTTAAAAAAATTTAATAAATAAGAAAAATTAAACATTTAAATGATTTGAGAGGAAAAACAGAGATTGCAGTTTACCAAAGGTTTATCGAGGATTATCCGGAACATTTAGCAGATAAACTATTAGAAAAGCAGCTGGTCGTGCAGGGGTAACAGGATGAAAAGAAAGACGAGGTGGAGGATAAGAAGATGACAATATCCGTAGGTAATCCTCGCCAACATTTTTTGCTCATTACTTTATTTTAGTATACAATACAGAAAATCATTAACGATTAATATATGATACGGATACAGTCTTAATACTAACGATCATTTGCAACAGCAGGTTCCCATAACTGGGCGCGACACAGTTATCCTGCTTTGCTATGCTAGAAACCGAGAATTTCCGGTAAGGGAAACAAAACCTATTGGTGAGATCAGAAAATATCCGTATATGGAAAGCCGAAAATAGTGAGCTAGAAGGACTTGATCACCGACGGCATCCCACACCCCTTTAGGGGCCCTGGTGTTGCTAGTAATCATTCTATGAAAAGCAGAATGCATGTATGTTAAAAACGGTACGCACGTTTAGAAGACTCTTGGACTAACAAGGTCGGGTATAATCTATTTGCAGTGAAAATTCCCATCTAATGGCTTTCTAGCACACTAACACTCAAACAGCCTCTAACCACGCCACAATGGAATCGGTTATAAGGATTAGTGAAATCTGTCGTTGTAAGCAACAGCTGGAGCCCAATCCTCCTCCAACTTCTACATTCAGCCACCACCACCCCCACCCCCAAGCACACGCACACACGAGCAGGGCCGTAGGCGTACTGCTCCTCGTAATGACATCGTTCTGTCCACACACACACACACTTTGTGTTCCGCCATACTCCTACCTTCGTCACACACCGCGTGACTTGTCAACTGCAAGGCCGCTACACTTTCCTCTGCCTGAGGTGTGTGCGCGCACGTGCGAACAAGCGCGTTCTTTAAGGTTACCTCCTAACCCGGTTCTCGGTTTATTTCGATTACGATATCGACTTCAGAGAACGCACCAATTTATTTCCCTCTGTGTGTACGGAACATTTAATAAATCGAATTAAACCGGCCACGTGTCCAACCATCGTAACTTTCCGTTGTCAGTCTTGGCGTATCCTCTGGAGGATGGGAGGGTGCCCGGGGTCTGCCGGTTGGCAAGGCAATAAGCGCCAACCCCCAAAGGACGCGGAAAGAAAGATGGCGTACCTGTGTCTTCTATTACCCACCCTCAGCATGTCAGGTAAAATCTCCCAGTGCCCGTCCCTCCTTGTTTCCGCTGCCCAGCGGGCCGGTCGATATCAGCATCATCTCTTGTTTGCGCCCTTGCTGCTCCTGCCTCGCGCGTGCTGCGCGAGTTCGCCAGACCGCCGTCTTCAGGGTGGGGGGGGGGTGGGGGGGTCATGCGCATCGCAAGGGTGGACACCCAGCTGCTGCAACCGACGCAGTCAGTTGGGCCACGGGGAAGGAGTTCAAACCCGCATCCTCAGCCGAGGGGGGGGGGGTGGGCTAAAGCCTCTGAACCCAGAAGCCATATGTCATGTCGGCTCCTGAGCTAGGGTGACGATAAGTGCAGCCCTGGGTCGGATCGCATGAGCCACCGTCCCCACACTTTCCGGTCATAAAAGCGTTCTTAAGGTCCGTACGCTCTGTGTATTTTGCGTCCAGATGTCCGGACGAACAGGAAACACAATTATACAAACCGGGCCCAGTTCTGGCTTACGTCAATGTTCACGTGAATGGGGCCCGTGAGCACTTTTTTATGAACGCCCGTACGCAGATACGAACATTCATGTGACATTGCCGTGCTAATCGATCTAAGTGAAAAGCATCAGCTTTGACTTTCAAAAGATCATTTAGGGTAGAAACACACTTCACAGTCAGAGCTGGATGTGCCCTTTGTGCCAAACGCCGCCCGTCTACCCCGAAAGCTGCCCGCACCCTAAATACCAGTTCCTGATCTTAGCTGGAAATCAATACGGTGTCGGTTTCCTAATTGTGTCTCACTTCCATCAGTTTGCGTTTCCACGACAGAGAAACGAACAGTGCAACTCCCTCTGTCAATTGGCAGGGGGGTAAAACATTACAAGACTTGAACTCCCCGGTAAATCCTCACAACGTCCTTGACCTCAAATGGAACCTGCAAATCTTGTGGGATGTATCCGTCAACGACTGACTTATTGTACCGAAATATTGACATCATTCCGAAGAATATAGCAATTTCACCGTTCATAGCCATTAGCTCCACTTCGCTGACAGGGAAACGGAAGCTTTCCTGCCCGCGTTAATATCTCTATGGGTTTTTTTTTAAGTTGTAAGGTACTTTGTCTTTTCAACAGGTAAGTTTCACAACCTTCAACTCAGGTAACTTACCTGTATGCTGTGTTATGACAGCAAGCAAAGAGGCGTTCAGCGACGAAATCTGCCACCTGTGAGAGGCGAAGAATTTGTTGAAATGATGTCGGCGCTTTTCATGCACCATCAATGACTGGCTGCTTGTCAACAGACGGTGTGCTGTTAAGCTGACGTCGGTAAACCAATCTGCATCAAAATGTGGTTCGGTGCTTCTATGCTGCTGGGGTGATGTAGGTAACTGAACGCTGAGGTAATCGACGATGTTGTAGGTAACTGAACGCCGAGGTGATGGACGCCACCATTTGACTGCTACCGTTTCCCTGACAGCGACGACAAGACGTCCGACACGTGTCCCTTGAAACGCTTCGGGACAGCGACGAGCAGGGCGTGAAGACGAGAGATCCGACCAGTCACGGCAGGGAAACGAGGATGGTACAGGGCGTCAGGGATAAGCAATGTCACCGAAATTCTGCCCCCAGGGTCAGACAGGAGCCAAGACTTCTCGCCTAGCAGCCACCTGGCTCTCCTGAGCTCATCACTGGAGCCTCTGACGACAAGGTGAAGCCGTGCCTACCTGCTCGCCGATGCCTTTGACAGCGGAAAGAGTGGGCGGGCGTCGGGAGGGTGACAGGAGCACTTGCCGTGAGGAGAGCGCCGCCAGGAGGGTTGGTGGGGGGAGGGAGGCTGGGTGGGGGGAAGGAGCGCGTGCGGCACTGCCTGGGTCCCGTCGGTCGGTCCGTCCCGGGGCGCGCGTTGGGCTTATCGCGAGGGGCGAGCGGCCGGTGACAGGGTGGGACGATGTGCGTGCGCGCGTGCGTGCGTGCGTGTGTGTGTGCGTGTGTGTGTGTGTGCGTGTCCGCGCGCGCTGCCGTACTCCCGCTTCGATCTGCGCGCCTTTGTCCGCAAAACCCGGTGCCAAGGCCCCCATCGTGGCGCACCCCACCCTTGTGTCTTCACCCATCAGCCGCCCGCCCACCTTCCCGCCACCAAGAACCCGTTCCCTCGCCTCTCGTCTTCCCGACTGTCTGCTGCCTACGTCTGCACCTCGGCCCCCACCCACCCAGCCCTTCCTTACCTTTCTCTCTCTCTCCTCCCGCCCCGACGTGTGCCCCGCCTTTCATACCTGGCACAGGTGTAGCGTTATGGGCAAAACGCGGCGAGCCTCGGTCCCGTTTCCATGACAACGCGGCTCAATATTTCCCGGTCTTGCCTTCACCGTGGGATGTGCAATTAACCCCGTGGCAGACCGACCCTCTGACAAAGCACCGAGCTGTGCGCTCCTCTCCAAGCGATCTCACCCGATGCCTCACTGGCTTCTCTCCCCTGTCTCCGTCACACCCGTCTACCTGCGTGCCTCGGAGGTCCTTCTCCATCATTCCCTCCTCCCCAAGGTTCTCTCCACCAGCTTCCTTTAACTTTCTTTTTCCCATCGAGCATCTCTTCAAACAGATGTTGATTTTCACTTGTTTGCGTGAGCGACGGTTTTCCTCCACTGCTCCTCTTGATCGTAATTCTTTTTCCGAAGCGCGTCTTTTTGTTCGAACTTTCTTGCATCATGTTTTGAACCTGCTCAGCAGTTTTTAATGCCGCGTTAGCCCCGGGCACATGCCCCACTCGCTTCAATCAGCAACATTTACCTGCATTAACTTTGACTTTTCTGTATTTTTCCCGCCGGCAAGCGTTTAAAAAAAATCACGCTTGTCGTAGCGAGTGTTTGGTGCTGACGTAGGACCGCAGTGCTCGGCTGGATCGCATGAACGTTTGTCACTCCCTTCCGTACATAAACGTGTCCTTAAGATCATAATATGAACAAATTTTGAGGCCATGTTTGTGTACGGATAATGAAATACTACGCCCGCTCATGCAAGCCAGTGTGGTTTGCACTGAGCGTTCCTGTCTGCACGTATGATCGTAAAGCCCGTTGGCCCGGTGTATTTTACGACCACGTTTACGTATGGACAAACGACAAGAAACGCCCGTGCAAGCAACTCCAGGACTCACTTACATGAGCGTTCATATCTCCTGTCCATACGTAACGGTACACATTTGATAAGGGCAAACGGGCCTTACAACCATTATTATGATCTGAAGTGCAGATACAAATGCTCATGCAAAGCCAGCCCCGACCTGGGTGTAACAATGCGCAGAGTCATAACTGGATGACGTTTTAACCCGTCTCGTTGTCTACCTGCAAACCGTCTCCAAGCACAGCATGACATGCTGCTACAACATGTTTTTAACCCCTGCCAACGTCTCCATTCGTGTCAGCGTGTTTCACTTTCGAAAAAGATAGCGCTTCAGCTGTCACCCAAGCGTTGGAATATAAGTGGACAGAATACATTATTGCTGGCTGATTTCATAACCCGCTGGTTGGCTGGCTGGCTGTTGGGTAGCAGGCTGTTGGCTGGCTAGCTGACTGTTGGCTAGCTGGCTGACAATAGTCGCTGCTGGTAAGATTCAAAACCGTTATGCCCAGAACTTCAATCCCGGTCTGCGTCTCTGCGAACAATGTATTTATTTGTTTGTTTATTGTTCCAAACTGCTAGCCATCCCAGTATGGAAGGGCATCCAAGAGAACCAGCAGACTTCTGCATCAGGAGTGACTCTTGTCCGGTGGAAAAAGAACTCGTGCATTTCGGACCGGTGTTGAGATTGTGGAGCTGAGAGACGTGGCGTCTGCGGTATTCCTATCCAGCATCGTGAAAGTGAGTTTACCTAGTGTAGGAAAGTAAGACGCGACCGTAACTCAAAGCTAGTTGAACAAACCTAGAAGAAAGTAAATCAAACTTGTTGATTTGTCGGTTTGTAGAAACCTACGGTTATTTCTTGTGCGATCGTCGGTCGATCTTATTGTTTGTTAAGACGTCGGCGTGACGTAATTTTCAGAGCAGATTTAGTACGGAAAGGATAAAGTTTTCTTGTGTTTACCGATGTGAATTATCGGTACGGTAAAATTCATAACCCGGTAAATAATGTGTGCGTGTAGATACGTATAGCGTCATGGGGATGAATATATGAGAGTGCGAGTGATTGTTCTACATATATCAGGAGATGTATATTGGAGCATCATTCATTGTGTAGTAGAATACTCTATGTGTGTAACTGTAAATAAATAGAATAGTGTATTATTGCTGCCCTCTTTTATTAAGTTGTGCGCGTGACAAGCAAGGGGGTGGGGGCTCGAGCCGAGTGGAAATTGACGAAATTAGGCAGCGATCACGTTGTTAGTTTCCTCATTCTTGCCACATTTTATGTTGTAACTCTAGTTAACGAGCAGACTAGTAAAACACATAAACGGCATACCCCTAGACACGACAGAGACAATACCACGACACTGATATTATTATTATTATTATTATTATTATTATTATTATTATTATTATTATTATTAATTTCAGATAACCGGGGAACGCCACCCTGCATCCTGAGATTGATCGTCAACAACGCAATCACGTGCAGTTAATCTGCCGCTCAACATAAGGTTCTCGCCACGTAACGTCCAGTTCTGAGACACCGCAGTACACATGCTTAAACACAGAAGATAGCAGGCGGGAAGTCAAATCCAATATACTCAGTCCGTGATAGGCGGAAACACACCGCGAAAGTTACGTCTGAAGGCGCTGATCTAGAAACTTGCCAGACCCTGGAATATGTCTCCTCCCTCCCTCGCCCCTCCCCCCGCTCCCCCTTCCCTCTCACTTGTTCTGACGACGTGCAGGATGCAACAGAAGAGACGACACAGCCGATCACAGAACTGTTTTCTGTTTTCTAGCATAACTTGAAAAACAAGAAAACTTCAGGTCTTGATGGTGAAGTTGGTAAAATGTTGAAAAATGAAATTATTGATGTTTTGGTAAAAAAAAAAGTTTTTTCGATTAACTGTTTGATAAATATATATATATACCCTGAAACATGAACGGAACCTATCGTTCTGCCCCTTTATTAAAAGGGAGGGGGGGGATAAAAAGTCTGGAAATCACAGTGGTATTAGTTTATGCGATGTAAGTACCAAAATATATATGACGGTATTATTCGCATTTAGACTCCTGGGTGAAAGCAAACGATTTAACCGCGGAATATCAGGTTGGCTTCAGAAAAAATGATTTTATGATCGACTATTTGTTTACCCTTTGAACATTAGTGAGTAAAAGCAGCTAAGGTGTAATGGTAAACTTTATGTAGGGTTTATTGATTTTCAGAAATGCTTCGACTTGATTGACATATATTATTTTCTACGGGCTATTTTTTTTTTAAAGGGTACATGCAGTAAACTTTTTCGTTGCGTAAGGAATATGTATGCAAGCGTGAAAATCACCTGTAAGAAGCGGCAACAAGCTTAGTCAATATATCCTTTGTTATTCCGAAGTCTCTGTCGGCGGTGTTTTACAAGGGGTCGCTCGTTGGTGTGGGTTACTTCGCTGTGAGGCAGGAGTGCGCATGCGTGTAAATGCTTTTTGTCTATTTTCGCTTTGATCGTGAGTTTCGCCTGACCCTTTGTCCAAAAGAATCCACTTCGAAGCCGATAGCTTGAAATGTTTAAAAGAAATGTCTGCTCGTTCCCACGAACGTGTGTGCGGGCGCGCTCGTGCACGCATATGCATTCCAACACCCTCACTCACAGACGATGAGCGTTTGGTTAGCAGTCTATTGGTCCCAGGTTCCTGACGTCACTACAGACTATGACCGTTTGGTTAGCAGTCTATTGGTCCCAGGCTCCTGACGTCACCTAGCCACATAAGTGCCCGCAGCAACAATACCAGACATGTCGTTGGTCAGTTATGTAAGAGGGACAGTGCTTCCACCTCGCGGTGATTTAGCACCATAGGGGGTCGGAAGTGGGGTCCAGTTACTAAGCCATGCACTGACAGAACCACCAGATGTGAAGGTTCGAATCTCGGTGTGCCAAGGATTATTTCCTGGAGAAATATATTGTGGAGGTCCATTCGGCCATCTCCCTACACATTAAACTGCCTGTCCGCCCTGACCATCTTACTGGTTCTTTCGGTGCATAGCTTAGTGATAGGATACCATCCAGCTCACAGTGTGAAATCACAGGAGGAAGCACTGTCCCTCAAAAATAACCAACCGACCAACCAGACATATCATGGAGCCTGGATACCTCGGCGGGTAAATCTGCAGACTATAGGGTGTGGAAGATCGCGGGTTCAAATCCAGTAATGGCTATGATTATTGCCTGGAGTTAAACATTGTGCAAAGTCCATCCGGACATTAAACTGCTTCTTCTCGCTGGTCGTCTTACTGCAGCTATAATCTGGCGGTTGTTTAAAAGTCTTTTGTGCGTGTTGCCAACTATTGTCCCCCTTTCTAAAACACTCTGAGGCCAGGCCTCATACTTGTGTTGAAAAACCACAACTACATGGAAGACCACTTGCAGGACGTTGTTAAGGCGTCCGCTTCCGAGGCGGGAGGTCGGTGGTTCGAGACCCAACCCAGTCACACCTAAGACTTAAAAATTGGCAATCTAGTAGCTGCCCTGCCAGACGTCAGGCACTGCAGGGAACAGTACTAGGACTGGTTGGCCCGGTGTCAGTATAATGTGACTGGGTGGGACTAAAGCCTGTGTTGCGACAACAGTCCCAGTGTGGCAGCATGTTGTCTTAAACAACACCGTCCGGATATGCACCTCGTTGGCGACGGGACGTTAAGCATTAAAAACTAAACCAAATCCCCTCTTTATCTGTTTGCAAAGGTTCTTACACTTCCCCTCCTTTTAAAAAATGTGATTGTTTTGCCTTGAGCTTTAGACTCTCTCAAAACTACAAAACTCACGACAAAATTTACTTTGGCAAACGTCCTGATGCAAAGTGACAGTCAGACCGTAATACTCTGGCCATTCTCACTGGTAGCCGGTTAAGACAATACAAAGCACCTCAGTTTTCTCGGCGGTTATTGTCTTGTATTTGTTCTTTCGTATCTAACAAGATGTAGCTGCCCCTTCCTATCCATCATAGCCCCTTCACCTCCCCATCTGTGCCCCATCCCCAGCATATTATTTATCACTTCGGAAGCGCTATTCTGCGCTGCACGTCTGTCTATACGTCTGTCTGTTTCTGTGCCTAAAATCAAGCAATTCTCCTCATTTGTATGTGTGGTCCCTGTGCTGTAGTTCATAGCACCCCTGCTCAGTGGGATTTTTCTTTTTTGATTTTGTCAATCTCATTTAGTTTCTTGTACGTCATTTCCTTTCTATGGCTGGCTACTTTATTTAATGCAACGAACATGTTCCCTTTCTATATTTTAAATAATTCATTACTTAATGGTGTGTTTTCACACAAATGGAACAGCATCGAACTATATTCCTTTTTAGGTATAGAATTATTTCAATAGCAGTTATTCAGAACCTTATTCTTCTATAGTGAACGTCTGATTAGGGACCCTACACAGAAAATTTACTTCTTTCGGAAATTTAATATCCTATATTAAGCACGTCGCTATATTTCTGTTAGTGTTTTATGTTGCCATCTTTCGTGCTCTACAATCCCTTTGTCTTTTAATAGGAACAAACGCCCGGGCGGGCGGGCGAACGAAGTAACGAACCAACGAACGAACAAACAAACGAATGAACCAAAGCAAGGCCAATAAATCTCCGTGTGTTAAAAAATTGATATTAGCAGCTGCTTTCTCGAGTCTGAACAGTGATCTTTGACCCTGCGTGGATGATGTACTAAAAGACCACTTTCGGCAGAAAACTGTGCACACAATTAAGCTCATTTTCGTCAGTGACACTGATTCTGGTCTAGCCTGCATGTCGAGAGTTTGTATCTGCACTTCCGTCGTAATTGTGGTCGTGAGGTCCGTTCGCCCTGTGTATGCGCATATTTACGTATGAACAGGAGACAGGAACGCTCATGCAAGCTACCTCGGGGGTTTAACTACGACTTCCACTTGTTGTAAGAGACAAAAGATTGTCTGGAGTTGATGCTTTGAAAAATTAGAAAGGAAATCTTGGCGACTTCAAACACAGACAAAAAATAAGTGACGTTGGTGCACCAGCAAGTTCCTGGCCAGCCGGGCCTTGCAGCATGTAGAGAGTTACCAGTAAACAAGTTAAAGGCGACACGGGAACACCCTAGTTCTATTTTCTTTTCCTGCTACACTGCGGCAACTGAAACTGAAGTCGCACGGGGTGTGACTGAGCTGTGGGTGGAGCCTGAAGTCGTTCCGCAAAGGTCTGTCTTCAAGAAAACTGGTACATTGTTCAAACGAGGATTACGTCCCTTGAGCTCCGTCATCGATAGTTGCCCACGACGCGAATCTTCTACTCCCTTTCATTTCTTCTTTCACCTGAACTCACTACAATATCACATGCACGACAAATGTTAAAGGCAGCGCTAGTGCCGAGATCGTAAAAATATGGCAGTGAAACTGTCTTCAAAGGTAGACGTGGAGGCAAAGTAGACAGGATTGTACAGGCCAGGGCATTACCCTCACCAGCTTCTCCAGAGGTGCGTCTATACAGCATCACCCTCAGCAACATCTGGAGCCAGGTCATCTCCGCGTGCCCTCCAGCTGCGCTGAGGTGGCAGGCAAAGAGAGATGACCGGCAGGTATTAACGAACCCACGCCACCCCTCCCCCTCCACTCTCGCTCTCCCCTGCTGTGCCAGTGGCCAGGTTGGTCTCGGACACGAATCGATACACGCCATCGATCGCACGCTGGCGGCTTTCTGGCTCAACCCTCGTGCAGCTGGCCGCTGAAAAATGGACGGCGTGCAGGCCCCCTGCCCTTCCCCCCAATTTATCAGGAAAGATAACTCTGCAAGAACCGAGATAACCTTTGCTGGGGGACCGCGCACCTCGAGGAAGACCGACTCCCTTCCGATCGACATCTGCGTCTTGTGCACAGAGTGAGAGGGTACAGCTTCTCCAGTCCCAGAATGCTGTGAGCGAACTGCGTCTGCAGCTCTGTGGCAAACTGAGGGACTCGCCCAGAGTTCTTGTCAGGTGAGAGGGATGGCACCTTATAAAGGCTGTCTCTCTCAACACACCGCTGCCCGAAGAAAAAGCCCTTGCGTAGAAGAGAAAATGCACGTGCATCGCGAGTAAATTTCCGATTTTCTACGTTTCCTACTATCGTAAACACGCGCACATTCACATTCACAAAGACACCTTTGGATATTCCAAAAGTGAACCATACTTCTATGACTGCAGGTAGTTAATGACGCTTTTTACTGATGCACAAAGGGGCTAAGCCTGAGTGGTCCGCATTTTATACCTTGACCACGGCACGTGCACTGATTTGAAACCATCTTCCCCGTGGGTATCCATCTGTCGAAGAGAAAGCGCCAATGATCAAAAGGATCCGCAGAAAACAAGCTGCATGGTCAGAACTGTGACAGCAGCATGGAAGCTGAAACTTATGGTCGGTGGTTCTGTCAACGAGCAAAGACTGTCATTAACAGGCAGGACATTCTCCAGGAAAACCAAAAAAGGACCACGCATTTGTCTGTTTTGTTGCTTGTTTTGTTGTTTGTTTGGTTGCTTGCTTATTGGCTGGCTGGTTGGTGCTTTGACAAACAGAAAGTGGCGACTCGGATATTGCATTTCCGGATGATAAATGTGTTTCTTTTCGCAGCCCTGCGTACTTTGGAGGGGCCGTGAAAGCATGTGATTGGGCAGCATTTTATCTCACACTGCACACGCTGTTGCCAACTGTCTTCCACTCTCGATGTAGGCACGCGATGGCCTTTGTCTCCAGAACTAAGCTACAAAATAGGACCACGCTGTGCAGTGGGTACAACCAGAGCTACCGCCCGTGGTGCAGCATTTTTTTTCCCCCTCGGACGCTTCCACAGAGGGCACACAGCTCAGCTGAGGCGGTCCGACATGACACATATTTCTGAGTGCCCCGGAGGTGCAGGGCAATTATTTGTGTTCTAGGAAACACTACATCGTGGCCATATCCCTGCTTCTCCCTTTCTGCTGCTTCGCACTTTTTGCTCCATTTTCTCGTGGTGCTTTCGGTGTTACACGAGCAGTAACTTCAATTTACATGAACTCCGACACATAGCTGTCACAGTAAAAAGATTCTGCAATCATTCTAAAACACTAAATGCACGTGTTCTCACCGCTAAGATCAAACTTTACATTACTAGCTTTCGGTGAATAAAAGATTTTAGTATAACTGTACATATTATAATATAATGCACTTGAATTAGAGCGTCCCCGTGCTCTAGCCGTTGCCTCTTGACGAACGAGATAACAGCGAGATTTGAGTGAGAGTCGTGACGTCAGCTAAAGAAAAGACTTTGGTTTCTCAGTTGCCGTTATGCATTGGCTTCGAGATTTCCTCCACCACTGTAGAACACGAAAAAAAAATCCTACCTGTTTACATTACGAGAGATGTTATGAAGAGTTCTCTTGCCATTAAAGAGTTTAAAACAAAGCGTACTTCATAAGTCACAGCAAATAAATAGCTGTTAAGGCTAACTGGCAGTAGGTGTTAGAATAACTTTTCAGCAATGGAGATTCTTCATTTGGAAGACAATTTCATGTTAAGTAAATGAGTATACATGACGTAAGCATTACCTTCGAGACTGACATTCTTTAGTAGGTCAAGTCCGTAAATTCTATAAATCATTTTTAAAACGTTTTTGGCACCGTTCACCCACAACCATGCACTTAAGCAAGCATGCGCATACGCTGTATAACGTTCAGCGATTAAATAGGCTTAAAAACCAACACAAGCACTATTTTATGTCTTGGCGGGGGCCTGGTTAGCTCAGTTGGTAGAGCTGCGGACTAGCAGATGGAAGGTTGCTGGTTCGAATCCTGGTGTGGCCAAGGATTATTTCCTGGAGTTAAACATTGTGCAAACTCCATTCGGCCGTCTCCCCGCACATTAAACTGCCTGTCCGCACTGGCCATCTTACTGCAGCCATCAGTCTGGTGGTTCTTTCAGTGCACAGTTAAGTAATAGGACCCCATCCCCCATAGTGTGAAATCACCGCGAGGTGGAAGCACTGTCCTCTAAATAACCACCACCACCACCATTTTATGTCTTGTATATCGTTGATCGCTGGCCACTCTGGCAGTAACTACAAGAGCAACTCAATACTCAGAGAAGAACTTATGGTAAATGTTTAAGTCCTAATCTTTCACACGTTATAACAATGCGTATTTTAGACGTCAAAATTTTACTTTTAACGACAGTTTTCATTACTTTCCTAGTGTCTACGTTTAGAGTGTAATCACTAACAGAGCACTTTCTAATTTCGTTTGTTTGTGATTATAAAAAAATTGACAACTTTTTACAATACAGAACAGTTACTTCAAAAGTTTATTAGTTCTGATGTGCGCAAAACTCTTTGAAAACTATACCCCAATGCTCCTGCAGCATTCTAAATTTGAAAACTGAACGATATGCTGCTTGTCAGGCATGATCTCTCACACCCGTATCCTTGAGCAACGTTGTCTATTCATCATGATCACTAACAAACACAGGGCGCGCGCAGACACATGCACGCGCACACAATGAGATCCCATTACCTCTAGTCAGGGCTGCACTCAATCCGCCCCGCATGCTCTGAAGTCACAGGTGTGAGTCAGCGAGCACAAGCAGCGCCCCCTGGCGCTGTGCGCTACCCCCACGCTTGCTGGATGAGCACGAGCGCTGAGCGCCGGTGGCCTCCCCTTGGCTTGGATGCAACAGATCAATGGCGCCCTCTGCAGGCCCTGCCGGCCTTCCTTCAAGCGCGCGCAAGTTGTTTCAGACTTTTTGCCCAGTTCGCTTGGCCTCCGGGTTTGTTGTTTATTTCCACCGAGAGGAAAAGCACACCGATCGCAAAGAGCTGCGGTGAGGAGTGGGGGGGGGGGAGACAGGAGTGGGTGGGTGGGTGGTGGCCCTTCTCTAGCAATGCCTCAGAGACTGCAATGCGATTCGGAAAAGGGGAGGGGAGGGAGGGAGGCGGGGTGTGCGTGGCGCGGAAGGGTGGACAGGCACGACGGAGTTTCTTGAAGGTACCTGGCCGTGTTACAGGTCTGTTCTGATGCAGATGAAGGTGAAGAAGCCCTTTATCAGGGATACGCAGTGCTTTAATGTTTCCCCCACGGCGTTCTTGGGGCCGTCAAGGTGTTCTCTCTAGGCTGGTATGTTCCACATCAATGTCATACACCCCCCCCACCTACTTACCTATCCCTCCACCTACCTACCTACATTTCGAAACAGGAACTGTGTATATGGATTGGTGTGTAGCCAAGCCCTGTATCTCTGTGTTTAAGTGGGGTTCGGCAATTAAAACATCCATACCACAGTGTGTGCCTGTGGGAAGGCATTTTTCATCTCCAAACCCTGAGGAACGGGCAGGCACTGGGAACTCTGGATCAGACGAATAGCGAAGAACCGGGCTACGTGGATGCGGTATGGATGCGATACCGTGATACCCTGAAATGGATGAAAGCGGTCCAGCAGGTGGATTCACAGAAGGGTAGGAGCGTTAAACTGTGAATGTTCAGCGGACTACATGTTCCACGGACTTAAGACGTCCTTGCTGGAGCGCTCGGGCTTTGAACTGCAGTCCGTGGCCCAGCCACCAGTGCGCAAATTGGCTGAGAGAGAGAAAAAAAATTGCAAAGAGGCAGAGATTATGTCCCCTCTCTGTCGCTTACCGTCTCGCACGCTTCTCTGGTCTCGCTCCACTCGCGAAAGCTGTGCTCTGCATGGTCTGCTGCACTTGCGGCTGGCGCGTCCTCCCTGTCCTCTCTGTCCTCCCTCCCTGTCCCCCCTGTCCTCCCTGACGGACCTCGTCGGCCGCTCCCCTTGCTTTCTTTTCTGCGCCACCCATCCCCCTCCAGCCCCGCCACCCCTCCGGGTGCTGCCATCCGACTTAGCAAGCCACCCAAGCGGCCGCTTTCCACACCCAGCATTTGCGGCCTCGCCTAAATCCTCGGTCACGTGAGAATTTCGATGGCAACGTCTCCATGGCAACGGCCCAAACAAACTCGCCTGACAACGCCAGGCTCGTCCTTCCTCCGCTCTGGGAGCCTGGAGTTGGAGATTGAAAGGGAGGGACACAGAAGACGGTGAGGCTGGGGAGGAAGTGGTGGGGGAAGGGGATGTGTTCTGCGATCCTCACCATCCGGTGGCTCCGAGACGCATTTTTTTTTACGAGCGGCCATTATCTCCCTTTTCCACCTGGAGATGCAGACCATTGAATTCACTTTGCCATCGCGAGAGGCTTTGTACTGGAAACTTCTTTCGTTAGTTTGTGCTGGATCTTAGGCTGATGGCCAGAGTATAACAGGTACAGCAGCATTTTCCTACCTGCCTCTCTGTGGCTTTCCCTCGCTCCCTCCCTCCCTCCCCGTACCCAGCCGTCACCTCATCAGGCGGGTACACAGGGATCGGAACGATGACAAGGCAGGGGATGAATGGCAGGAGGAAGACGGTCGCCAGGCGGGCAGGCCAGAGAAAAGAGGGTAGAACTATCGATTTTGCTTTTTACTGCCGGAGCTGGTGTCCGCGCATTTCACCTGAGCCAGCCCCACCTCCCCCTCCGGAACCCGCTACAGCTGACAGGCGTAGCTACTGCGGTGTTTGATGGCTACATGGGTCGCGCTTGCCTGTCAGACTTTTAGCTGAAGGTTTTTCTTCAAACCTCTGGCGCCATGTTCGCAGGAAGACGGACACATACTGAGGTTCGGATATTCATGCATTGCACGAAAATAAAATTTCTAATCAAGGTGTTCCCTCCTTGAAACCCTCTCTTCTCTTGGCACGATGGGCTCGTGTTAGATTTAATATCAACAAAGCCTATGATTAAGCCTATCGCATATCGCAACTCCTTTCTAAGAGAATTACTGTCTGCTCTAAAATCGTTATTGGGAGGACGGGGTTTTAAGAGGAAAACGAAACGCCAAGGGAGGTGTAGATTTTCGTTTAGGAAGCAAAACGCTCATACCCTGGATGTCGAAACGATTTTGTAAGTCTGAGATTTTTATTTTTGTACATCACCAGCGATGTCTGAAATTTAGAAAGCTTCAATAACTCTGTCTATACACTGACTAGGCTGCAAGATTTGCATCAATCATCTTTTTCTTGTCGCTCCATCCCAGTTCTGATAATAACATTGATGATAACAATAGGAAGAGTTATTGAATCCAAGTCTGTCCATGACGTCAAGCCTCTGTCAGTTATGACGGGACTTTAATTCGGTCTTAGCAAGGGAGGTAACTCGCCCAAAATTACCGAGGCCTTTCGGTCATGATCCACGGGTGAAGGCCGAGGGGAAAAAAAAACTTCATTATAAGCCGCTGTATCTTATAGACGATCAAAAACATATTTGGTTCTCGTTTAACGAAGTCCAGTCAGATGAACTGTTTCAATAATTTCTTGATCAGGGATAGGCCTCGCACTTACTGTCATAAATCAAAGTGGGTTGAATCCGACAGTCAACTTTGAATGAGAAAGAAAGAAAGAAAGAAAGATTAGTTTTTCTGAGCTGAAGTCTGTAAGAGGAGGGAGAAATTTTCTTTTCTCATCTTTTTCCTTGACTGTGTGACCTTTGACCTCTGTCCCAGCGTGCACGTTGACACTAAACTGTACCAGTTTAAAAAGTCGCGGTTTTCTGTATTATTTTTTCTTTTCTAAGAAAAATTATTTTCGAGTAATCCTCGTATCTCATGCACGCACACAGACTAGCTCACTGGCAGATCAGGGCGTTTTTCCGCCCAGAGAGATCAGCGACCTCACAGGGGACATGCTTGTCTCTGTCCCCGTGTCACCAGAGATAACGCGCGTGACACCCATTTCTTGCGCCCAAAGACAGATCGGGCGTTTTTGCATCGACGCCTTCTCAAACTTCTTCCCTGGCAAAAATCTCAGCCATACGTTTCCTCCGCTTTAGCGCAGCACGTCAACAAACTTCCCCCTTCTCACGATGAATTTAAAACGACAAACATCGGCTGTCCCAGCGGTGTTGATAAAGTCTATGTTTTGCAGCTGTCCGCGGCGACATCACGTAAACGCGAACATCCGCCACGCCAGCGAAAGCAAAATATTTCCGTCAAGACTGCCCGTCATCGACAAACCCAGCGCGCCAACGTCCGTACGTCGGTTGTTGTTTGTCAGTCTTCCATGACAAAGTGTCGGTGCAGTTCTGGTCAACGACTTAACAATTACTATTTTTTGTCACGGAACACAAGTGTTAACAATATGAGACGCGAAAACACAGATGGTTGTGTCCAGCTTTAGAAAAGCCACGCACACATGAAAAAAAAAGCCACGAACACATGAAAAAAAAAAAGCCACACACACACACGGCTCATAGTATACACAATACACTCACAATACACATCCATACGCATCCACAAAGACCAAAACACTCACGTGCACGCTTCTCTTTCCACTTCCGTCGTGATAAGCCTTTAGCTTCATCTTTGGACTGGCGGGAAAAAATCAGTCATTCAAACGATCAATTGATTAACCAATCAAGGTCCTGCAGTATGACTTCACACCATTCTCCGTCCGTCTCTCTATCCATCCCCCGTCTGCAGAAGCGTGCATACGTGTCAATTCATCCGCGCGCTTGCTTTTGTTAATGTGGGATTCGCCGAGTGAAGACACCCTGTATGCACGTGTGTAAAACAATGAAGTTTCGGGGCGATGAGAAAAGAGAGAGTGTTTGTGTGTGTGTGTGTGGTGTAGAGGGGAGGGGTATGGGGGAGGGGGCGTTGGGGTTAGAGGGGTGGGCAGTGAGAGGAAATGAAGCAGCGGCCGGCACGAGACCAGAGGGACCTGCAGGAACTGGTCGGGAGCTTCTGATGCTCTGCTGGATTGTGCATAGGTTTGTCGCCATGGAAACCAAAAAGGCCGCTGACACCTCTGACAGTGAGAAACATGGCGCTGTAACTGTGCATGGAAACCAAGTGCGCGTGCCGCACCAGGCCACTCCAGCAGGTCAGGCCAAACTCCGGTGTGTCCGTTAGTCTGTACGTGACGCGCCAGGCTCTAGTCAAACTATGGTGTGTCCGTCTGTCTGTACATGACGCGCCAGGCTCTAACCTCAAAGTACGGTGTGTCCGTCAGTCTGAACCAAAGAAATATAATTATCCCGCTCCTTTTCTGCCTCTACTCTTCCCTTTCTCTAACGCATTCAGTCGATGTAGAATTTTGATTCCACCTTTATTTAGAATGAATGAATGCGATCTTGATGCTGCATGTGTCACCAGGAATACTCCTGATGCGACTAAAAGAGCCGTCGCAGACTTCCCAACATGAGACTGAGCGAGACCCATCCCACTGCACCCTGCAGCGTGAGGTCGTCTACACCTGTGGCAACACACGACCACCCAATACACCTGCCAATATACAGGTTTTCCCTGCAGTAGCCACATACAGGTCCACTCTACAGCCAGCGTGACGAAGTCCCACAACAACAAACAAGAAAAAATCTTAACTACAGAGACCTATTTCATCAGAAGCCACCGCAGTATGTAGATTGTAACTGTGAGATGTGGGGCTGTGGCCGAAACAAACGAGCTCCCGTTGATCAGTTGTGAAACGTTTCTTACCATCTCTGCCTCCCCCACCCACCCAAATCCCTTCATGTTTTTGGGACTGCGGGTGCGCGCGCGTGATGTAAATAAAACGGACCTGTATCTCCTGCCGGGTATTAAGCAAGGGACTAGTATACTGTAGACTACATTGCGCATGCGTAGACCACATCTCTTCTCAGACAATAACACCTTTCTACGCCTCACTTCGCTGCTACGCTCTTGAAGGCTGTGTCACGTGGTGTCCGTAGTTAGTGGACCTCAAGCCTTAAGCAGGTCTTCTGACAGACCTCACAGTGCCGCTACATACCAACCGCGGTCTGTTTCTTTGTTGTTGGAGCAGCCGTACCTTACGTCTTAAGTTCGCCAAGATATTACAAATTTGTACAAAGTGTTAGGCATTAATGGGGACTTATACGAAAATGTCCTTTGTGTGTAAGCGGCATTTATTGGGGGGAGGGGGAATGTCACAGGATGTGCAAGTTTAAACGTCCACATATACACTCCGTTCTCCATTCGGCTCCTTTCTTTCTCCCTCTCTCTCTCACACACACACACACACAGGACGTTTAAGACAATACGTAATCTGTGCGCAAGATCTACGAAGGCAAAGTTCTCGGCTCTTGTACTGCCACAGTCCGTCTTGCCAACAGGCCCCCCCCCCCCCTGCTTTCTGCCAGCCATGGATTCCACGTTCACACTCGGGGTCAGCGGTCTCTCCCTGTCCCCCCCGGTAACAGGGGAAGGAACTCTGTTCCCCTGATGATTGAACAGACTGCGTGCTGACTCTCCTCTACGGTTCCACCTCGTCTTTGTTGCCATGGACACGCCTGGCAGGATATGCAAGTAAGGGCGGTGCTGTGGCGGGTGCCGGAGAGCAGCGGGGTAGAGCAGACGGGGTGGGGGTGGGGGTGGTTGGGAGGGGGAGAGAAGACGCAGACGGTGCGGCAGTGAACGCCAAGGTTGGCGGTGAATGTGATGCGGGACAGAGACAAGAATAGGTCTCCTCACGTGATCCGCACCCCATCTTCCTGTGCGATCAATAAGTCTGAGCAGAGCGGAGCCCAATCACACCCGAGCCGTCCTCTCCAGCCTGCCGCGGCGGCACTCTCCCCCATCGACACGGTACTGGGATTTCTCGCCACTTCTCGGGGACGGGAGGTTGTCCCGCGAGACTTCCCTGACCTTCTTGATAAGTTGCCGATAATTCTCCAGTAATGCGTAACGACACTGCACAGCATCCACACGTTACCAACCGCCGGAAATGTCTTCAGTAAGGAAGGCAAAGGGTCGGCAGCATACGTCTAGCGACAGCCAAGCTGAAGAGAACATGTTCTGGTCCGTAAGTCACCTTGTGAACTAAGAAAGTCTTTCGCTACCCCGCCAACAATTATCACACATCTAATTCACACCGTCAAGCTACACACTCCCCACCCACCCGAATGACCAAGTGCGTTGTTTCGTGACGGTGTGATTAATTAAAGGCTTTAGGAGATTATTGGAAAGCTGTACATAACAACTTCATTTTTCTTCCGTGTTATTAATGAATTCCAGCGTCACGTCGTGCTAATAAACGGGCAGATGGCTTTCCTGGGGGTAGGAGTGGGGGTGGGGTGGTGTGTAGTCTTTGGTGAACCAAACAACAAGATACATGAGCGTGGTTATCTGGATGTTAAAGCTCACTGCTATGAATCTGTATGTGACATTATTTAGTACTGTGTGAGGTTCCATATTTACTCTCACATATATGCAACACATACTGTACTGTATATGCGTACCCATATTACAAACCTGTGTGTGTATATACAGATACAATATACATGCCGCTACATGTGTGCGTCGCTCTTGATTGCGTCTGTGTGAGTACATGGACAGGGTCTGAAGAATACATAATGTTTGCTTTTGGACATGTAACATTTGTGAACAAGAATAGGCTGTGAGAAGAGACCCACAGAGGAGAGCGCTGTGAGACGGTTAGTAGCAGTGTCGGCAGCAGTCCTGCTTTGGTTGCCGGGGACTGGCACTTGGTCGGCTTCTGGCGTCATGTTCAGGCAATGGGCCCGGCGCTGTCAAACGGACCATGGCTTCCATAGAGGAACCCTCCTCCCCCCATATCTATTGATAGGGATGTGGGGAGGACACCCCTTTTGGCGATCATAGCCATCTCTGTTGCACGAACCGAAGAGACCCATAATAGTCCGCTGACAGGTCCTTGGGGGAAATTTCTACAAAGGTTCCATTCAGTTTCTTAGAATCGCACATGCGAGTGATCAAAGCCCTCTGGGAAAGCAAGATCTGTCTTTTGGGTAAAATTGCCTTCCCCCCAGTAGAGATTCATGATCCCTCTCTCTCTCTCTCGTTCATCATTTCTTGTTTGCTGCTTTATGCATTCTTCATTATCCTTGCGGTAGCTCTGCGTGTTTTGATTACGACATAATTCATTTTGAAATAAAAACCACAATTTATTACCCGCTTGCCTGCCCCCTCCCTCCTTCGATCTCTCTTTCTCACACACACACACACACGCACCCTCACACACACACACACACTGACACATCTTTCTTACAGTATATCGAAATGTATAGTTTGATTATATCTATTTTGAAAGTACACAACAATAATGTCCATGAGACGAACACATTGCATTCATTTTCTTTGTAGAAACAACGGCTGTTGTACATTGTCTCGTCTGTTCCAAGACAAATGACAAATTCGCTGTTCCTGCGAAAACAGTGTTAAAAGCCCTTGACTGTGTCCATTAAAACCGGACAGAAGGAAGAAATAAATGTGCTGCGGGTTTTTTCTTTTTTGCAGAGTCTCATGACAAGTAAGATCGCCTATCAAAGGTCTGTGAGAAAAAAATCACATCCGGTCACACCAAACAGGCAACATCTCAGGAAAACTATTGATATGCAATATTATTACGCACTGTGAGCAGTTGTCATTTAGCGGAGGTGATAATGTGATTTGATAATAATTCACGATCATTAACAACTTTAACACTCCTGCATACTCATTGCTGCGTTAAGGTACGAGCGTGATGACCTTCGATAACATCAGTCACATGACGGTGACAAGAATTTTCAGGCCCACAACTTCACCAGCGGGCAGGTGGGCAGCAGCAGCAACAACAGCAACAGCAGTAGCCGCAGCAGCACAGAATCGAACTAAGGCAGAGATGTTACAAACCCTGTGAGGTCGGCCCTTGTGATCTGCGCCTTACAGCCCCCAAGCACTTGGCGTCCCCCTAGCTGTGACCCTAATTCTCGCCAAGACCCGACCAGCACGTTTGGCCTCCCTGTTGTCTCCTCTTAACCAGTTTTTTGTCTCCCTTTCTTCAGTAATTTCCGCCTGCCTCTTGGCGAGGGCGAAGTTTCGGGCCGAGCGATTAGGACTTTTTTCTTCGCGAAGTAAACTGTAAGCCGCGACTGTGTCCAATTGGAATTCATCGTAAGAAACTAGCAAAATAGCAAAGCCAGAAACGGCCAAGGAGGGCACATGGTTTTTGTGATAATCGCGTGCAATTACCAGCCGAGGAAGAGGAAAGTTTAGATAGGCACTGAGCTAGTTGCCCCCAATACACATCCGTGGGATTTAAACAGAAAATGGAAGATTTCACGGGTGCGGGGGCCGGAGAAGAGGCAGCTGGAGGTAAAGGGTTGGTAACCTGGCTTCATAAGACTGCTGACTGTAGTCTACAAGACGAATAGACAAGCGTTGCTCACTCAATCTCGGAGAATATAAGCAGCATGTGTGTGTGTGTGTGTGTAACCGCGCGCGCGCGTTGTTTGTTTTGCTGATAATTAAACCTTAAACGACTGACCTAATTACGTCTTCTATTTTCGCGAGACCTAGCTAAGACATGTACAGTGGAAGTGGGGAGATGTAGGAGGGTAAACACACAAGCAAGTCTTTCCAAACATTTCCCATCCAATTAAGAACTCTCAGTTAACAACTGCGCTTTTCGATCCCTGCCCCGTGTTACTTCCGCAATGTTTGTTACTTCAAAGTCTCACTTCATGTACACCATTAATAATAATAAACGGTGATGGGAGGGGGATGGGGGCAGGAAGCGAAAGGGAGAGGGGGTTAGAGCACTACTGTTCTTCAGACGGCGGGACATGGAGCAGGTCAGAGACAAGCAGGTTATATTTCACTTCGTTAGGTGCATTTCCTCACACGATAGGGACAGGTAAGAGACAGACTATACGTCACCTGGTTAGGCGCTCGCATCTCCTCACACCCAGTCCTCTTCCTTATTTAAACAGACACTGTCTTTGGAGTCTTCTTTAATTCGCTTCACCCGAGGTCCGCGAGGGGCAAAGGGAGGAACTATTGACTGTTGTAGCAAGTTACGATTTTGTTTTAGCGTCTCAGTAATAAAGAGACAGTATCGCGCAGATCTGATTTTCTGATACAACAGAAATGTGATTTATAAAAACAAAATCTTGCCTGTTACGATCCTACGAAACAGGTGGCTTTTTGCTTGTAAACGCCGTCAAATGACAACGCCTTTAGAAGTGCACATGACTCCTAGCAAACAGCCTTCATATTCGACTGATGAGATTATGTCCCTTTCTTTGACGTCCGACCCTTTCATAGGGGAGTTAATTATCCTCTATTCAGCTACTTCTGACCTAAAAGCATGCACGCTTCTTCTCTCATTTCCAGGCACCAATAACAAGGGAAGTCCTTGAAGGTGCATTATAACCATGTGGGTAGGGTCAAAGCGGTAAGTTAGCAAATAATCGCTTAATTGCTTGTACTGCATCTGGTTATGAACATCTCGTGCAAGGAGGGTAGCCTGGTTGGAAGGCAAGCTGGGACTTTCTCGTCCACCGCGGGGTCAGAACACAGTCCGCGGGAAGCCATGCTAGGACGCTTACACTCAGAAACAACCCTTACTTTCATGAACAAATTGTGGCTAGGAGACGAATTAACTCCATCGCATTTTTAAATACATCCACAGCTGTGCGTCTAGCAATCTCAGATCTCAGGTGCCCTGTCAGAAGAAGTAATACGCCCAAGACAAAAGCCCGTTGACATCCTCGTCAGGGGAGCGGGTATAGGTCAAAGGTAAAGCCCGCACTGTCTTCGCCAGGGGAGACAGGGTATAGGTCAAAGGTCAGAGACAAAAGCCCGGATGCACGAAACATGGCTGCGGCGGCACGGGGTCGCGTCCGACAGAAGAGCCTTCCCCCCCCCCATTAATTCGCTGCCTCCCTTCTCGTCCTCATAAATAATGAACGAGCGGCAACAGCGGGCGACCTCTGGGCGCAACTCTCCCAGTACGCATCCCAGGCGCTGCCCTACACCCCGACCGCATGCTGATCTCCCTTCGCGTGCAACGCGCACAGCCTGAAGTTTGAGGAACCGGGTGAGACGCAGCAACATCGACTCAGAGCCCGTGCATAGAACCTGGCTGGACAGAGGCAGGGAGTCTGCTTCCTCTCTCACGCGCTGAGAGGCAAAAATCGATCGGCTGGCTTCCACCCCACGCGCTACATGTTTATTCATGAACTCGGGCTCAAACGCTCAGAGAAGGCCCAAAGAGGGCCAGAAAAGGCCCAGAGAAGGGCCACAGACAAGGCCCGGAGAGGGTCCACAGAAGTCCTAGCAAAGGTCCAAAGAACAGGCCTAGAGAGGGTCAGAAAAGGGCCAGAGAGGGCCCAGAAACGACCTGAAAATACCCGCCCTGCACTGCTGGATCTCCTACAATGTGAGATCGGAGCCAGTTTCGGGTGATCTCAGTCGAGATTGTCGAGATGTCCCATAGCGCCGTAATACTACTTTGTCCAAAACCTCAGAAGGACGGTTTGGTCTGCTAGCAGTAATGCCAGATGCTCGCAGAAACGGACAAGGGGAAAGATTTATTCGTACACTTGCCAGTCAGAGCACCTTTTCTCCGGCACCCTGGCGTCTGTCAAAACTAAAGAAATGCCTGGAGCCCAGACCTAGGCAACTGATAGCGCATCCATACAAAGAACACGGAGTGCTGAAAGCAGGACATTTGTCGGCCTACAAGTTCCGCAGAAGGAAGCCGGTCTGGGGAACTTCCGATCTGAGGTGTTCACTAAATGTGGCGTCTAGCAACTTCTGGTCTAAGATGTTCATAGAATGTAGAATGTCTCGTCAATTTCTGGTGTGAGGTCTTGACGGAATGAAACAAATCTGGGCTAAGGCGCTCGCAGACTTGCAGCACCTCTAAGCAAATAACAAACCACAACTTCTCACATACGGAAAACAGCACAGTCTTAGAGGATCAGAACAACAGAGATTGGCATGACTCGCTGTGTCCAGTGCCATAAATTTAGATAAACACTGTAATGAAGATCCTTTCTTTTCTTAGTTTTTTTAAACGCCAAAAAGATTTTTTAAAATGTACCTTAAATGCTTGTTTCACTACAGTATACACGCGTCGTAGTGTTGTACTTTCTCAGTGCCACACGCAAGAACCTGGTTCACTGTAGTTTATAGTAGTCGCCAGTGTTAGACTAGCAACCAGCCAAACAAACTTAAAGGAAAAGTTTCCTTCATGATATAAAATACCTTAGACCCAAGACAGCTCGGAGCAATTGAGGCTGTCTTAAACATTTCACATCTTGCTGCTGTCCCATCAGTAAGCTTCATTTTCTTGACCTTCATGCTCGCGCAGTAAGTAAATCAGTGGATGAGCAAACCAGTAGATTTAATACAGCAATAGACTGTGGGGAAGCTGTTGCCTATGGCCTCAGACAGATACGGACATTGCTAGTGTGCAGTCACTAGTCCTACATTTCCCTCTCCTCTACACGAAGATCAGTGGACGCTTCTTTGAAAACACAAGCTCACGTCTCCTCCAAGTTTTGATGGCAGTGCTTTGAGTACAGACAATCATTCCTCTTCCCCCTCCACGCAAAAAAATAACAACCCACGGACAGTTCTTTAAAAAGACGCCATCACAACTCCTTCCTCCTCAACGGGACCCCGACTGACCCAGCGTGCATCCCCCGCTGTTTTCGCGAAGGCGCCAGTCACACGGTGTCCGCTGAAGATAGATTCCACTGCTCGCAATGGCGTGCAGGACGCAATCAGGGCAGACCCTTCAATCCCGGCGCCACAGAGGTACTGCAGGACTGGCAGGTCACATGGGAGTCCCCCTCCTTCGCATGTTTACAGCGGACCACTTCATCGCAGTTTAGCAACCGCCATGGGACTGCATGGCTTGTGACAACCGCCTGGCCAGAATGTTGTGGCATAGCCCCCTGGCCTCGAATTTTTTTCCCAACTGAGTTCAGCCCCAACCCGGACACACATACGCAGGCCAACTCTGCGCAAAGACACAGGCTTGAACATACATAAAAGCAGAAGCCCTACCTAGTACCACATCCTAACTCTACCCCTAACTTCCTCTCCTCCTAAAAAAAAATTATAAGTTAATATGGGTTTCGACCCTGCGACATAACCGTGAAACCCAATTTCTTTACCAACTCGGCTATGCATCACCACGGACTGGCCTCTTCACTGTAACTATAAAAAGTCACGCTGTATAGAGGTCGTGGCTTGACCCATAATTATCTGTTGTTGTGGTTAGCAGCTGGCATGTGCATGCGCAGAGCAATTGGTACGCTGCACAAGCGCGCTCGGCCCGGGGCAGAACTAGTTTGGGGATAAAATGTCGTCACTGGGCCAACATGGCGTTACTTTTTAACACAGCCCTAGGGTAGCCTGCGATGATTTCTATGAAATTTCAACTGAAACCATTCTCTACCTTTTAAAATACCATAAATATTCAGATCGGGAACAGACGTAGTCACCCACAAAGTTAATTGTAGAGGTGACTGATTACGAACAGGTAGTCTCATCCTTTGGGGATGTTGCGAACTGGGGGTTTTGAAAAAGACAACCGACCTCCGTGTTGCTCTCCCCGCCTGCGTGACCTTGTCACACGCACACAAACGGCTCGTGGTGGCGTTCCCCCCCCCCCCCCCCCCCCCCCCCC
>SMGT01007510.1:247129-268162 GCA_004794575.1 Lanistes nyassanus
AAAAAAACCCCACACAATTCCAGCCACGAGCCCCTATTGCAGTAACAAGCCACGTCGCCACGTCGCCAGCGGGTATCGAGTTTCACCACCACCACTCACCTCTGTTTTTAACGTTAAAACAAATAAAATCAAAAACCACAAACAAAACAAAACCCCTGTCTTCCATACATCCAGGATTCGTTAATTACCTCCCTATATTTACCTTCGCTTCTCCAACCGAAACGCGTTCAGGAAAACAGCGTAGTTCAGAAAATGATCATACCGACATAACACTGAAACGAATGTTCTCTGTAGTTATACACAAGTAACCCTCTATGTATGCCCTCAGTAATGTGTACAATTGCTCTACAATTATCATAAACAATACTGTCTTCTCCATGTGTACAAATAATCCCAAGTGTATGTTGTCTGTGATATTTGCAAATGATCACCTTTGTGGTCCGCGATGTGCGCGTTGTCCTCTATGTTTATGGTGTCTGTAATAACAGAACTAATCCGCTTTGTATGAGTTCTGCAATAGGCAAAAATATCTTATATGTGTTTTCTGCAATATGCACATTTTAAATTTTATTTCTCTCACGGACATAGTCACGGGTCAGTCGCAAAATGAGCCTCCCATCGCGGCTAGTAGCCAGAAATGACAGCCCGTCCCACGGCGACTTTCACGCAACCGGCGGGTGAGAAACAAAGAAGCGACTCTCACGGAACATGATTTTACACTCAGCAAAAAAGCAAAAATCAACACCTTTACTACAAACAAAACATTTCCACGACTCGCCCCAAACAAGCGCGTCACTTCCGCCGCTCTGAGCGCGGCAGGCAAGAGCCGGAAGTTGGCGAGTTGCGCGAGTTGCGAGCGAGCCCAGACACAAAACGGCCTGCAAGTTATCGGACTTTGCGAGGTGATGGCCGCGTCACGCCGCTTACAGATCGATCCACAGACTAAACACTTCCGGTTTAGCGCCGAAAGCAGTCGATACTCGGCTAATTGTCGGCGGCTTTGGAGTCCACGCTTTGTTATCTCTGCGCCCTGGCGTACAACTAATTGTCGGGCCACTTTCACAGGCCGCTCGCTCTGTTCTGACCCCGTAACCTGGCAATTACTTCACCGACTCGTTAGCTCGGTCGAGGTCTTCAAGCCCCCGTGTAATTTCATCCTTTCCAACCGTTACAGTCTCTACCTTCAGATTAAAGAAAAACGTACTCCAACCCGCTGCATCCGTCTCCATAGCAGCTCCATCCGTTTTTTAATAAGTTCAATTTCGAAAACCTGCAGCGTTATCCAGTTAGTATCACGTTCTCTCCATAGCCTCATCAATACTCATTGCCATGCGGCAGAACCCTCAACAGTCTGTAAGATGCAAACAGGTGATATATTTAAATCTTCGGTTGTAAAGTGGCAAATGGGTGCGTGATCTAATGTCAGACTCTGGGCGTTAAAAGCTGGCCAAGGAAGGTGTCCATTCGTGTCCTATAGGATGCGCTGCACACAATTTTGTTCTTTGTGCATCACAGTACAAGAACGGCCTGATCACACTGTCAGATCTGCGCCCAATGTTAAGACTTGAAAGATGTGAGAATGCCCATGCAAACCGATCCTGTAAACGTCAGGAAGTGTTTCGGTACTTGTAAAGAAAATATTGCGCGACATTTTAGCGATCCCTTATTCCTTAAACGTAAACGACAAAAGACTTGAAACTGGGAAATGTTTAGAGTTGTTGTTTGATGACACGAGCAGATACAAGGCCACACTAATTAACTGCTACGATGTCTCCCGTCAGCCGTTCCTAGGGAACTCCTTCACACCATGGCTCTGAAAGCGTCTGTGATCACAACTAAAGCGCCATCACCATGAAATGCTACGTGACGTCATCTCAACGTTCTCTCGAGATGAGCGCACGGAGGAGCTGATTATGCATCTTTTGTTTACGTCATCAAAACACAAGTGCTCACGTAGCACCACTTGCCCCATGACCCGTAAAGACGTAGCTTGACCGATGGACAAGGCTTCCTTCAGAATATTTCATGAACTCTCTCTCTCTTCATATGAACTGCTCCCTCTAATCTCTTTGAGATCTTCACCTTTATTACAAATTTGTGTAAGTAACAACTACGCCATGACAGAAGAAAGTACTTCGCCCTCAACAAGAAGACCCAGGGCAGTGACTTGAAGTCATCGTGGTGTGAGAGGACAGAATGACTTGACACACAAAAAAATCTCGTATTGTGTACAAATATCACAGCACACGGTAGGTATAATTCTTCAAGTAAAACGTATCAACTTATTATAGCTTAGTAATTAAAACAAGTATTTATTTAATCGATCGAGCCAGGTCGTTCCACTGACAACGTATCCTATTTAGCCAAAATGCGGTGTTGAAAGAAAGAAAGAAAGAAAGAAAGAAAGAAAGAAAGAAAGAAAGAAAGAAAGAAAGAAAGAAAGAAAGAAAGAAAGAAAGAAAGAAAGAAAGAAAGAAAGGCAAACAGGTCAGAGGAAGGAAGGAATTCTTTTTGTCTGTTGCTTAAAGCAGATATTACAGACTACTTATTAGAGAGATATCAAACAGAACTAAGAGACTCGATAGAAAAGTGTAGCCAGTGAATAGCTCTGCAGTTACAGAGAACGGGACATCAGCAACCCTGGCCTCCCTGGCTCCCTTCGGGGTGAGGGAGGGAGGGAGAAGGAGGGTGGAAGCAAGTACCACAGCCTGTCTAACGTGCGCATGGAGAACTTTGCAGCAGGTATACGTCATGACATAAAAATATTTAACCGGCGATCGCTAACAGTTCAAATATCTTGCAGCATCACTGCTCTAAAGTAACGCAACGCTTTTACTGGTCTCAAGGCCTCCGCCCGGTTAGTGTTTAAAAAAAAAACATCCAGATCGTCAGGCGAGAAGACAAAACCGCCTGACATTTGTAGTTCTCAGAGTTAAGTATATGGGTTGTATGATACTTTTGCATGCATGCGCGCGCATGTGTATGTGTGTCAGTGTGAGACGCAGAGAGTTTTCACCAGTCATATGCGCATTATCCACCAGCTGGAATAAGTACGATTTGATTGATTGATTGATTGATTGGCGTCGAAAGCAAACGAGTTCTTTTGTTGCCTCGCTTAATTAACGATCTTGACCTGTGCCACTTAGTGTCGATGACCTTAACGCACTCACTCAACAAAAGCACACACGCACGATGTACATGAACGCGCACTAAAAAAAATTTATCAGAGCGTAGACAACACGACGGACGTTATTGACAAGCTCGTTGTCATTTTTCAACCAAGAATGGCGGAGACAACAAACGCTTCGTGCTACAATGCAAATGAAAAAAAAATCCCAGTCTGATCCCAGGGTTTGGTATAAACTGTTTTCCACGCTTTATACAGGCGTTATGCCCTGTGTCATTATCGCCAGCAGGGGAGACAAACTTGTCTTTCGGCCATAATCATCAGCACAGCATCAGATTTCATAAATGAATCTGAGCGCCGTTCAGCACGCAAACTTCCCTGATTGCGTCAGCAGACGACAGGACCTGGGCCATGTACTGACGTCAGGAGACCAGGGAAGACTACCTGGTTACCGTACTAACGTCACGGCAGAAACGTATGTGATGACTGTAGTAGAAATGAAGGTATACTGACGCCAGTTCATGGGAGCTAACGGCAATTTTAAAATGTACGTAAACGGGACACTCTGTCCTACTTCTAACAGATGATTAATGAAATGAACCAGTGCTAACATCAATGAAATATTACACTCAAATCAGTGGCTATACACATTATAACCGGGGAATACTGCGCTATTCAGTGAAGACTAAAATATGAAGATTAACCTCCTCCCACCCCAGACCTATGAGAAGTAGCCATGGACCAGACGTCATGTGGGCTAGTGGCGTTATGCTAGAACCCGCCACAGACCCCTGAAGCTGGTATAGGACAGTGTAGAAGACAACGCCTGTTTCTGCGCTGGGTGCTGGGGAAACTTTTCTGCCAGTGTTTCGCCCACAGTCATGGCACTTCCTCGCGTAGCACTGACATTCCTGTCCATGATGCCTTGAGTCTAACCTTTGGCTACAAAATGGTGTCAACAAAGCTCAGGAATTGGGGGGGGGGGGCTTATTACGGTGTTTTTAGCAATGGGACAGAAGACACAACGCTTACATAACAAAGTCCCGCGTCAGGGGTAGATCCTGACATGGCTAGAGACAGGGGCCCGCGACGTACAGTCCAGGCGTCTTACCTTTGCCGTCTACGCTGTGGGTGGCAGAGTCGATGTTCGTGGACGGGGACGTTTCTGTACTCATGTCGCTGTCCGCGCTGGACATGCTCTCCTGAAACACAGACAGGGAAAGGGTTTCAATTCTTCTGAAACAGGCAATGAAAGGGAAAATGTTATCCGGAAATACAGGGAAAGGTTTTACGTTTTCCAGAAATATGGACATTTAAAGGGTTAAAGTTCTCCTGAAATACATACATTTAAAGGGTTAAAGTTCTCATGAAACGTAGTGAAAAGGTTAACTCTACTTCGCCGTAAAAAGACAACGGCCTTCCGTCGGAATATTACCCTTAGCAAGCAGGGTGAATGCCTTGTGAAAGTTTCCCCAAGCGAAAATATAAATCAGTTCCCTATGTCTGTATTTTCGCTGGTATACATATTTACATACAGCCTTCACAAGAAATATGTAACGTTTAACCTTTACCTTTTAGGCGAAATGAAATCTGTTTATACTGTTATACACAACCTTTCGCGAAAAAGTTTCTCCTTCCCATCAGTGAATAAGTTGTGACGTTAAAACAGAGTTTCGATGTAAATGTCTGTTTTGTTCTCATGTTCAGATTTCGTCTTTTCTGCCGCCTCGGTGGTCTAGTGGTTAAGGCGTCCGCTTCTGAGGCGGGAGATCGGTGGTTCGCACCCAGCCGAGTCATAGCTAAGACTTAAAAATTGTCAGTCTAGTAGCTGCCCTGCCAGACGCCTGGCACTGTAGGGAACAGTACTAGGACTGGTTGGCCCAGTGTCAGTATAATGTGACTGGGTGGGACTGAAGCTTGCGTTGCGACATCAGTCCCACGTGTGGCAGCACGTAAACTTTGTCTAAGCAACACCGTCCTGATATGCACATCGTTTGCGGCGGGATGTTAAGCAACAAATAAAGAAAACGACTCCTCTTTACCTATACTGATTAGCAGTAAGCATTTCAGTGACTCGCGAAACAGGTGCCCAACAGGCTGGCCCCGCAGACAGAGAATGAACGGCGATGTTGGCTGACAAAATGCGACAGGTGCATTAAATAATTAGAAGACAATATTCGCGCTTTGAAATCGAAGTTGTTCTTACTCCTGCTCTCTTTCTCTCTCTCTCTTGCTCTCTCTTTGAATGTTTTCACGGTTCTTGTCGCAGTTACAATAAAATGCACGCGCGTGAAAGTAAAGACACGCAAAAAAAAACCTCAAACAATTATTAACAATCATGGCTGCAGGAAGTAAAAATAAGAACGGGAAATCATCGCAAAGTCTGTGGGGAGAGAGAGTGAAATTGATGGCCGAGGCAGGCAGGGAGGGAGGGAGTCAGGCAGGCAGATAGCAGGGCAGAGTGGGATAAAGAACATTGCAGTTATCATCAGTCTTTCCAATCAGTGTTAATTAGTATCATCGATAATACACTAACACACGATCGACTTCGCTGATGAATGACGCTCACATCGTACTACACATTCTCACTGTTCACTGCTCAAAAACGACAGACAAATTACCCCAGCAACAGGAAGTGTTTCCGCAAATAACGTCACCTGTAGATTTGTCTCACCTTCAGGTAACGCCGTAACCGGCCGTAACGCAAAGGGAGACAATTCATTGCCATGCTCGTTGTTAACACGTGGCGCTACACACAGCTCTTTCCGGACGAGCAGGCCAAATGCCAAACGCCAAACAGCGCGAAAACACACCAGTAAACCAGCTTCTATTTTCCTTTCGTTTTTTTTTCTCTCCCGCCGTGCCAGAACGGTTAGTTGCGTGACAATAAAATGGCAGCCCTTTCCTCTCGCTACCTTGATACGCTGATCCTGTCACACGGGGCAAACGGCTGTCTTGTGCGCGCAAAGCGTGCTATCTCTTGCGACACGTGTTTACATGAAATGTTTGGGTGGGGTTTTCCCCCTTTTTGTAACATATAAGTGTTAAGACACGCAGTTTTTTTTTTCTTTCTCTATTTGCCAGGGCACGCAGACCAGCTCAAGCATAGGCCGCAAAGGGCTCTCTGCCGCGTTATATCTGTCATACGACCTGCCCTTCTGACCTTTACCAAATACTATGTCGCGTGAGAGTGAGGGAGAGACAGAGAGAGCGAGGGAGAGACAGAGAGTGAGGGAGATGCAGAGAGAGTGGTGGGGGAGGAAGGACTGCACAAAGCCGATAATCTAGGCCTGGGTGCGAGGGTACTCCGATCCGCACATGCCTCAGGGCAACCCTGACCGTCGCAGAAGTGAGCGCGCGTGGAGGCTGGGGGGGGTGGGGGTGGGGTGGGGCAGTAAAGATCAGTGTCCTCGCCAGCAGTAGGTATGTGGACACCTATAGGTAACGGTTACTGTACACAAACATGTTTACAATCCCCAGAAATGCTAACGCGTGGTAACACCCACCAAAGTGCTAGCAATGAAACTGAAAACAGTTCGTGTCTGGCAGTTTTTTGGGGTGGGTGGGAGTGGGGTGTAGTCTCCCCCACCCACCCCAAGTCCCCTTGCTCTTACAAGAGATTCTGCCAGCTGAGATATTCAACGGTAAAGGCAGTCTGTCGCTGTACTATGGATGTACTACATATGTACTATGGATGTACTACATATGTACTATGGATGTACTACAGATGTATTATAGATGTACTATGGATGTACTATGGATGTACTATCATCTGGGAAGGTTCGACTCAATTTTTGGGCGTGTGTGAGTGCTCGTATAACTTCAGGAGTTTGGTTGGATAATTTGTAAATCATTTAGTGGTTTAATTGCCATTATCATTTCTTACATTTTTTATTGTAATTATGTGGGTCCATTAGTTTCGTGCTTTTTATTTATTCATTCTCCTTTAGCAGTCTGAATATTTACTTACTGATGAATTTTAATTTTTAGTTTTACTAATGACAACTTCTGAATTACTGCTGTTCTGCCAATCGTAATAATTTAGGATTATCAATGGATTAGTTTTTTGTTTAAAGTGTAACCTTTAAAATCATGTTTGTTTATTCCTCTTTTCTCCATCCTCACCCCATCCACCCACGCACGTTTACCTCTGTACATTCATTCATCCATCCATTTATCAATGTATCTATCTGCGTGGGAATATGTGCCAGCAAACAACATGCAGAGGGCAGCCCGCTGGCATTTTTTTCCATGCCTACAGCAGATCGTGTCTATGTAACAACATCCAAACAATCAAGTTTGTGTGACATCATTATCATAGTTGGTGACATTTCACGACAAAAACAAAGCTGAATATAGACTCAAACGGTCAGCTAGAGAAGACGATCTGGATAGGTCATAACCCCCCCTCTCCACACACACCTACTCCTTCTTTATGTACGTGAAAACTAGGTTGAGGGGCGGTAACCCACTTAACTCCCACATTGCGAAACGAAAATGGTTCCCTGACCTCTGTACGTATATTTTTGGTCCCTCAGGCCTCCAAATATTTTCACTCACGCAGGCATTTCCTGAAAATTACTATTCTAGCTTTGTACGTCATAATCAAGACAGCAGATTAAAGTGTGGCAGACAAATATGATTTCAAAATGGACATTCAAATTACTAGATTCCTGGAGTAAACGAGTGTTCAGTTGCAGAATACAGCAGCGAACTGCTACATTCTCTTGCACAATCGGCATATTGTACAAGTTCTGCAATAGTTCTTAAGTGAACAGCGGCAGAGAGGTTTCACAGAGGACTTTCAAAAGCGAACGAATTGACGTTTTTCTTTGCAAATCGTGGCCATGTGTACACGTCTGTTAAAGAAAGGCTCTAACACTTGCACGTTGCTTGTAATATTTTTTAAAAAATCAAGGATTGCTACAAAGCAGATCGGACTATGCATGGAAGTGTCCCAAAGCTTCACAACGATTATGAAAAAAGGTACAGTTCACGCGCATGCCTAGTAGCGCCTAGCTAAAAATAAAGGGGTTTTCCGTGAACACGTACCAGACAAAACAATCTAAAACTCGTTTGGCCCTTTGTGTGTACTGGGCGATTGACGAAACAGTCGTACAACAGATGTCGACAGGGCGGGGGTTGGGGTCTTGAAGAGATCTGTCAAGGCGCCAGTCTTTCATCTGGACTCTCATTCTTTCCTCAACGTCTTTCATTCCGTCTCTCCACCTCTCCCCTTCTAGTCGACCATAGGTACGACTCTCCTCTCTCCCCTCACTCACCCACGATACTTCTGTGTGTGCGTGCATGCGTGTGTGTGCGTGCATGCATGCGTGCGCCCGCGCGTGTGTGTGTGTGTGTGCACGCGAACACGTATCAAGTCACCTACCTGTAATCTTATCTCAAAGATGCCCTACTCACTCCGCAAGCGCTCACAGTAGCCGACAAAGCTGAGCCACTCAACATTTTCAATCCATTTCTACAACAGGATACGTAGAGGCAAAGCGTCGTGCACGCCTTTGTCAAAAGTTGTCGACGAGCGCAGCGACAATGGCAAATGTAAACACAGCACTTAGTTTTGACAAGCTCCGCATCCCATTGCAGCACGGCACGGCCATTCAAAGGCCCCGCTGCACGCCCCGTGACATCGGCCTATTCACGGAATATTGATAAAGGTGTAGTCCCCTCCCCCCCTCCTTCCATGCCCCGCTGTCTGGGACCGATTTTGTTTTCAAACTATGACCCGGCCGCGAGTCAGCGCGTTGTCAGGCTGCAATAACCTGCACAGGAGTTTTCAAACTGACGGTTCCACTCCTCCCGATTACTGACGACAGGGATCTCTAAGAACTGAACGGGAAAGCGATTGCACCTGAACCGATTAAATGACGTCAGCTTTCCGTCATCCCCGTCTTCACGTCTCTCGTGCTCCTCGTGTCCTACGGGCGAGATTTTGCAATGGAATACGGAATTTGCAATGGAATTTCCGCCCTCCCCCCGTCTTGAAAACTTACAATGGGAAAAGTGCGCCCCCTCCCCTACCCACCCCTTTCACTTCTGGTCACTACTCCAGGAAATCTGTAGCACTCAAAAGCCGTGTAACTGTAAAAAATACTCTAAATAGACCTCTGGCTGTGGACACGACCGCATCGGTGGTCTAGAGGGTAAGGCGTCCGCGTCCGAGGCGGGAGGTCCGGGGTTCGCAACCCGGCCGAGTCATCTCAAATTTGGCAATCTAGTAGCTGCCCCGCTAGACGCCTGGCACTACAGGGAACAGTACTAGGACTGGTTGGCCCGGTCTGAGGCCCGTGTTGTGCCAGCAGTCCCACTTGTGGCAGCACGTTAACTTGTCTAAGCAACACCGTCCTGATATGCACATCGTTTGCGGCTGGACGTTAAGCAACAACCCCCCCCCCCTCACACCCACTGTGAAACATTCCAGGGAGGCAACGCTTCTTGCTGTAACTGAAGCCTAGCCAGGTGCTCCAGCAAAGGATGTGTCCCAAGTGTGTCCGCACCTTTCTCTCTCTTTTAATTCTCTCTTATTTTAGGGGTGGGGGATCCCACATCATCAGTTACCAAGCAGGGGATGACAACTAGTGAGACAGACACCCTCATCGTTACGCCATTACCCCCCCCCCCACCCCCGTCCGAAAGAAATACGAATTTTTTTCCGCCGTGAAACGCGTTAACTTCGACAGAACTCAGCAAATCAGCTCCACCTGCTCCTGACAAACTTTCCGCGTGAGTTGTACAGCATGACGCAAGCAGATCTCTACGCCAAGACAAAGCCAGAAATGAGATGCAAGTCAGACTGCGTTATCGTAGGGTTAAAAAAAACGGACAGGAGAGAGAACAAAAGTGGGGAAGATGAAGATGATGACCGCTAGGAGGCCTAACGGCAATTGATGTGCCTTTCCTTCTCCCCCTCCCCCGCCCTCCCCCCCCCCCGCCTCACTTCCAGCGTGCCCCACTGGTGACAAGCCTGTGGCTTCATCCAAGGCGAGCAGTTTCAGGTGTGTTGTCGGCGCTGCCCGGGTGCACGGCTGCGGCAGAGGGGCAGATTGTGGACGCCCCACGGGATGCGATAATGCTGGCGGGTGGCTGGGGGTGGGGGTGGGGGTGGAGGAGAAGCAGACGGAAATCGATTTGAACGGCACCAGAACTTCTCTGCCAGCCAAGTGAAAGCCGAGACAAGCCGACATCAAACGTAAACAGAACAATAGGACGGCACGAGGGTTGGCACACACATGCACGCACGCGTGCACATACACACACACATGCACGGGTACACACACATACACACACACATGAGCGTGCGCGCGCCTAACCCTAAGCAGAAAATGCAAACCGTGATGTCTGCACGCGCACGGTTTGTTTTTGACTGTATTATCTACACCTTGTACCCATTTTATCTACATACGTATTCCACGCTCCTAACAGGAAACATTCGTAGTTGTTCCACCCACTGTCTTCAACCAGCAGCAGGTTCTCCAAAGTCTTCCCCCACTTCTGCCGCTACCTGTCAGCTGCTGGAGGATCTGACTAGACAAACCTGAACGCTGACACTGCTAATGGACTTGCACGGCCAGCTTTACCAGTGCATACATAAAAGATACAAAGCACTTGATAAACTCCGCTGTGGGTTTAACACGAAGTGAAATACCAAACTGCGCGCTCCCGACTAGGGCAGTCAATAGCATTTTATTCCCTCTCGGGCTGCGGGGTATATAGGGGAAGACTGTTCACCCCATCGCCCGATCAATACCGTGTTTCTGCATGTACCCCACCCAACTATCAGGAGTGCCGTCCCGTGCCCTCGCCAATCAATTCCTTTCGCAAACAGGTAGCGGGACTGCAGGCAGCACTCCAGCTCCGCACAGCCGGAAAGAAACACGCGCACCCGTATTCGCACACGCATAATCGCACGCATAAACGCGAATCTTTGATACGCGCGCACAGACGTGCACGACTCGCTCCAGGGATGGCTTGCAAGAACGTTCTTAGCTGTTCTTCCGGCCATAAGGATGGTCGTAGGGCTCATTCGCCCTGTGTATTTTACGTGCACCTTTACGAATGAACAGGAGATAAGAAGGCTCATGCGGCCCGACCCCTTCGGTCATCCGGTTCGTCTTTCTCTTTATTCTTCTCCTTGCCCTGGGGGGTACGGCACTCAATGCAAATTACGCTCAGAGACTAAGTCCGTAAGCACGACGTTGTGTTGGCTGCTTTTGTACGTCTCTGTGTTTATCCCCGTCATCTAAATGCCAACCTCTTTGTCTACCTCGGTGTTATCATCAGGCCCCGTATGCATGTAAACTGTAATAAATTTATACCCGAATAGCAGATCTTCTGTCTCTGAAAACGCCGTTTCGGTGAACTTGGACTAAGCTATTCGCTACTGGGACGACCAAAAAAATAATTACCTAATAACGAGGGCGAAATCGGACTGTTCGGTTTTCGTGCGTGGGGAAACTCGAGGAACTTATTTTGTAGAATATTTATCATGACAGGAATAAGTCCGCTATTCCATTGTCTTGCATACTGGGCCAAGTGTGTTCACACATCTTCTGAGCGCACCATCTCTTGCCTATCTACCAGCACACCTTTTCACGTATCCTGATCTCTACATATGTTCATCTATGGATTCCGACATGGATTCGAAGTTTGGAAATGCACCGTCCATTGTCCACTTCAAAATTTTAATAACACGCCTCAAAATGGGCATCTAATGCCGACCTCACACGGTGTGATTTCTGGATTTTCCAGTAAAAAAAAAATGATACAGACCTTTAGCATCCACCAGTAAAGATGGACGAGGCGGTGTCTGCAGAGGTTTTGATAGTTTGGTCTCAGTGTATACATTACAGACCTACTCGTTGTACTTATTGTACGCGTTTTTACTGTTTATTCACTTTGCACGTGAAACAGATCTTGAGGTAAGCAGTGCAACCGAGAACTGAGACAGTTTCCCCTCCCACACACAAAAATATATATATTTATGTCGCAGTCAGTTTCAGTACCTGTGCACGTTCACTTTGCCCACTCCCCCCCCCACACCCAACTACTGCCCTCTGCACCATCCCCGCCTTCCAGCAAGTCCACAAAACGGTTAGCGCCATACACCTAATCTGTACATACCCGCGGTCTGTGAGTGCGTGAACCCGAGGCCAATAACCAAACACTGCGCGCAGCACGGATGAGCTCGGGAGTATGCGTGCGTCGCTGGGCGTCGAAGGAAAGTGCCAGAGACTGTCGCCTGTGTGTATCTGTACTGTCGCCTTCTGTTCATCGACTCTCTAAACTGCCCCGGTAATGGCCGTACAATAGACTGCACGGGGCCTGTTCACACACACGCCACTCACCCCTGTGAAGTCACATCTGAGCAGAAGGCCTCCCCACCCCTCCCACCCCCCTCGCGTCACAATTTTCCCCTCCGCATAAAAGGGAAGGGTGCGACATGATGCCGAGGGGAAAAAAAAACAGTGGGGGGAGGGGAACAGGGTCTGCTTACCGACAGCCACGCGCCCCAGCCAGCGCGTGCACAGGTAACAGCTGTGCCGCGTGCAGTTTGTGAAAACCTAAGCAGGTTTTTTTTTTCTCCACCCCACCCTTGTACCTCCGACTGCGTGCGTGCGCCCAGCGGCAGGGCTGTTACCCCTCTGCTTTGGAGTAGCGGGCTTCGCCTGACGCCGGTGTCGTATCGATCAGCTCGCCGCTTTGTCACGGCCTCGGCGTTCGCTGTACGTGCCTCCTGCTGCTGAGGCAGGGATACACCCCGGTCTCTTTCGTTCTCTTCCTCCTCTCGCACCCCGCTTTCTTAACACTCTACCTTCCCCTCTCTACATCCTCATTCTCCAGTTTATCTTCCTCATCGCTGTGGACAATGTGTCCCTCCCTCCCCCCCCCACCGAACTGACCCTAACTCCACTCACAACCCTACAACCCCAGCCCACATGTCCTCAGCTGTACAGGCCCCAGGAACAGCGAGCTTTTGCACCTACGAGCTATGTACAGTGCCTGTGTATAGGACAGTCGCTATCGACCGTCTGAGAAGCTGAACACGTCGTAAGTGAAGGGGCCCGGACTGGGTTGGTTATCACCGTATCATCAGTGTTCTATTAAGTTTCAAAGTCTCTGGCCTCGATCGTTTTCGCGCTTGTTTTATTTTTTATATATAAAACATCGTTTGTATCTTCATCGCACAGATACGGAGGGTGTGCTTCTACAAAAGAACTACCAGAGGAGAAATCGTGACCACTTAAAATTTAAAAATCAAGTGTTGTCATCGTTATACTAATAATTTGCTGTCATTATTGCTAATTTGCAGGAGACTGCCACCTTTAAAACACTAACTTCCTTATGGCACCTGTTTCTTTTTGTGTTGAAACTGTCGATGCTGAAATGATGTTTACACATCTGCGTTCGAGCTCGACTAGAAACAAAGGAACAATAACATACTCAGACCCACCCACCCACACACACACAGAGGCAAATGCAGCAGAAAGAAGCTTACAAGACATGATCGCAGAGAAAAAGCGACATAATGGAAGCAAAAGGAAAGGTGGAAAAGATTTCTCTACGTGGAAACGCACCTGTGCACTAAGAAGCACTTACACCTTGTGGACATTTCAGCATTTTTGGCCAAGACATGCATGCGTCTGCTTAAATGTGCGAGTGTGGGCAGCAAAGCGTCAGATGTAACGAAACATCTACGCAAAAGATAACGTGAAATTACTGTACAGGTGTTGACAGCTACTAAGTGCAACTACTGATGAGAAGATCTTGCCAGGTCCCTGACGTCAGCTGGAAACTGTCCCCAAACAAGAGTGACCGACGGACAGCGGCTATAGGCGTCCTGTCTCAGCAGACCTGTCCATGGGACCAGGCGTCCTCCTGTCTCAGCAGACCTGACAATGCGCCCAGGCGTGACCGCCTCAAAAGACCGCAAGATTAGATTTACTTTAAGAACCCCTCCGGGGCCAGCAGCACGTATAATACGCTACTTGCAACACAGAAACGATCTGTGGCTGTCCACACTGGCTCACATCAGCCGACAACACTAGACTGGCCGTAGATGTGCACTTATGCAAACGTGAAACTCGTGGCAGATGCGAGATTCTTACCTCCATATACGCGTGAAAAGCTGCTTTTTTTTCTTAACTTAACGCGTCCTTTTGGGCATGAGTCAAACCAGGACACTTACTGGTAGGACCGCAACCCCAATCCCGCATAAAATGTTGCTTATTCTGAAGTAAATGCTTGTAAAGAGCTTTCCATGGAGTAAATTATAATCAAACCATTGTAATTAATTGTAGGGATTTTAAGTGCCTCTTGCTTATTAATGAGTGCTTGCAGCACCTAGTTTAATACGCCTGTTTCAGTTGCTGCTCTAGCTGGTACACCTTGCACGTAAAAGTTGCATTAGAAACCGTGAAATCTTAGCTAAAAGTCAACCACCAATTATATTTAAAAAGTGGACACACATAAAGCCACATTAATGTACGCCAATTTATGTACACACGCGTGTATCTGGTTGTTTCACTTCTGTCGTTTAAAAAAAAGTGTTTGACACCTGCGAAGTTGGTCCTCACCATCATGTTACTAAGACGCTGCAGCGAAAACACTGGAGGTTATTCCATCCCCCAGCCCCTTCTGCACGCCACCACACATGCTAAACACGTGACACAAGGTAGTACTTTATGAACGCGATTTAAGAAAATCAGTTATGAGTGACTCACTTCAAAGGATTTGACCAAAAGCTTTGTGTTCTTTTAAATGCCATAAAACAACAGAGACGGCTGTTTATATACTATCTTTTCCCCCCGTACCTGTTGGCTAACAAAGGCTTTGAGATACAGCTCCAGTGAACATCACAAAAAGCATTAATGCACACCTACGCAGCAACCTCAAGTTGAGGTCATCGTCATTGGTCATGGACCCCCTGTAGCTTGCGACCCAATGTCCAAAGATAACCCCTGGAGTCTTATCAATGTTACCAAGTCTTTTTTAAGCCGTAAATGCTTTGCACGAACTTTTCTCATTGGGGTCTTTTTTGTCTGTCTCATGTAATCTCCCACGTTCCCATTTCACCATTTGGTCACAACAGCACTAAATAATTCTAACAGCCCAGAATAACTATAACAAAACTTAAGACGAACAAAACTAAATATCTTTAACAATATTAAATAAGTTTAAAAGCACTAAGTAACTCTAACAGTACTGGCATTATATTTAAAAACTACTGTTCACATCATCACGGCTGAGAAGTGCTTGATTGAGAGAGCTTGTAAGAAGCTGGATAAAGTGGCTAGTGTTACATCACAATGTAGTATACCGTTACCTTAGCTGTACCAGGGTACATTGGGACGGCTGGAATGGTACTCCACTTTGGGCCTTACGTCTAGACAACTGGTGGTGAAAATTACTGTGTGGGCCTTACGTCTAGACAGCTGGTGGTGAAATGGTACTGTGTGGGCCTTACGTCTAGACAGCTGGTGATGGAATGGTAGTGGAATGGTACTGTGTGGGCCTTACGTCTAGACAGGTGGTGGTGAAATAGTACTGTGTTGGCCTTACGTCTAAACAACTGGCGATGGAATGGTACTGTGGGCCTTAAGTCTAGACGGCTGGTGGTGAAATCGTACTGTGTGGGCCTTTCGTCTAGACAGCTGGAGGTTAAATCGTACTGTGTGGGCCTTACGTCTAGACGGCTGGTGGTACTGTGTGGGGATTACGTCTAGACAGGTGGTGGTGAAATAGTACTGTGTGGGCCTTACGTCTAGACAGCTGGTGGTGAAATGGTACTGTGTGGGCCTTATGTCTAGACAGCTGGTGGTGAAATAGTACTGTGTGGGCCTTACGTCTACACTGCTGGTGGTGAAATAGTACTGTGTGGGTCTTACGTCTAGACTGCTGGTGGTGGAATAGTACTGTGTGTGCCTCAGGTATAGACGGCTGGAGGTGAAATGACAGCGTGTGGGTTTTACGTCCCCTGGAGAAATGATGCTCTGTAGAGCTGGTGGCGTTGGTGAGACGGGGGTGCCACATTATCAGTTAATGCCAGTGACCATGACAAAGACACCAGCTTGTTCCCCGGGCATCCGGTAACGGAGGGTGAGCCTTCGCTGTGATCAGGCAGTGCTTACGTCACTTCCGTTCTATCAAGGACTGCCTGCCTGCATACCCCTACTTTCTGCCATTCTAGTTCCAGCAGAATTATTCTTGTCTCCCCCAGTGTCCTTCTCTAAAGCCCCCCCCACCCCCACCAGCCCCCTTCCTTTTCTGATCACGAGAAGACATGGCTAAAGAGTTCGCTCTGTTTATTGTCTTCATGGTGTGTCGTCAGGGTAGTACAGATTGTGTGCCAGAAGTGTGCATCCTCTTCGATTGCTCACCATTACTACTTAACTGAAAAAAGTGCAGACAGGCTGATTTGAACCCACTAGCGACAAACGCCCGAAAGCCGGTCGCGTGCCACAACACAAGCACAAATATTGCTTGCGTCTTGTTATGCCGTCCACGCAATTCAAATGGCTGTTGACTGCTTGTCTTTTTTTTAAACGTTTCTTCGACGTTTCTCTGTGTGGGTTGTGGGGGTGTGAGCTGGGGGCGGGAAGGTTGGGAGAGGGGTGGGGATGAAGGAGCAAGGCTGTGAGGCAGTGGTTGTCCCCGCTGAGCAGTTCTGTTGGAAGTGCGATGGAGTATATACACGTATTGTTATTGTTTACTACTTCTGTCAAAGCATGGTTCACCACCTTAACATTTCTTTTCTCATATATATTTAAATACGTGTGTGTATATATAAACATAGGCCACGCGATCAGACAGCCCGTTACAGGACATACATTAATATTACATTTCCTTACAAATGGAGCCTGTCCTTTAAGATTAGCCTCTTGACGTTCGGAGTGCTAGGTACCACTGTCTTGTGTCAGATATTTCAAAAGCAGTCGCTGTGTGCGGTATTGCAGCGGGGAAAGTCTGTTGAAGTGGGCTGTGTCAGTGTGGAGTTTGCAGTTTTTCCAAATGTCAGGAAGTGAGGCTCACGCTGCCCTTTAGCCTTGCTCAGTCTACGCGCACGCGCACGCGTGCACACAAGCACCCACGCCCCACCCACCACCCCCCCCCCCCCCAAACACAAACGCGAGCAGTACGGTGGTGCGATCGGAGTCACCAAACACACAACGGGCAGGACGAACCTAGATACCTGGAACTCAAGACCCACCCGGGAGTGAGGGGAAAAAAGACGCACCAGACCATCTGCATGCCACAGACTGTACAAGAGAGAGAGAGAGAGAGAGTGTACAGTCATCTATCCAACGGCAATACGCAGCCCCAAAGGAGGGGTTCAAATACATAAATTTCCTGTCGATGACGCTTCATAATCGACTACAAGTACTACAGTCCTGATTCCTGAACAGGCTGATATGACTAGCTCCGAATGTGTATCTTAATTCCTTTAGTACAAAGGTGTTTCTTCAGCGTTCCGTATCAGTTTGGTGACGTTATTCAAGTCAGGGGTGTAAATGCTCCCTCCACCGTGACCACTCTGCACGTGTACCCACGTCACGTGACAATGTGGATATACCAAAGTGGGGTCTAGAGGGAAGCTCGCTTAGAGGCTAAACTGCTTTCAGCGAGGAAACGGATCGAATTTCTCTCTCGGCCATCGAATTCGAGGCATAGGGATACAAGCTGAACAAAAGTAACTTTACGGATACTTTTTTTTCAAAATTAAAAAATAAGTTTGGATATATACAGTCAGGAGTAGGAAATCATTGTATGACGTCAAACTACGTGTACTAGGTATCGACAGACACAGATAAAGGCAGGCCACAAGATGAGTAGACAGGTAAGTAGCTACTTTAGTGTGAGACGAACATCGATAAATGAACACTGCACATAAACAGCTAATAGGGGCAGAGTAGGAGAGATAAACCTGACCCGTAGACTCCTCAGCTTAAGGTCGCTGGCAAATTATTTGTAACCCTAAGCATACGACTCGACCCGAGAAAAAGACCGTTAAATCTGTAAGTATCCCGTCATGCTAAAAAAAAAATAAATTCAAATAAACAAGCAGATCGGAACTACAAAGAAGAAAGGAATGTGCGGAAAAGGCAGGTAGGATCGAATCTCCGAAGCAAACAGACAAGCAGAATGAAAAAAATACCTTCGGTGGTTCAGGTTTATTGTTGTTTGTTGTTGACTTCCCACTGTCCTTGCCATTGACCGAAACCGACGTCCTGGCGACCTTACTGGTTTTACGGGGCATTGTCAGGCTCCGGGTAGGCTAACTCGCTCGGCTTCTGACGTTCACAGAACTTTTGACGCCCTCGCGACGACAGTTGGTGACGCGTGTGCTTCGTCAGATGACAGCCTGAACCTAATGGGACTTAACCGTTTCTCCTTGGTCCTTCAAGCTAGGGTCAGCACATGGTTTCTGCTGGTCAGGCGCCACACAGTCACGTGGCATGGAAATCATTCGGTCGATGCTTGATGCTGACGACGTGGAACCTGATGTTCAGGTCGCAGTGTGACGGTTTATCCAACAGTGCCGACCCTTATGGCGCAGAACCGAGGGCGGTAACAGGAGTCAGATTGTGAAATCACTGACTACCCCAGTCGTGGGGTCGCTTTGACTCGCACTGCCAACAGCATCCGTATAGGACTCCGCAGAGCAGGCTGCTGCAGAGCCGGCCAGCACCGCTAAGATGATGGAGGTATTGTCCTCCAAACTAGTCTCACGGTCAAAGGCTAGTGTCGTCTGAGTCCCTCTCGGGCTCCCAGTTGCCTTAGTGACGCGACGCCCCGTCTGTCTCAGGTGGGAATCGACACTTGGGCAGCGTCACACCCACTGATAGGTGCGCAGGCGGACGGGAGCGCGTGAGGCACAGGCACAGACGCTGGCAATGCCGTTGGTTTGGCGGCAGCACTTCGCCTCGACACCCCCACCACGGGTGGGGCGACGGAAGCAGCACAGTGGTACGTTGATGAATGCCACGAAAACTGTCCTACAGGTAAGCAGAGAGCGCTGCTGCAGGCACGCACGCACGCACGTACCTACGCACGTGCAGGTGATAGCAGGCTGTAGATACTGTGCTCCCACCCACCCCCACCTGCTGTTGCGGGCGCGTGCGGCACACACGAAAGACGCGAGGGTCGATAGAGGGAGAGGTATGGCCACCGTGTCTACCAGAGGCGCGACGTTAGGCTGTGGTGCGTCTGTGTGTGTGTGCGTGTGATGCGTCTGGTGTGGTTGGGGACTGCGTGCGTGCGTGATGCGTGATGCGTGTTGTGTGCGTGGGGATCGTGTGTGTGCGTGGTGTGTGCCGCTACAGCTCCCCACCACCACCACCACCACCCCCAACCCGCGCCTGCCTGCCCCATTGATCACTGACTCCGGAGGCTGGAGGAGGGGAACAAGAGAGGCTCAGATGTGGCGAGCGGAGGGATTGGGGCGGGGTGGGGGTGGCTAGGACGAGGGAAAACACGGGCTTGGATGGGCTTCAGAGGGTTCCACAGCCACTAGGTTGGTGGGTGAGGCCGGGTAACAAGAGGTAAAGAGGTTGCGAGAGAGGCAGGATGGAGCCCGCTAACGTAGGTTTGGTCTGCGGAGAGAGAGAGAGAACGAGGTCTGATAACGGACGTATAGGGACTATATAGGGCTGAAGTGGGGAAGTAAAGAGACAGGGGGAGGAGTGAGCCCCATTCTCTCGGCTAAGTAAAATAGCCACGAGAAGGGGGAAAAAGGCTGAAAGCGAAGGTTTATATATATATATATAAAGTAGAACCCTGACATTAACACCAGTGAACAAGGATTTGTGGTTTCACCTTAGACCCAGCATCAAAATGACCCAACAGTAAGGTCGTCACCATTTGGTGTGGGGGTGGGGTTACATCACGCGGCCAAGGTTCAAGGGGTTAGGGAAGACGGTAATTACACACAGCACAAAACACAGCATTCCGAGGGTTGCAGCGCAAAGATTGCTACCCACAGTAACCCACTAAAAGTTTTTGAAGTCTGTGAAGTCTTGCTCTCTAATCACAAGCAGGAACTGTCAACAGTCGCTAGGTAGATATGTGGGTGAATTGTTTTGTCCTGGGGGGAAGACGGACAAACTAACCTTCGCTTCAGTCACTGAGAAATGAAGCCCAACATTTAAAGACAGGTCTTGGGTCAGCTCGGATGGGGCAGCAGGCGCCTTCAGGCACCTGCAACCTTTGCCTTTTGCGGGTGTTTTGACGTGGACTGTCTGTGCGCATCAACAGTAGCTGATCTGTGCGTTTCGCAAATATAGCTACAGGTGCCACAGAAAAGCTTAGAGCTTAAAACCAGTGGCCACTTACATACCTGCATACCTTGCGCGGGTTATTCCCGATATTACGTTCCAACCGCGTTATTCCCCTGTCTTATGTAGCAGTAAGGAAATAATATTGAGTTACACCAACCTGAAACCTTTGTGACAGTCTTGGCCTATACAGAGGGGGAGGGGGGTTTCCGCGTTCTGTCAATAGGGTGATATATGGATAGGGGGTGGGAAATGTGACGATCGGGGTGGGGGTGGGGGAACAGACAGACAGACAGACCAAACGTGTCAAATTTGTATACAGATGAAGCTTGCAAAGTGAAGGACTAGGCGCACACCTGCATAACTTCACCGGATCTTTTGGCGAACTCAGTTCCCGATCAGCGGAACTGAAGTGTCTTATCTTTAGGGAAGCACACAGGACAGCTACCATAGCAACCAGCCCAGAAGCACACAGCACCGAAGGGGTTGAAGTCTAAAGGTGATGCTGACCAGGGGGTCATACGTCTGGGAGGACGTTTCGCGGATTAATGATCACACGCACGTCTACACCATCTGCCTCCCGAAGCAAGGTCACAAAGGTTCAGCGAGACGCCCGTG
>SMGT01007510.1:268859-290909 GCA_004794575.1 Lanistes nyassanus
GAAGAAGTTGGGGGGGGGGAGGGAGAAGGAGAGAGAAGCGAGACGCACTTGAACTGGGTTAGGGGCTGTGGAATTGGCTGGACACTGAGATCCACCTCTGTCTTTTCTTCTTCCTGTTTCAGTACTCCCCGACGCAGGTGCCGTGCGGACAACATCGGCACAGGCAGGTCCACGCCATCTCAAAAGTGTCCTCCGTCATTTCGGAGGTCGTGGGTGTGTGGTGGTGGTGGTGGTGGGGGGTGCTGTTGCTGGTGGTGGTGTGGGTACGTTGACGCCCATGTTGGCGATGATGTGGTGCACCGGCCCCCACCGCCAGTGAAATTATGCTGACAGTGACAAACGGCAGGGGCGATGGTGCCAGCCGTGAGCCGACGCATGTTGTACGAGGAAGACCTAGTCCGACTCTTTATCTCAAGAGGCGGGGCCGTGACAGGACGCGCTTCTCGGACCTGCCGTTGATCGTCCGGCCATTGTGATAAGGCGCAAGACGAGGAAGAGTGGGGCAGATGGGCACAGCAATAGATCCACGTCGACAAAATAAATAAATAAAAATAAAGATGATGAACAGAGAAGCATCCTAAGAGAACGTGATGTTCAAAGGTATCGCTGACTTCCTTTGTAAGTTTCTGTGGACAACGACAGGAGGTGACAATGGCAGCGATTAACATCACGAGCCGAGGCTAGGGTAACGACGATGACGAGGATGTCCAGCGAGAACAGGGTCAAGGTCAAAGGGCGCGGAGCGCGCTGGCTGGTCAAGTGCTCGGCATACGGCACGACCAGCACGTATGGACGGTAATGGCAGGATGAATAAAACATGACAGATTTTTATTACAGAGTGCGCGCAGCCGCCGCCCAGCCTGTGACCCGCCCCCACATCTTCTGCCACACACGTACGCGTGCATCATTGTGTGTTCACGCGCATGCGCGCGTGCGTGCATAGCGTGTGTGTGCGTGTGTGTGCGCGCGTATACAAGAATCCATGTTTGTGTTCATGTGTGTCAGTGCATGCGTATGCGAATCTGCGTGCAAACATGCGCGCCCGCCGCTGCGTGTGCTTATGATTCTAGAAATGTGTGCACATGTGTGTTCGTAAGCTTGTGTTGAATTTGAGTGACTGAATGTGTATGCTTAGTGCGTGCATATATGTGGGCGCGAACCTGTCCATGTGTTACCCTTGTGTTTGCGTGTGTTTATCGTGAACGCTTGAGCAGGGACCATGTTACCACATGAAAGTAACCCCTAATGCCGCTGTTCTTTTAAAGACGCTAAACTATTACAGGTAAAGGTTTAGCACTGAGAGATATATTTGCAAAAAAACAAATAAGACTTTGAAAGATAGTTCATCGCATTTAATTAGCACGCAAAGATCAGGGGTGGAGTGGGGAAAAATATAAAGGTACGGGTACATGCGAGTAAAAGGCAATGATGACACAGAGACAACAGAGAAATGATGTGATGTCAAGCCACGCACACAGAGATGTCATAGATGAGTGTGTCGGTATGAGATAGAAAGGACATTCAGTTATTGTATAAACGGTAACATCACAGCCATCATGTATGAGGTGAGACTGTAGGCGTGTGAAGCTGAACGCAGCCCTGCTACAGGTGGATTGTAGACAGCCAGGTGACATCTACAGTGACCAAGCTAAAATCACGGACGGTGAAAAACGGATAATGCTACCGGTGTGTAAATCGCCCTAACCACACAAAAATAACACAGATAGAGCGGGGGGGGGGGGTACCTTACGTGGCAAGTACGGCGTTATGTCACAGGTGATTAGGTTAAGTGTACAGTATGATGCGTCCGTATTATGCTAAAGGCAGAAAGCAGTAATGCAGTGATGCGAATCGATCGATGCTAAAATTTTTTCACACGGGTCTGGTCAAGACGGACTTTCATGAAATCAAAGGTTGTGAAAATAATCGCTTGGACGACAGAATGGCTTGCTTGACTGCTTTCCTTCCGTAAAGAACCAAGCTGCGAAAGTCCTTGGAGCAGATGCGCCAACAACAACAGCAGTAGTCGCTCGCGTAGGGTGGCCGTGCCCTTTCTGTGACCTCGTGTGTCAGACGCCAGTGCCGACCGTACGGAGACAGCAAATGCGTCAGCAGCGCCTCTGAAAACTGGGTCGGGAGGAGCCGGCGTGGAGCTGACTTTTAGCTGCTTCTGCCCAGAGCCCCCCTAGCAATGACTGTCTCGGCATCACTACAGGTGACTGGAGCAAAGGCGCGCTGACCAACTTCAGACGCGGCCGTCTGTGAGAGACACGAACCACCTCTACCCCCCCTCTGCAAAAGCAGGCAGCAAACACGTCTGGAGGTGAAATGCCCTGAATGAGAGGAACCGGCAAAGACAACAGTCATCCTGCCAAGGGAGGTAAGCAGGAGGATGATGTAGTCAGCCTGCCAAGGGAGGTGACCACTGGGGAAAGACGGTCAAAGGACACCACATATACGAGTACACAGGCAAGGGACACGACTTCGCTGAAAGCTATAGAAAAAAAACCCTACTGCGATAACAGCGTGTACAAGTACTTCACAGTCGGTGCCTGACCTGCAGTTGTGAGGGGGCCAAAGGGGTGGGGGTTGCGGTATATACCCCATCTCTCACAGTTTGGATTGCAGACATGCTGGATGTGGAATAGGGGAGGGACTTGTCACGTGAACTACTAGGCTAGACGAACGCGCGCATGACAGGACTAGTCCTCAGGAGAATATACATTATACATTATACATAATATTATACATATTATGTATGTTGTTCAAAACCCTGCTATGCTGTGCCTCGGTAACATCAAGGATCGTAGGAATATTTCATTTCAGCCTGTTTGTTATTATCCTTACCCGCATGATAATGGGGGGGGGTTTGTGTGTCAACGCTCGGACCACGTGGAGCAAATTTCTCGCAAAGGTGGCTCATTAGGACAAAATATTTATAGTACTAGATGTTTTAAACAATTACTCCACTATGTGTTTGCCCGTCTGAGTGTTAATCTCAAAAGCTCAAAAGTGTATATGTGTATATATACACATACACTCGCCAATATGCAATAAGAACGAAAAGGGAAACGAAAACTGTATAGTTCAGGTCTCTGGTCCAGCACAATTGCCGCAAAAAAAACCCCCAAAACATAAAGTCAGTAAAATGAGAAATATTATTACAAATACTTTCCCTGAACGAACATATACCTCTTTAAAAAAGTAACAGTTGCAGAGAATTCAGCAACATTGTAAAAGGAGGTTAGTTTTTAAAGTCTGTGCAGTTTATTTAGTTGTAAGTAACTGCAAACTTCTGATCACTAGAGCTTTATCTATAAAAGTGACTGATGAAGCTAACCTTTGAATTTGTCATTAGCAAGGCCAACCTAAAATGACTGGAAAAGGGACAAACAATTTTGGATTTTTTTTTTTACCTAGGACAAAATAATACGTACTGTAGTGCACGCATTCCCGTTTCTTCTTTTTCTCACAAAAAAGACTAGCAACATATAGAAGGTTATGTCTGATGTATATTTCATAAAATGAAACCTCAAGAGGGACACTTTATCGATTTCCTTACAGCTATACTTCGTATTTGAGGTACATAATGAGAGCAAACAGCTGCAGCATCTCTTTTTTTAAAAATAAAAGCTAAGTAGAAAATTTAGTAAGATAACTCCAACAGAGATACTGGCAGCGCTCACACATAGCCGTATGCAGACGCCTGTGCCCAAGGGAGCTTACCGTACCTAAACACGTAGCAAAGAGAGGGCCGAAAGAAAGGAACTTGGCAGATCCTCTAAAAAAGATCTGCCCGCCCTTTCTTTATAACGGCGCTATTCTTCACACAGCTAGCCCTCGGTGCACAACGTGTGCATACAGAGAATCCATGTTATTGAAGTCAACCCGCTCACTAAGCGTGTGTCGACAACTAGGATTCAACGACGAACACAACATATAACAAATACATGGAATCCTCAGAGTGCAAATTATAATTAATAAACAACAAATGAGGACAGAGCGCTTAAATTATCGAAAGATAACTCCAACAGAGATACTGGCAGCGCTCACACATAGCCGTATGCAGACGCCTGTGCCCTAAAGGGAGCTTACCGTACCTAAACACGTAGCAAAGAGAGGGCCGAAAGAAAGGAACTTGGCAGATCCTCTAAAAAAGATCTGCCCGCCCTTTCTTTAAACAAAGCAACTGATTTTAGTATTCTTTTGAACTCACCAATTAGCATCTTGACATCCCTAAAAAAATCCATCCTTGGGGGGGGGGGAGGAGAGGTGAAGGTATTTTGGTAATGAGGCCGTCATGATGGCTATGATGCAGTCAGTAAACCGAGGGATCGGACAGGCGGCTTAAATGTCAAGAGGGCAGTGAACAACAATAGAACTATTTTCGCTGCTAACAGACGGGGTGAAAGCGTTATTCTAGCAACTGTAAGCTTGAGCTATAAATAGGCGACGCTTGCCTGTGTGACAGGTAATTTTGTCATCAACATTTCCCGCGCATTATGTATAAAACTTCGGAAATTCTTCTCGCTGCATGTGACACGAATAGTGTGAATAATGTATAAATATTGAGGCACATAATAAATAGATGAGGTTACAGTCAGCAATATAATGTAAGAAAAAGGATTTGCTGTGTCTGCAAATAGAAGTCTAGACTATAAATGTTTTCTACAGTAATACCATTAGTTCTGGTCTGATCGAAACTATATGAGACCAGACAATCGTGCATGAACAAGACGGCAACAATCTCGCGAGACTGCCGTATGCTAACAGTATGTACCCTGACAGTAAATGTGGTCAGGTTATCGCTGGACACTACGTTGCTCCAAGGGAAAGCGGACAGCGATAACATTTACTGTCATTTACTGTCAGTGTACTGTCATTTACTGTCAGTGTACTGTCATGTACTGTCAGTGTACTGTTAGAGCGCTGGCTTCAGAACCCGATGGTCCTGGTTCTATACCCGTGCGGTGCACCGCGCTACCCCCCGCTGACCCACCTGGAAATGGGTACCTGGTCAGGGAAGGTGAGGCAGCGAGGGAGAGATGGACACCGTCCTCACGATGCTTGCCCACAGAAAAGTGGGGGTCTAAAACCCCCACTCCCGTAAGACCTACCCACCCCCACACCCAATTTACTGGACAATCTTTACCTTTACGTTGTTCTGATGGTACTGGACAACGTATAGACAGAGAGACAGTGACCATGCCGACAGGAAGACAGAGGCCATGCAGACAGGAAGACAATGACCATGCAGACAGGAAGACAATGGCCATGCAGACAGGAAGACAGCGACTGTGCAGACAGGAAGACAGTGGCCATGCAGACATGAAGACAATGGCCATGCAGACAGGAAGACAATGACCATGCAAACAGGAAGACAATGGTCATGCAGAGAGGAAGACAGAGACCGTGCAGACATGATAATAGTGACCATGCAGACAGGAAGACAGTGACAATGACAGGGCTGACGGAAGATATTAACCATATAGACAGGAAGACGGTGATCGTACAGACAGGAAGACACTGAGAATGCAGACAGGATGATAGTGACCATGTAGACAGGAAGAAAGTGACAATGCAGACAGGAAGATAGTGAGCACGTGGGCAGGAAGACAGTGACCATCCAAACAGGAAAAAAGCAAACATGCCGACACGAAGACAGTGACCATGCAGACAGGAAGACTGTAAACACACTGACGGGAAGACTATAATCCCGCAGACAGGAATACCATAGACATGCAGACAGGAAAACAGTAAACATACGCACGTCAGAGCGGCTACACCGACTTCACTTCGCTGTTACAGCAAACATAAGTTTTGGTGTCGTACAAGGAAGGTACGGTCCCCTGTTACGTGGGGCCACTTGTCCCTCCATACACCCCCAACTAACGGCTGACGGATAACAAGGTGACCACTGCTCCGCCGCTGGCTGTGAGCAAGGGGAGATAATGACAAGCTATTAGCACTGACGCATCGCCCGTCCCTCCCAGGCGACGAGAGGAGAGAGGAGGCGTGGGGGTGCTGAAGAAAAGCCAGAGAATCGTTCAGTTGTAGTTATTAAAGCGTTAGACGAGCGAGGGGAAACAAGAGGGTTCGGTGTGTGTGTGTGTTCGCAGGCGAAGAGGTCTGGGAATTTGCAGGACCAGCGGTAGCAGAAAGGGGAGGAAAACCTGGCTACTCCTGCCTCACTTGCCCTTAATTTTGTTTTCTTGGCGAAGGGGTGACCCCCTGGGGCGCGTGCGGGCCTGCCAAATACGGGCTGATCGATCGCGGCGCGTGCCTCGTGACCCCGCCGTGGCCCGGTGTGCATATGGTGACTGGCTGGCCCTTTGTGGATTGTCTCCCTTCCCGAATTCAGTTCCCCGCCCCGCTCCGTGATTGCAGGGGGGACAAGTATCCGCCCCAGCCACGGAAAGTCTCTGGCATCATTGTAGGGGTTGGGCGGTAGCTAGTGGGTAGGGGACGTGAATGATTAAGGTGCCCAGGATACAGCGAGCGCGCGCCACTCTCTGGCCACTCCTCCCACCCACTCCTCCTCTCCTAACCAGCCTCCTCGCTCCTCTACACAACTCCGATACGCATACACGTAAACACACTCGCACACCTTTGACAACATCTAACGCATGCGCATCTATGAAAACGCTTTTTTTTTCAAACATAGATGCAGATATACATATATGCAAACGTTTTACCATATATGATACTTGTGGACACGCAAACGCGATCATACGGCACCTCAGGGACAGACGCGCGAACACGCACGCACGCACATGCTCCAGCCCTTTATTCCCCGGATGGCCCTAAACCGTGCCCTCCCAGCCGAGTGTCCACGCGACGCTCGTCAACACCTTGCATCGACTCCTGCCCCCCCGTGTCGCGCGCTGCCTTCTGTGCCTTTGTCTCGCGCACAGCGCGTGCACTGCGTCCGACCAGCCAGGAGGCCCGGATGACAGCAGAGCGAGGAGGCCCGCTGGCGCCGGCAGACAATGGCGAGAGAGAGAGAGAGTAGAGAGAGAGGGCACCGCGCCACCTGACACACCAGACCCCATTACCTGTACAGCGAAACCTGTCTGACACTGGTGCTTGTTATTTGCACAGTGCGACCTGTCTGATGGTCACTGGTACTGTTTTGCGTTCTGCGACTCGTCTATTGCCGGTACAGTGCGAACTGGCAGTAGTACAACTAGTTTCCTATTACAGAATGTCTTGTCCAACGTGTAGGGGTCACTGGTATACAGCCTGCAAGTCAGCTCGCTTTTACGAACAGCGTAGCTGTTTAGGAAATCGGGTAAATGTGTCTGACTCCATTTATAAAATCACTTCAGAAACATGTTTCGAACCGGTTAAGGTATTTTCAAGAATGTTTATTTTATTTGGTTTGGCTATTGATTTATACGAAACATGACGGACCATCATTAGAGAAGCTAAACCAGCAGTTGCAACCGTTACCGTAAGGCGTGTCTGTGTGTGGCTACGCGAAAAAGGTACGTAATTGTTATCACAAAATGATACCGTGCATCCTAACAAATTCGTAACGTTAAAAGAGAGAGTATGATCGCCTCTCGGTATAAATAAGATCGAACTTTTTTTAAAAAAAAACTCTCACAAATGTCTTGCTTTCGTTTCACTGGCATCTCTTCCAAGCTTGTGTTGCTTGAAACCCGGACTGATCTAGGATTCTTGGTAACACGCTAACATTCATCTTTTCCGTGATTTTCGGACAACAACTGTAACATTCCGCTATCCACCGTCCCTTTATTCAGGGATCCATCCTCCTCATGCCGAATCCGATAACATCACTAGAGCCTTCAGGCTCAAAGTTTACTGCTGGTTGTTAACCCACAACAGTTACCACCTGCCGTGGCAACAGACAACAGACTCCGGCTGGTTTATGTGCGCTAACCTACCCACTCAGCTGATTTTAATCCGTACTCTGTTCCTCCATCCCCGATTATCGCCAAATACCGGTCATACTTGTGGCTGAGTTACGATGGAACATGTTTGGGAGACGACCAATTCCCCCGGTACACCTCCCACATCTCCGTCTTGGCGACTCACCGCTCGAGATTATCATACTGAACAGAGTCTGCTGGCTGGCTGTGTAGTTCCGACCATATTCCTCTCTCTGCAGCGCCCTCTACGTCACATGATCTACCCCATCACGTGCCCCCACCTTCGCAGGCGCAACCAGTCTGACTCAGGACCTGTTGATCTAGCTGCAATGCTAAGGTTCCTTATGTTCACCGACCAGTTGTTGACGTGTAATACTACACCTTGTTGACACAATCCTGTCAAAATCTGGTGAGCACAGCGTCTAGCTAAGCTCGTCTGTCTCGTGTCATCTAACCTTTGATGACCCTCAGTCGTTGTTCTGAGCAGGGATCGAACCGAAACCTGTCAGTCCTGCCAGGTGTTTTGGCACCTGCTGTTGCCAGCGCGAGGAGCTAGTCTGTTTACCTAAGTGCAACTACGATTCATGAATGACTGACAAGCCCCCTCCCCACAATCGGAGCCACCGACTGCTTGGTGTTGATGCAGCCGTCCTTTGGCTGACAAGATGCTGTCTGCATACTCACCTTCCGCACTTGGGCGGGGCAGGGCTGTGGAAGTTTTGTCCCAGCCGGGCACATGCACCGTTCCCTGCCTGAAAACTGCATTCGACTTTATATGCTGTCTAAGCCACCCGACGATCCATGAGTCACCTATTTCTAACGATTAAGCAATGCTGGGTTCACGTGGGCCAGCTTTCCTTTTGTCATACAACCCAGCGATCAAAACAAACTCCATATTTAATCGCTCGTTCCAGGCAATGTCCACCAAAGTTTCAGCGTCCACGGGAAACTAGAATTAAATGTTGTAGAAAGCAAACAATTCGCAAAACAATTCGGCCAGCTCGGGACGAGCGAGACAAACTGAAAGAAGACAGTGTGTTCTTTCGATTTCAATGCCCCAGAACACTACAGAGGTTGAGCCAGCGCCTGCAGTATTTAACGTACTCGTACTGGGTACCTCTTTCTGTGGGGATGTCACGATTTGGTGCCCTGCTTATCATTCATTCAGCGGTCAAAGGTTAACAAACCCGGTAGAGACGGACCAAGAGTTCTAAGCCCTTTTTTGGCTGTCTCTCACTATTTTATGTCCAGAATGATAGCAACCTGCCTACTGTAAACGCTGGACCGGTTTTGTCTTTCTCTAGGTTTGTTTCGGCGGGCTTGAGAGAGCCGAATTGTTTAGAGAATTGCTTGCTTTTTGCTACATGTAATTTTAGTTTTTCCTGGACACTGAAAGTTCCCAGCACGTTCTCTTCGATGAATGAGTAGATAGAAACTGATTAGTTGTTGATTTTTTTGTTATTTTTTGCTGAGCTGTTGTTCCAAGGTAAAAAGAAAAATGAAGGCTGTAGAGTTACTCATGCAGCGATACACAGATACACCGGACAGTAAGGATGACTTCATTTACAAGGGTTACCACTGCTGGCTCAACCTCTGTTATTAAAAGTCATTAAAATCTTTTTTTTCCCCAAAACCGACTCGGTGCATGCAGAAGCCATGCTACTATCATGCTGCACATAAAATAGTGCAACAGAATATTTTTTTAAGTTGCAAGTAATGGTCTACAAAGCTCCTCCATTACTGTCGGGGATTCACGGGAAAGAAAAAAACCGTTCAACTCGTAAGCGAGGTTCGTAACCTCTGACCGCTGAATGTTAAGCAGCCCACGAAGTCGTGACGTCAACACAGAAAGACGTAGCGACGTAGCGACGTAGCGAGTGCGAGAAGATGACGGGCTGTGGTGCCACGTCTCTATCAAGTTTCAGCCACTTGAAGAAGTCACTGTAGGGGCAGTCAAGTGCCACGTCACCAACACAGAGTCGTCGGTGGCGGTTTCGTATCTGCGTCACACGTAGTGGCACCTTCTCCTACGGCTTTGTGGCGCGATCAAAGAGCGTCCCTCCAAGGTAGTGTCTGTGACTCCCTCAACTATCCAAACACTGGGAGGGTGAAGTCTCGCTCAAGTGTCGTCTTACCTCTGTGTTCCCCACCTCCCTCCTGCACCAGTCGTTGTGCAGCGGTGTGGAGAGGGGGAAATGGGAGTGAAGATGCCACACCTATCGCTCTGCCAGATTTTCCTGTCTGCTCCACAATGTCCGTGAGAGAGACAGACAGAGACTATGTCCTACATCTGTGAGTCCATCAGCCAGGAACCCATTAGTTCTTTTATCTCCTGTCCTGTAGCGGGCCGTGATGGCTGCTGAAAGATTGACGTACGGCCCGGCCATCCGGCGCACACCGGGGACCAGCCGCACGGAGCCTGTCCCAGGTACCCAGGCCGTCCTGCTGCTGATGGGCCGGCCCCCTCCCCCTCTGGCGGCCAGATCAAAAGAGAGCTATGCACAAGCGGACGTCACCGTTGCCCCAGCGTGGAACACTGGGAGAAGCTGGCTGGACGTAGCCGTCAGTGGGTGGGTGGGGAGCTGACATAGAAGCTGCAACACGCTGCGACAGCATGTTCTGAATTGGGTCGATGTTAAAGAGTACTCTCCGCTCTTCCGTGACGGCAAAACCCTTTCCCCCCGCTGTAGCTGAATGTTTTCTTAATAATTATAAAAAGGGACAAACCTGAAGAACCTAATACATTAGCCTATGTCGAAACAACAACAACAACAACAACAAACTAGCTTCGCGGACAACCGGTACCCCCGTACTTATGACCTGTTAGACAACTGTAAGCCTAACGTTTTATCGAGTGGAAAGCGTGTCTCCTGCATGGTTTATATGGTTCATATATTTTGGCGCGTGATTCCTTGGACAAGATTTGTCCGCTGAGTGCACATGCATTCCGACAAGCTTCCCCCTCCCCTCTAGGCAATGCAGGATGTCTTAAAACTTTGGTGATAATCAGCCTTTTAGCGCACCGCACACGTACGGAGATAGAAGACACCTACTTATAATGCTAGCAATGACGTCAGTTTTGCTCAAAAAGGTTGCCATGGATGCAAGGCGACGAACAGGCTTCCATGGTGGGACGGTAGTGGTGGCTGGCGGGCAGACAGCGACCTTGATAACTCAGTGTCAGAGAACAGGACTCGCGTAATCAATGTTGGTTTCAAGTTAGTCTGCAACCGTTGTAACCTGCGTAACTATCGAGGTCGCTGAACCATGTAGCTAAGCAGCAAGAGTGTGAGGTCTTCTATACACACCCGTGAATTAAAGAGAATTTTTACAGTGTAAAGGGTCTCAACGATTGTCGTGTAAATAGTGAACATTACATCTGGTTAATTTGCCCGTCGTGGCATTCCCTGAGTTATTTTTTCTTTGAAACTCGGTTGTCGTTGTTTTTCACTGATATATAATTTTGTTTTGGTGTTTCACTCTCATCAAACAGAAAAAAAAGTTTACAAAAAACCCCAATCTTGTTTGGTTTTCCGTTGTCTGAGAGCGAGAGCGAAAGACGTCACTGTCACGTGGTGTGTTGAAGTTAAACATTCGACAAGAATTCATCCGTAATCAGTCCCCAAATCTCGAGCTGCTGCGATCATCAAGGTGGGTTCTGGCGCCTAGGTTAGTAGCAGGACCCAGTTCACCCTCACTGCCAAATCACAAACTGACAGGAAGGTAAAATCATTTCCCAGCTACGCTGATCACGCTTCGTTACACCAGCAGCTGAACGGTCGATGAATGAGGCTTTACAATGAACGAAGGCAAAGGGACAGAATCCCAAAGTAAACCATTGCACGCAGTCTGACAGATTATTCCCCATGAGTGACGTGACTTCAGATTATTTGGACAGGCTACAGACCTGCAACCCGTGGAAGATGGGGTGGTGCCAGGTGTCCAACGAAAAACAGGCTTTTATATTCGCACACGTTATTGTGAGGAACCAAGATCATCACCAGTCAAGAAAGACAGTGTGTTACGTCGAGTTCCTGCCCCAAATAACCCACAGCATGTCTCCTAGTCACGTACGAGGATTTTCATTATAAACTGCTCCCAACAAAATAGATATTAATAAAGCATTACGAGTGATAAACCTTTGTTTAAAAAACGAAAACAGCAACAAAGACATTGGAGAGCGAGTAAATGCCAAAAGGGAGATAACTGCGACGCGCAAAACAAAACACGGATAGCTGCACTTTGATCCCCAGTCTCTGCTTACGTCAACGCAAGCGTGTAGCAAGAGAAAGAGAGAAATGAGATGGTGAGGAATGAACGAACGAACGATTTTATTGGTTAGGCCTTCGGCCCATAACAGATGGTGAGGAAGAAGATGGTGAGCAGAGCGAGAGAGAGACGCGCTTGTGGAGTGAGTTGTGAGTTGCGGTTTGTCAGTTGTATAAGTCGCTTTTTGCTCAGCTGCTACTGGGAATGTTTCTCGGCTCTATCAACAGAAGCAGAGGAGGACAAAGGTGAGAAATAGAAATCGATAGTGGGAACCAACCACTGACAGGCATAACACGAAACTGCAAAGGAAAAAAAAAAGAATCTGCAGAAAACTGTTTCAAGACAAACGAATGGGGCATGAACACCAACAGAACGAGAAAGGATGGGGGTTGGTCAGGGCAGACATCAGATGCTGCATCGTTTAGATGCGGTGAAAACCTAAACACCAACCTCTTCGTGACAGGAGTAGTCGGACATGTAGCCTTTGTTGCGCATATGGTTCAGGTACGTCTGGGTGATAGGCACGCTGAAATCGATGATTGGCGGGTCATCAGTCACGTGGCATACCGGTTCGGCGGGAAGAGACGGCGACTCATTCTGATTGGCTGCTGCCGTCGTGTTGTTGTTGCCTTCTAACGAAAGATGCATCCGCTTCTGGCAGTCTGTGCAGGACATTAAAAAGCGCGTGACCGCCTCCCGGGGAAGGAAGCTGTACGTCTCTGCGATCTGAAAAAAAATAAACGTCGAGACATAATGAGTAATAATTCTTCTCAGCAAAACGGTTCGTTAGCAAAATGCACGAAACAAATTCTTTTTCATAATTATCCACGCCAATCGGCTGTCAGGCGGCAAACGACACAACATATGAACAACAACAAAAACTATAACACTGGCATTTACGTGAAATATACCTACGTGTCCTTACTGCCTTCATGCACATTTCGCTCAGTCAGATAAAGTCAGTTTCTTGCGTACCAAAGAATGATCGTGTGTATTAGCATGCTATATTCTTGACTCAGGTACGTTTCAAAACAGCCAGAGAAATTTGTTAAATATCATGTAAAAGTCGAGTGTCGGCCTAAGGTAAACAATATCAAACAATTACCTTATTCAATCTAAATTTAAATTAAGTCCAGAGGAGTCTTGAAGTTCAGGCAAAGTGGATATGATGTTTCCAGTATAAGTTTTTATTCCAGACGAAGATTTGAGTTTGTCCCTTTATTATACTGCACGGCAATGTGTGCTCTGCATATTTGCATAATTGATAATTAGAACTTTATTTTTAGCGTAGACGCATTTGCCAAAGTATCTATTGTTTGTTTGTGTTAGTGTTTGTGTTCAGGGAATTCGTCTTGTAGTAACATTGTTCTATATTGTTATCTGTTTTATATTGTAGTGATTGGTGTCTTGATTGTATTCTTAATGCCAGTAGACCCCTCCACCGGATACTGAAGTATGGTTGTTTTATTAGAGGGAAGCCAAGTTTTAGGCTACATATCAGTGGGTCAGCCTTGTGCCCATCAATAAGTTATGTCTGTATTCATACGGCCCTCGTCTTCAGCTCGTTTCGGGCCGATCGTTTGGCATGTCTGATGCCAGCGCTGCGTCAGATTATACACCGCTTTGGGAAGGGACATCACTCACTTCGGAGTTGGGTTTAGACGTGACGCGGCCACGGAAAGAAATCTTGGCTCCATCGCCGGTTATCTGCTGTGATCTGGCCGCGCTGCTCGCAGCTCACCATTTCCATGATTTGATGACAGACGATACTGCGCGCAGCCTCTGCCTCGACAAGCACGCGCGCACAGAGAAATAGCCAGCAACCCCGCCACGTCTCCACCCCAAATGTTCGGCGGTTGCCTCCCTTAGCCGACGGGCCACCGCGCCGGGTAACCGGAAATGATGGAACTGAAAACGCTAACTAAACTTGCGACAACAGATAAAATATTTTGCATGTGTACAGAGTGGGTCTTTTTCTGTCAATAAAGAACTTTGTATAATCAGGTCGAACTGCTTTCCTGAAAATGTTGACGAACTGGGAAGTTTGTGTGTTATAGTTTGACTGTGAACAATTCTGTTTTGCTGAGTGCAGAAATATTTTGTCGTCAATGTTAAATGTGCCTGACTAGGATGGTGTCAGACAAATGTGTTCAAAACAGCACATTTTCTGTTATTACATATTTGGTGGGAAAGTTATTTAGGCGATCTATTTTAACATGAGGACTGTATGTATATTTAATAAGAGGATTCTAGAAAGTTGGATTATTTTTTACTGCATAAAGGAAATTGAGCAATCCATCAAAAAAGGGGTCTCATGGTGGAAACAAAGAGATTTATTGTAGGCCTTCCGATTCCGTTTGCGCAGTTTTTTTTCTTAAAGTGGTCGATGGATGGTGATGAGCTAATGTCGTTTGGAAACACTGAAGGGAGCTCCCAACACGAAAACTCGCTTTTCAATAAGCCGTCAGAACAGGGGAAGTCTTGTTAAGTACGTGTATATGTCAGGACAAACGCACTTCCTGTAGCGGATGTTAAGAGATGTAGCAAAACGTGTACAGCCTCGGAAGTACGTCACTGAAGGTCCCTTTTTTTTTCTCTCTCTCTCTATCTGCGCGTGCGCCAACGAGCAATCGCCTTCGGGTACATAAATTCCTCTCTGTCCGCCGAGACTGACCTTTGGAAACAGATATTATGGTTCTCATCGATTGAAATGACTACAACGAGATTATTTGAAAAGTGCCAATGTATTTTTTTAGCATTGTATCTTTCACTAACTGCAACTTTGCTATAATGAATTAGTGTGTGTGTGTGTGTGTGTGGGGGGGGTGTCTTCGTTGGTGATTGGAGGGGGGATGGACAGTACTGTCCGTGCTCACTAATCTCCTTGATCAGGTGACAATCAGGACGCCTGCTGTCACCCGCCTGGGGTTACAGTTCTCCAAGGATGTGTTATTCTCCGTAAAGTGTAGTATCAGTTCAGAGGAGAGAGAAGTTCGTGCTCCAATAACACTGTCCGGTTGACCCGAAATGTTTACAAATGTTTCTTGTTTCTGCTACCTTTCTTCTCTGCAAATAGTCGTTAGTTTGAGGGTTACTTGTGCAGCGTCCAGTTTACAGTCTTTAGATATAGAATGAGTTGGGATTCTTTTAAAATCTTGAGTGTAAGAAAATCCCCAATTGCTCTTGGGTAATAAGACAGAGTATAACAACTCCTGTTCCGGACTTTAACCTGTTTCCTTCAATTTCCCTTTGTGGGCGAACGCGATGGAGCCTAGCTCCATCAGGGGACATAACCAATGAGTCATTGTCCATGTGTAGCAGGCAGAGTTACGCTACGCTGCCCAAGTCTGCCTCTGTACACCAACGTCCCGGAACAGAAACTGGATTCACTGGGGATGGAAGGTTCAGAGATGAGTGAGGAACAGAGGACGGGAGAACGAAAAGAGAGAGAACTGTATTCACTCGGGACTAAAAATACGGAAGGAGGGAGTGAGAATCTTAAAACATATCCACACGACTGCGAGAGCTGTTGAATTACCACCACCACCACCGCCACCCGTGCCAACCAGCTGCCTCTTCCTCGCATAGAACTGCCCTCAGCGCTGCAAGTGTTTTGTTCCAGCAAGTCGTCAAAGTGGGTCAGCCAGTGACGTCAAACAAGTTTGTCGTGCACTGTGCTACCGGCTTTGAGACGGAGTTTTCTGCAACAACAGGACTCCGCTTTCATCCCGTTCGAAACCTGCACGTCACTGTATGCGCGTTGCACTAAACTTGGAAACGCCAGAGTTCGTCAAGGACAACCTGCGGCACTTGCTGGCTCTTATACACCTGCCAACGAGCAGTGTACCGTCTGCCTCAACGCAGGTAAAGAACAGCACGTGACGCTTTCGTTTGATCGCGCGCTGCTTAAAGTTCGTGTTTGCCCAAACCTAAAGCCGTAGTTGGTGTACTTCGAGTGTCAAGTATTGGGGTTTGGTGGGTCAAGGAAATTACCCCACAGACTCTAGGTGTGATCCGTCAACAATCATCTTGCTTAAATTAGGTATTTAATCCTTCTTGTTCAAGCTACCATCTACCTCTCTCACGTCATCACCAGGCCAGGTGGGCGCAGTAGTTAGGTACCCCGGGGGGGGGGGGGCATACAGCTCTGTCCTGGTCGGTAGATGCATGTATTCTGATGACCACGTGTGTTTGAACGCAGCAATGCATGAATGAAAGAGGTTAAAATAAAAGGACAAATTTGAAAGTGTAAGTTATCTTCTGGTCAATCGTCTTCTGCGGAGTCTGCTGAAGGCTGATGGTGTTAAGCCTCGCCACAAAAGCAAGTGTCGCCTTCTAAGTCCTGTACGGGCTGTACGTGTCTTGAGCTAACCGGTTGCTGTAGTGCAAGATACTCTTCGGGGGTGTTGTGTTCCCCACGGCTGGTGTGCAACTCTAGGCACGTGCATCGTTTGCTGGGGAGAAACTCTACGCTGACTGGGCGAAAGAAGAACCGCAGGACGTAAAGGAGGAAGTGAAGGGACAGAAGGAAGACGGCCTTGAGTGGTTGTATTTAACTGAACTCCAGTGGAGCGATTTCAGACGTCGAAGGTCGACCGAGAAGTGTCGCACAGTGCTGCGGTTGTGTGACGTCAGCGAGAGTAAGCTGTGTCCTGGAAGGCAAAGGACAGGAAGGAGAGTTCGACAGGAACGTGAGTCTGCTGTTACCCAGGAGCAGCCAGGAGGACTTTCTGACACGTCAGCGTTTAGGACAGCAGGGAGGGGCGCCCTGTGGTACAGACTGTAACGTTGTAACGTTGTGCAGACTGTTCAAACAACCAGGTGACGTGTGTTTTGTGTTGTACAGGTGGTCATAGTGTGTGTGCGGTTGAATCAGGTGTGTGTGTGTCTTAATCTTGTGTTTAGAAGGGTAGGTAATGGAAGGAACTGTATATGTTGTTAGCTGAAACAGGACCCCCCCAGGAGTCATCCCTCTTACGAGCCTAGATATTCATTCTGTAAATACTCGCTACCTGTAAATATTTTTTTATTAGGAGTCTGTGATTCTTTGTTTGTGGCGAAATTGTAGGTGGACGGGGGCTCGGGCAATGGTGTACAGTGAGATAGTTAGTAAAAAACATAAGTAATCCAATGATAACGTTTTCCACCTACACATATTTCGTCTTCTTAAAAGAGGTTGTGTAGAGCGAACACAAAAACAACGCATTAAGAGAAAAAGTAAGCTCCCATGAGCTGATTTCGAGCCTTACACTGTACTATTTTATAGTGACAGGGTGCTGTGTTTATTTCCAGCGCAAATGTCTCTCACAACGAAAGCTTTATTTACAGTAGAATCATAGACCACACGTAATACCTCAACTGTTAAACAAATATATATATTCTTCTTCTCGGAAAGGCTGTATAATAACGTCGATATCATTCCAAATTATTTGAAGAGTCTGTTTTTCTTTCCTTATCATATTTACAGTCGCTTTTGATAAGGTCCAAGATTAATCATGCAGCAAACCCATTGGCTGTCGTCGACTAACCGTCTAGATAAAAAAAAAAAACATTAATGGAAAAAGTTTAGTTTAGGCCTTCGAAATATTAATTAGGATATTTAAGAGACTCAGAAAAAAGTAATCCATTTCGCATTTCTTTCGGATATCATTCTGAACCTTCGGATATTTTTTGACGACGAATGCTAGTGGTTGCCTGAATGCCTATGGGACCGCCCTAGCGGTGTGTTGTACAACTACACAGCGCGCGCTCAACGATTTTGTTTCGACGGTACAGGTACGCGCGTTAGCACCGGTCATTGGCCATCAGTTAATACCAGCAAAGACAGAAAGAGCCCGGGAATTATTGTTACTCCTGTTGTGATAAGATTAATATTGTCCCTTAAAAGGCGTTTAGCTGATGGTTACATTTGCCCACACAGTTGGCTGCTTGACTGTGATGTTTTTTGCTAATTGCCAACACCGCCAGGACCATACATCATGGGTACAGACTCCTATATCAAACATCACAAGCAAGAATGTAAAATGTTAAAAAAAAATAATTACTCCTCCCTGAAATCCATCTAGTGTGAATTCTGCGTAAAAGACCGTTGAAAAGGGTATCCAAGGAATACAGCAAAATGGCCACCGCGATTATCTCGCTAACTCCTAAACAAGATCGCGTGGTCTCCACATCACAGTTTGGACGAAGTCGTGTTGTGTGTGGTCTAAGTGAAGAAACTCGATAGAAAAATTATCCCGCCATAAGAAAACACAAGTGACATCCCTTGCCGGCGTCCCCCCCCCCCAACACACTTTTTTTACGAAAATGTTCATTCATTGTAAAGCTCTCCCCAAAGAGCCGTCAGCCGCAACAAATTTCTATTGGCGTACCATCTCCAAAGCGATGCATGCATGTAGATTACCAAAAACAGAATGGTACGATACTCGGTTCAATACAAGCGTGCTATAAGTACTACTAATACTGCTATAAGTACTGCTAATAATGCTATAAGTACTACTAATACTGCTATAAGTACTACTAATACTGCTATAAGTACTACTATACTCCTATAAGTACTACTAATACTGCTATAAGTACTACTAATACTGCTATAAGTACTACTATACTCCTTTAAGTACTACTAATACTGCTATTACTAATACTGCTATAAGTACTACTAATACTGCTATAAGTACTACTATACTCCTATAAGTACTACTAATACTTCTTTAGTGCAGCACTTATTTGTTTGCTTTCGTTTAGTACACTTAAGTGTATACATGTAGCCTATTGCCGACAGTTTCTTTCAAACTTTCTGCAAGAGTATGATTTTTGGATTCGGGCTGGCTGAATCACTCGTGACGTTTGAGGCACATCTATCTCCCAAGCGTTTCCACTGGCTGGGCGTCGTATGTCCCCCAATCTATATTGTGAAAAATAACTGTGCGCCCCGGTAGCTGGCATTGTGTTGCGCTGTGTCCCTGAAACTGCCGACCCCCACAATCAAATCTTATTCTTCCTTTCAGACCTAGCATGCGAGGCGATGTCAGCCAATGACCTAAACTTGTCGGAAAGATATCGGCTGACATATCGACATATCGAAGGCGGGATGGGGCGGGGGTGGGGGTGGGGTGGGGTGGATTCCGTGGAGGACAGTTGCACGGGCCTGTTGTGGTCATGAAGTGCACGTTAGACACGGATTGCATAATATATCTATGGAGTACATATTGAGTACTTAGCTACAAATAGTATATGGAACAGACAGAATAAAAAATGCGAGGGAGCAGAGGTGCGCGACACTTTGTCGTTTCCCGTCAAGGAGGCAGAAACCTTCTGGAGAAGCGCTGGCCTGGGAGAAATTCGATGGCTGGTGGCGGGATGACAGAATTCCTGGCCAGTCAATGTGGAAAGCGCCATAGAAGCGTGCGTGTTCTCAGTGCTACAGTATCTGCCAACCAACGTCCAAAAGCAGACATCTGAGTTTCCATTACCGGCCGATATTGCCATCACTCTCGTGTCAGTAGCAGGTGCCTAAGCGATTTTTCAAGGCTCACCCCAAGCTGCCGACGGCCCGTTGATGAGGCTGGCCAGCGCAAACAAAGTTCCGGGCCTGCTGTCCTGGTGTGATGTGGGCTGGCGAGCGGCCACGGCGCGCAACTCTCGAAGGGGGGCTAACTCTCAAAGGGCGCTTTCCATCGATCCTGGGACGTCCCGCGCTCTTGGGCTTGTCACCACGTCTCCCCCCTCCCCCGTCCTCCATCCATTTCTCTTCTTCGCGACTCAGTACTTCCGTCCCATTTTTAGAGGGCCTAGCCTTATAGACGAGTTCTCTGCTGCGGTGATTTACTCAAATTATTCAATACGACCACCACGACAGCGTTCTCCGTGGATAGCTTGACTTGGAGAGTTCGTCCTCGGCTCACAGTTGTGCCATCCGGCACTCATGTCTGTGTGTTCATGTAGGAAACAGACATACTATTTCAAAGCAAGAAAGGAAGGGAATTAGAAGCAATGTATCTGCACAGCCACATCAACAAGAAACGAGAATACTTCAAAAAGCCCCGTATGAAGAAGAACACTACTGTTATTATTTCGTCAGTTCATTATACGACTTGACTATTCTCTTCTCCTTTGCAGTCCCAAGGCTTCTATAAGTCGACCTTTTTTTTCGTGTTTGTCTAAGCTCCTTTTTCAAAAAAAATTGAAATATAAATAATTTAAGCTAAAATCTTCAGTTTAACGGAAAATGCGCATTTTGCAAAGATCTAGGAGGCATATTGTGTGTTGGATCTTTGAGAAACGCAGATTTTGGCGAAGTGATCATGACACCTAGGGACTAGACGGAAGCCAAAGATGAAAAAGGCTGGCGGGACAGCGTCCTGCAACAGCCCAGCGGGACAGAGCCTGGGACGACCGCGAGCAAGGACAACCAGAGCCGTGAGGTACCAGCACCACCAGTCATAAGCTGGCCTGGCCCTGTATCGATCAGCCAGCGAGCCCGCCCAGCATGCGCTGGCTTCCGGTCTGAAGAAAGCTAAAGACATCTGTCAGTTAAGCGCAAGATAAGATGTTTTAACTCCCAAACTTTTTTTTTTCGAATGTGGTTATTGTTAATGGTGCTCGCTGAATGGAGGTCGCGTTCCAAGCTTTAACAGTTTGGTTTATTTGTCCAAGTTTGAGGAGAGAGCGAACTACAGGAAGGAGATGGAAGAGGGAGACACACGTTGCAGGGGAAGGAGTGAAACAGAAAAAAGTTGCACACGCTGTATGGAGCGTTTGTTCGCGTTTATATCGCTTCCTTGACCCCCCACGTTATTTCCATGAGTGTCCATATCTGCTCTTCCGCTCATAAGAGCGGTCGTGAGGCCCGTTCGCCTTGTGTAGTTTACGCGAACGTTCGCGTGTGGACAGGCGATAAGAAGGCCAGTGCAAGGTGACCCACTGCGCAGTTCACCGCATTGCTGCACTCGGGTGTCGCGGGTAGCACAGCGATGTTCGCTGTCGTCTGGTTAAATTTCTAAACATAGACCTATGCCTTCAATAAAGGAAATGTAAGAACTGATAGAGGGATTTAGAGATCACTTTCCTTTGTAAGATTAACTATCAAAGGATGTTTATGAATTATAGGCAAGACGGTATCGAAACACTGTTTTTAAAAACCGCTGTGAAAAGAAACCCTTCTGGCCAGACGTTATGGGGCGCCCCGGAAGCTCCTTTGCGTCTGTTGCTTCATGAAACTCAACTCAGCTCACAAACTAGTTTTTCACTCCTGCAATTTCTCTGCGAAACCAGACTTCTGTGAATCCTAGACATCTGAGGTGACCTACACTTTCTCCAATCTTGGTTTTAAACTAAAGACAGAATTTTCACTAAAACATTTCACGTCTGCATATTATATATATGTATATTTACTTTTGGAAAATCCGCATTAAACATGTTGCCACACCATGAAGTGATGCATTGGTATGCTGCTTTGACTGAGGCAGATATTTCTGATACATTATGTCACTTTCATTCTGATCTAGATGTTTCGCGCACATCATCTCGGCTTCATTCTAAACAACGTGCTTTTCACACATCATGTCATTTTCATTGTGAACTAGACGCTTGTCACACATCATGTCATTTTCATTGTGAACTAGACGCTTGTGACACATCGTGCCATTTTCGTTGTGAACTAGACGCTTGTCACACATCATGTCACTTTCATTCTGCAAACGTTTCGAACCGTTCCCTCCCATCCCTTAAACACACCTTTGATTATGTTCACTTCAAAACGATCGAGAGCGGGAACATCAGCCGTTCCCAGACAGCGCTCGTACCTGTAGCCAGGGTGACCAACGTTAGAAGACAAGAGGTGGAGGAAAGACCGGCCCCAGCTGCTGGTCACCCTGCCCCCCCCCCC